>JAPMOQ010016726.1:1678092-1710540 GCA_026543055.1 Argiope trifasciata
TGAAGAAAATGAAACTATCATTGTAACTGTAATTTCTTAAAGTAAGCACTAAAATTTGCACATATAATTGGTTTTCTGCTATTGTTCTAGGCACGAAAACAGGCTTAAAATGCCATTCTTATCAGCGATGGCTTCGCACCTTGGTTGTGAATATGTTTTATAAAAACAAAGGAAATACTGCACTTGGAGAGTTTTGTCGACTTGAAAATTTATGTAAAAAACCAGCAGAAAAACATACTCGAAAATTTTGATTTACCTCAAATGCAACGGCTCCAATGTCTTGATTCATTTACCTTTCTGCAAAATGAAACGTCTCTTCACTTTGGACTCTCTGTGCAGCAGTTCCTTCGGCAATATTTTACTAATGACAAAGTAATGAGTCGTGCGTTGCCGGCAGCTTAACCATCTCTTTCTACACATCCTCATCCCTGCCATTTTTGGCCTCTTAAAAGGGCTTGTTTATCGAGGATAATTGGTAAGCTAGGTAGATTCCAAAAGAAATCTCACTCTGCATGGGAGGAGCATTTCAATTGACTACATTTCAATTACAAACCACAGTTTAACAAGATGTTTCCATAATACAGATTTTAAACTAAAAGAAAAGAACCATATTGAGCAATTACCTTTGCATCGATAAGTTCCTTGTGATTGAATGTTTGTTAAGTTCGAATAAAATGTGTTACAAATTTGTATTTTGAATTTTTTCAGCATATTTTCTATCGTGCAGCTCCATTTATCGGTGTTTCTGGAACTAATTTTCCCTCTCTCGTAATGTATATGTTCAATATATGTTCTCCAGTTTTGGAACCTTTGCACTGAGTAATTCTCTGTATACAGAGCTCAGAGTAGGAGCGTTTTAATTTTGATCACAGTATATAATATCAAAATTTAATTTCAACAATTTCTTGAATTACTTTATTATTTGCGGTGTTTGAAAGCAGAGTTACTAGCTACTAAATGACCTGAAGCATTTTCCCACATTTCTCTCTCTCTTACTTTATTTTATTTTTTTTAAATTGACATTTATCTATTTTGTATTGTAAGATGTGTTATTTTTTTGCACTTTAATTTTATAAATTACTATAAAATTGATTCTTATTTAATTTATTTATTTATTTACTAACATAAATTTAAGTTTTTGAATGCAATATATCCGTTGATTTTGATGGGAAACTTTCATTAAGTTTTCTACTGATTAATTAACAAACAAACAAAAAAAATCTAACTTTAAGTCATGTTCCTTGAGTTTGCAAACAGGGCACGTTTTCCCCTCTTGCGGTTTTCCGGAGTTTTTTTTTATGTCTGTCCAGTTTACCGACAAATGGTCGGTAAAGAATCGCAGAAATCTGCTAGAGAGGTGCAAGGGGGGAAAGTGTGCCCTATCTTCAGACTCGCGGATCGTTGGAACGCGTCTTTTTGGAGCCAAAGAATTTTCCGTACTTGCCATTTGTAGAATTAGCTTTATGGATACTTACTAGCAAACAAAACTATTTATTTATTCATCAATTAGTTTCTGAAATCTGATTAATTGATAGGAACTTATCATTGATTCTCGCATCACGTTATTCTGGGAAGATAAGAGGCTGATGACCCCAGAGTGCCGCGACGAGAACGAAGATTGCGATGACCACTTCGACCTGAAAAGGCGCGAACAGGACCTGTGGAAACCCGACTTGTACATACTCAACTCCAGATCGGCCAGACAGCACGAGCAGCCGCTCAAAAACGGGATGGTGTACTTGGTTGCAACGGGGAAAGTTATACTCAGCAAAAGGTAAGCCATTTCTTTGTTCAAAATTTGCGATATTTCACTACCACTATATTTTTAGAGCAGGATTTCCTAAGCTGTAGATAATCATTTGTTGGTAGATAGCTAGTTCAATTTTTGATGGTTGACTGAAGATTTTGAATATATTTACACTCAATTTGCCAAAACTGTGAGTTTAACATCTTCATCAAACCTTATTATAATAGCAGGAAAAACACAATTCTCAAACAAGGGATTTGTGAGACGTCTTAACGACCATTTGGCAGGAGTACTCAGGCAATTACGTCTATAACCTAGATTCTTTTGCTATTGCTAAAAATAGGTAAGTTACAGCATGAATTAACTTAATGCTATTGTGCTTTGTTAGTGGTAAGAGAAAAAATAAAATAAGTGCAGCAATTACATAACTCTTATACATAACTCTTCCCCGTCCTTGAATTGGTTGGCAATTCATCTTGTCCGTCTGGGTGGTCGGTGGTGGACCGCGTAGGGGAGACTGTCCCGAAACAAAATGCCTAGTTAACATATAGTAACGCAAATAAAATAACCAGAATATTTGGAAATGATTCATCTGTAATGTTATCTGTAATTCTATGGGTTCTTTTAAAGTCATGTTATAACTACCTGTAGCCTTTACGGATATGGTCGCAAATCTGTCAGTTGTCCCATTTTAGGACCCCACCCGATTGTGGACATCGGTAGGGAACTTCCTAGAAATTGTCGGCAAATTGAGCAGATCATCAAAGAACCCCGGAAAACCACAAGAGAGGGTAAAGAGGACAAAATGTGCTCGTCTGAATGTGCGCACAGGTCGTCGGAACGCGGCATTATAAAACGTGTTCCCAGAGCTACATTGGGTAGGCACCCGCCGCAACTTAGTCATGCAACATCCGGCTTTAAAAATATTTCTATACTGATGAGGATAATTTGTTTGCAGGCTAACTCTGACTCTTCGCTGTCCTATGAACCTAGTGAATTATCCACTTGACACGCAAAGTTGTCCTCTCATTATTTGCCCTTGTAAGTATGTTTGGCATTTTTACTGCTGCACTTAATTCAAAACTGCACTTACTAAATAAAATTATTATGTTATGACCTAGCTGTACCAGCACTACGTTGCCCTTGGCATAGCACCCAAGAAAGAAAAAATTAGCTTTAAACTTAAATCTAGTCTCCATCCGATGTATCAGGGAAATGTTATGCAACATCAAACAAAAATAATATATTTAGAAACTATCGAAAACAGCTACAAAACGATTTTTTTATAGTGAACACCCAGAAATATTTAGGATGTTAAAAAGGCCAAAAATGATATGCCTGTAGACAAAACAATCCACTAAAAATATACAATAAGAAAGCTGTTTTAAAATTTAAAAATATACAAATAAGTCAACATTAATCGGAAACACTTCATTCAGTCAAAAAATGTAAAAGAAATTAAGAAATAAGCTTTAGTCGAAAACCCTTCAGTCAAAAAGTGTAAAAGAAATTAAGAAATAGGCTTTAATCGTAAAGTTAACAATCGAGAATGAAAATAGGTTTCATTTCTATAGGTTTCAAAGAAATCACTATGGATACTCATTATGATTTACCTACTGAAAATAGATGACTTCTCAAATAATGAATTTTTTGGATTATCTTAAAACTCAAAAAAATTATGTCTTTAAATATATCGATTTTATTTTTTTTATAATTTCGTTTCTTTACTTTTAATAAAATTCTTCAAGTTTAATTTACAGTGTTACGATGCTTTTAACATTTGGCTTGTTTTAGTTTTGTCTGGTTTGGAAAAAAAAGGCTCTTTAAAAACAATGCTCACTTGAGTTGCCTTTTTAATGTTATGAAATCCAAACTCATCCATAAAAATATTTATTCGCTTGTTTCTATTAAGATAAAAAATTACTTTTTAAAAATCATTAATTCCGAAATAGGATTTTCACTTCCGCTTATTTTTCCTAATTTATGTACTATTAATTTGTACCCACAATAATTTGTTGCAGGAAGATTAATCTATTTTGGTCCTATTTTTGTCCTATAGTCCTATTTTTAAATCGTATCAAATAAGCTGAAAGTTTTTTAGAAATGCATTGAATTTTAGTCTCGTTTAGTGAAAAAAAAATGACAATCTTGGCTGGGAGGCTGGTCGCCAAAGGCTTTTAGGATGCCCAAAATTTATAAAATAGTATTTTGTATTGCTATGTTTTGAAAGAACTGAGAAATAACCATAAAAGTTACAATATGTGCGCGAATAGCTCTACATTGACTTTGATGGAGTCGCTACTTAAAATTTTTCTCTAAACCTATTTGCTATTGTTTCATATTATTTTCTGAAACGGCTAAAATAAACAACGAAAAGGCATTAAAGGATATTTTCGTGCCTTTTATTCTGCGCTCATGATCGTATTTTATTTTTCTTTTATTGAGTCATTATCTTCCAAAAGCATGTGTTTCGAAAATGTTAATGTTCAGCCTTTGTATTTGCGATTTTTATTAATTCATATGAGTTACTATTTGAAGGATTATAAGGCATGAATAGAGTATTTTTCGTTCATTATCGCGATCATTATTTGAATTCTGAATCCAATTTAGAACCATTATTTTCAAATAATATTTTAGACAGCAAATATGTCAGATCATAAAATACTTTTTTTGCATTAATATTATTGGCAAAATAAAAATATACATGGAACTAATAGAACCTCTGCCACAGAAAGTGCCCTTCCGAAAGTATCAGTAAATATTTTTAAAAACAAACATTTTAGTGCATTTTATTATGTTTGATTTAATGTATTGATGTAATATTTTCAAACACACAGAATCCATTCTTAGACTCTTGACGTTAGTTGAGTTGTCACATGAGTATTAAAGATATACAGTGACAATATATTGAGAAACATATCTTTTTTAAAAATATGATGCTTTTACTGTTCATTTAACAGTTATCAGTCTATACTAATGATGTTAGCGTGTAAGTGCCTAGTAATAATAAAGATGAGCATGCGTTTTTATGTGTATATGAGATGAGTATGTATTTTTATCTTTTTATGGTGCTCTACATAACAGATTGTTAGAGTTACCAAATTTGAGAGGATGTTTTTTAAAAGGTGGGAATATACAGTACGAATTTATTTTTTAAAATAATTTTGATTATATTTTTAATTAACTAAAATATATACATGATTTTTAAGTTCTTGATAACTATCAAAAATATTACTGTAAAAATGATCGTTATAGATCAATTTAATATTTAAAAAGTGTTTTTTTAATACCAATACCAATAACTGTCGTAAATTGTCGATATTAATTTAACTATCATGTTATTTTTTTAAATTTTAGCATTTTATTTATAAATATATACATCATGTTTTTTTGTATAATTTTGCATTCGCTTTTATCCATGAATTGATATCAGACTTTTAATATTGATTGTTAATATACATTCCGTTAAATAATATGTATATAACGCTAATATGCATTATAAATTAACGCTAATAAGCATTAAATTATTTAATTGTAGTACTTCTTTCTATTGCTGAAAGCTAATATAAACAAATCATAAGATTTGCAGTTTTCTTTTCTACTAATAATAAGCACGGTTGCATATTTTCGGCTCTTTACAGGCCAGATTGTTTGACTTAGAGTTACTGAACTTCATACGAATACATTTTGGAGAGTGAGAATGTGTATGTTAGAGCCATTTGGGGGATTTTTAATTAGAATCTTAATTATAAAAAATAAGCTAATTTGCTTCGTAATATCTCCCTAACATATCGTCGCAGCAAAATCGTTTTCACACCTTATTAAAATTCAAAATAGTATAATTTCAGTGACACCAATTTAGTTGCTATAAAATTCCGTATGGTTTAGGCTTAATTAACTTTAACACTAGATTTACCAGCCATTTAAATATATCTATTTCTACCATAGCACGACCAGTCAAAATGACTGGTCTGGTAAATCTAGTGTTAAGCATACTTTAAATAATTTTGCTAAATTATATAAAGTATGTACAAATTTATACAAAATTTATTAAAGTATATCTTTTATAAATTTTGTATTTATACAACATTCTTACATTTATATAAATTCAAGATTTTTACAATGTTTTCATTGTTGTGGATGAAGTCGAAATCGCTTTCATTGTTTTCTTCCATTGTCGAAAGTTAAACAAGAATTCTGTTTAATACCAAATGTACAAATAGCAAGTAATATATAATTTTAAAAAATTGATTCCTACTTATTTTTTATATTATTTATTTATATATTATATCATCTTATATTAATTATGATCGGGTGTCGCGTCAGTAATCTCAAAGCTTGGCTAGAAACTTGGCAATCATTTGGCAAATTGGTGAACATTTCGTGTTTTTGGCAACCAAATATAAATTACTGGAGAATTTTAATGAATAATTTAATATTTGAAAAACCTGTGCTAACATCAAATGTCACCCACTACAAGTTTCAAAAAGTGTATTTGAACTCGAGTGGATGTGTGGATAAAAAGTATTTTATTAAGGATTGAAAATTTGAACAAGATATATCATAAATTGATATAGGTAGAGTGATAACTAAAAGTAGGAATTGAAAAAAAAAAAAACTCTCCAACACTGCCAAATACAGAAGATAGATGATCCGGACATAAAAGCGCTTTGATGTCACTCGCCATCAGAATTCGTTTTTGATTCGCTATCAGAAAGAGTTATAGGCACAATGGACAAAACACATGCAAGACTAAAACAACGTTTTTGTTATAATAAAAAAAGATACAAGTAAATATAAATACTTTTATTTTGACAAGTTCACTGAATATTTTTCTTTTGAAAAGCTCAATGAATATTTCTCTTTCGAAAAGCTCAATGAATACTTTTTTTGATAAGCTCAATGAATATTTTTCTTTTGAAAAGCTCAAAAGAAAAGTGTTTGAGAAATTTCTTTAAATCTAATGCAGAGAAGAAACATTTAAATCTTATTTTATTTTCCACTCTGCTTGTTGCTATGATTTTACTAAGACAGTGTATTGGAAGTTTAATCAGCCAGATAACAACCTCAAGACTGAGTGACAACTTTTGTCTTGTGGCCATGCTATCTGGATACGAGCCATAGCGTTACGAGTTCAAGCGTCGCTATCGTCAGCAGCTACAACAGCATTTTCATTATTAAAAAATAGAAATATATATGCAAAACAATACAGAAGAGAGATGGGATAAATATGTGAGGTTTTTTAAAAGTTGAATTTTTCACTCAGATTCTTTACCGAAGGAAGAACTGATTCTTCAATGGACAGAGAATGGAGTCGGAATTTTGGACGATTCTCAAGATGGACAGAATAAATTTCACCTCATCACACCGATCGTTACTCGAGAGATGACTTTGAAATATTCTGCACCAGGTAGGCTGCTCACTTAACTAAGACAAATGATGCAAAATTTTAAAAAACATTTTGTAAATTTAAAAAACCTACAAAAATAATCTAAAAAATAAAAATAAATCGCAAGTATATAAGTACGATCTTTAGTAAATAAATAAGTACGATCGCAAATTTCAAATTATCATGTCAGAACATTATTATTTTTAAGTCATTGTATGTCTTAATTAATTTAAGTCATTAATCAGTTTTAACAGGTGAGGCAAACAATCACGAGACTTCTCTCTCTCTCTCTATATATATATATATACAGGGTGTTTCATAAATAATGGGAGTAACTTTAAGGGGTGACAGTACACATCAAGAGTAATAGTAAATAGGAAACCAAGTGTCCCAAACGTCTTCCGAAGGAGATAGGCGCCATCAAAGTTTAGAGTCCTAAATTTCAAATGATGGTAAAACGCGGAAAAATGGATCGATTCCCTTGCGGTTTTTGCTAAAATCATTCTTTAAATTAGTATTTTCTTAAAAAAAGTTTTAAAGACAAAGTTAATAAAATGCCGATAGAGGGCGCTCTAGACTTTGGAGTACCGAACAACTACTTTTTACCAGTATTTTTTTATTTTGTTGAATGTTTACTAAAGTTTATATTTTAACTTAAATTTTGAACGCAAAATTGAAACCATCGGGAGTGGTTAAGTGGCGCAAATTTGACCGCATTCAAGGGGAGAGGAAATTGAAATGCTCGTATGTAATGAGCAAAATAAAAAACGATAAAGCAAACTTTAAGAGGTGATAGTACAACATAAAAACAATAAACTTTCATTAGAAAATGCATAATTTGAATTCAAACGCAAACGTGTTAGAGCATTTTCAAATTTATCCATGCAAGCGTTATAGCTGCAAGTTTCTGGAAGAAGAACATGAAATTGTGATACGGGGAAGAAGAAGAACGCATATGCAAATTGTTATTAAGATAAAAGCCACTGACCCGAGTGTGCAGGTGTAAATCACGGTAGAAACGTAACGAAAAATGTTGCCCTTCTCTAATCAAGAAAAGGCTGATATGCACTTCATTTACGGAACTGCAAATGGGAACAGTGCAGAGGCGCGACGATTGTACGGAGAAAAGTTTCCCAACAGGCGGTTGCCCAATGATAAAACATTTGTGCGCTTGCACAGACAGTTGTGTGAGACAGGATCCTTTTTTGGTGCACGTTCAAATGCAGGCCGTGTGAAGTCTAACAGAAGGGTAGCTGTGGAAGAAAAAATTCTGGATATGGTGGCTGATCATCCAAATGCAAGCATGCCAGCAGTGGCTAGTCAAATTGAAGTATCACCTTCCAAGACATGACGAGTACTAAAGGATGAAAGTATGCATCCTTTTCATGTCCAACGAGTCCAGGAACTGACTCAAAGTGATTTTCCTCGTCGAATGGATTTTGCTCGCTGTTATCTGCAGAAGAAAACCCTAAATCTTGATTTTGGTGCAATTGTGCTTTTTACAGATGAATGTACATTTACACGTGACGGTACATTTAACACCCACAATTCCCACCAATAGGCAGATGTAAATCCACATGCATCTTCTACACATGCATATCAGCGACGATTTTCCATAAATGTTTGGGCAGGAATAATTGGTGACCATCTACGTGGACCTTATCTTCTGCCAGAACGCCTGGATGGAAAAAAAATATCTTACCTTTCTGCAACAGGTGCTGCCAGAAATTATGACAGATGTTCCTCCTCGTATCTGGCGAGTAATGTGGTTCCAGCAGGAAGGAGCGCCAGCTCATTATGCACCAGAAGTGCGAAATTATCAAAACGCAACCTTTCCAAATCAATGGATTGGGTGAGGTGGTCCTGTCCCTTGGTCAGCGCGATCGCCCGATCTTTCATGCTTGGATTTCTTTTTGTGGGAACACCTGAAGAGTCTTATGCACGAGACTTCTATCGAATCTGCAGAAGAACTCGTCGCCAGACTTTCGATCGCTGCAGGGGAGGTGCGCGATACTTCTGGCGTGTTTCAGAGGGTTCGTGAATCCCTTCTTCGCCGTTGTACCGCATGCATCGCCTCTAATGGTCAGAGTTTCGAACAACTATTGTAATAATTTATAATTAAACTTTTTTTTATAACGTAAATGTTCTTTGTTTTCTTTTATGTCTCTTAAAACGAAATCTCTTTAAGCGCCGTCTATCACCTTCAGGTTAAAATTACGACTATAATTTCTTTTATGAATGTTGTTTGATTTGGTGTTGTACAATCACCTATTAAAGTTTGCTTCATCATTTGTTATTTTTCTCATTAGATACAAGCGTTTAAAATTTAACCCCCCGAACGTGATTAAATTTGAGCCACTTAACCGCTTCCGATGGTTTCAATTTTGCGCTCAAAATTTAAGTTAAAGTCTAGGCTTTAGTAAACATTTAACAAAATAAAAAAAATACTGGTAAAAAGTAGTTGTTCGGTACTCCAAAGTCTAGAGCGCCCTCTATCGATATTTCTTAACTTTGTCTTTAAAACTTTTTTTTAAAGAAAATACTAATTAAAATAATGATTTTAGTGAAAACCGCAAGTGAATAGATGCATTTTTCCGTTTCTTCATCATTTGAAATTTAGGACCCTAAACTTTGATGGCGTCTATCTCCTTCGGAAAACGTTTGGGACACTTGGTTTCCTATTTACTATTACTCGTCTTGATGTGTACTATCGCCCCTTAAAGTTACTCCCATCATTTATGAAACACCATCATTTTTTCATTTTCTGAAAAACGTCATTAACTTTCATTTTTCATTATTACATTTCATATTCATTTTCATTTTTCATTAACTTTCATTTTTTTTTCATTAACTTCATAAAATAGCTATCTATAGCTAACAAACAAAATTTTGGAGTTCGACCGATTTTAAGATGGGGAAAAAAAGAAAAGAAAAGAAAAGAAAAGGAGAAAAAAAACATTGTTTTTCTACTTAGCGACGCATGCTTAATCTGATTGTTTCATGACTGTTTCAAACCAGTTTAAACTAGTTAATGACTTAAATTAATTAAGGCAATTCGTAAGAATTGAGATAATGAATAATTTGGAAATCAAAATGTAACTTTAGTTGGCGATAAATCACCTTATGCATTGTTTTCTAATAATCCTAAAGGCTAAAAATTGTGCCTCAAAAGCGATAATCACCGCTTTGTTGCCTACGAATTTTGGCGCTTCAAAAACTCATGTTCTCTTATGATTATAAAGGAGAAAGCAACAGCCATTTCATTTAAAAAGAAAAAAAATAAACTAAATGATTGATATTCATTCTATTTGGAGTTCATTAATGAATTAAGTTGTAAAGAAAACTTATTTATTGAAAATAGCTATCTATAAATGAAGCAACTGCTATTCAATTCTATAAAAAAGAGCTGTTTTATAAATTAAATGGTTGATGCCTATTAATTTATAAAATGCCATTAGTTAGCTCAATTGTAAACTTAAGTTTGCGAAGAAAGTTTATTTAGTTAATATTTTAAAAATAATAGACTGTAGTAGTATTTCAGAGGGTGCATTATAGCTTTTATATTTTGCTGTTTAACTATTTCGAAGTCTAATATTCAAATTAAGGAAGAAATAGATACATTTCTGTACGATTGTTAAAAATAATAATCGAAGAATAACCTTCCTAATATCATATATTTTTATGTAATATCATAAATTTTTATGTTGTATAATATTGTCAAAAAAAGGGAATACTTCATAACTATTAATGAAAATTAGAAATTAGAAACTATTAATGCTCAGTCCGGTTAAAAGTCAGATGAGCCCTTTGAAGAATTTTATAAATATCATTTAATATTCTGCTTTAGTGATTTTTTCAATCAACTCATGGGGAGAGAAATGCAGCTTCTGTAAGTCAAACGACAGGAGCACGAAGATGTAGAAGATCGTTTTAGCTCCTTCGCTTGCAGATTTTAGTTGGGCATAGTGGAATGACCTTAACGCGTTGAGTGACCCTACTAGGAGCAAGCTCCCGACGGACTTCACCCATTGTGAAAAATTCTACATAATGACCTCAAAATTGAGCTTTCAAAATTAAATTTGAGCTGTTCATTTATTAGATGAACATCATTAAAGTTCTTTGAAAAACTGCCCCAGATTTGTAACAAGATATTAAATTTACCTGCCTATGATCCTAATGTACCCAACTCTAGGAAAAGACCTAGGGCTGCAATTGATAATCAATATGTCAATTTTCCTTCAGTTGAAAAACTGAGGATAAATTAACTTTGTTACCAATCTGGAGGATTAAACTTTATCAAAATTATTTACCTATTTCGGCCCTAGATGGGCACGATGAGCTACACGCGTGATATTCCAGAAAATTGTTCGAAAACTAACTAAGCAAAATAGTTAGGTCAGTCCCAATAGTTAATTAGGCACGTGCAACGTAATTCCATTAATTATTCTCTCAATTAACTCCATAAATAATCCAAATATTAACCGGTCTAATAATCTAAATATCGTTTTCGACTTTCTTCTTGTCAACGGATTTTTGAATTTGGTCTAAATAAGGTCATAGAGATTAGCAACAACTGATTTTTTTTACCTATGATTTTATTTGTAATATTTTTCTAGATGTTACGGGCAGCTTCTCGTGCGTGAATGCTACCTTTTCCTTAAAGCGCCAAAATGGATACCACATGGGTTATTCATACACCATCACCAGCTTCATTGTGGTCGTCTCCTGGATTGGATTCTGGCTCCCCGTGACAGCTGTCCCGGCACGAGTGACCCTCGGAGTGACCACTCTGCTGACTTTACTGACCACCGGCAACTTCGTCCGTTCTTCCTTGCCTCCAATCTCTTATGTCACTGCCATTGATGTGTGGGTGGGGATATGCACCGTGTTTGTTCTACTGGCTCTGCTGTTATTTCCAGTTTCGCTCTACCTTTCCAACAAAAAAGACACAAAGAAAGAAAATTCAAAATTCGTAAGTGCAAATTTTTGAGAAGGAAATTAAATCCTTTTTTTATTTTTCATATTTTTTTTCAATTGAAGGGTTTGCGACAAAAAGGAGGTAGTTCCTATTATTCATTTTCGCAGAATGCCGCAAAAAAAGTCTGAAAATTCTAAATTCCAATGAGACAGCTCTATCTCTTGAATAACGCAATAACTAAAGGTGGGCTCACACGAGACCAACTGTTGTGCGCAATTGTTGTCCTTCTGCAAGCGTTCTCCCTGTATTGGCCTCGTACGAACAGTTGACTGACAATGTCGTTGGGACCAGGGACAACCATTTGCTATTGTCCCATTGTGGTCATGTGATATTTTAGAGGTAGGCGTTATCTTCTATTGCGCACAATAAGTGGCCGAGTGTGAACCCACCTTAAGATTGGACATCTAGTTCTCAGATACTTTTGGCACCAAATGAAGAAGGATTTTTATAACACGTGATAATGCATGTAACTCTAAATTTTCCCAAGTTGGAGTCATTCTTTTCGCAGCAAATCCTTCAATTCTTAAATATGGCTCTTCCTATTATGACTATAGTCTGCTAATCTTGTTGCTTATTTACGAACAACCCGATACAGTACCCACCAATGGTATGCAAATTTTGGATAAAATGAAGCAAATGGAAAGTGTTATAGATTTTTATCCTCTGGCTATGATCTGAAGCAAACTGGCTGTTCTGTATAAGCGTAAGTATTTAATTATGCCTATCAATCATGCAAATGAGGAGGTTTTCCAGATTTTTTTTCAAGCAAAATGTGAATATGGACCGATTTACATGATGATACTTAGAATGCTCGGTTATAACTTTTTTCATACCTTCTTACCTCTTAGCATGTTCTTAACATATTGCATTGGTTATACTAATCTCGATTCGAAATCTAATTCTACCAAAATCAGCCATGTTTTGGAGCATTGTAAGGCATTTGTAGGATCAAATATCTTTCGATAAACTTTGAAGGTCTAATATCAAAAAGAGTGATACTTGTTGAATGTGAAAGAGTTGTTTTTGTTATCTTACAGTTTCAAAAGTATGAAATATCTCCTTATCCTGGTAGCACAACCTGTAGCGCATATTATGC
Source organism: Argiope trifasciata (assembly GCA_026543055.1). Classification (NCBI taxonomy): domain Eukaryota; kingdom Metazoa; phylum Arthropoda; class Arachnida; order Araneae; family Araneidae; genus Argiope; species Argiope trifasciata. The sequence goes on from JAPMOQ010016726.1 coordinate 1,691,303, forward strand.
GATGTTATAAAGTAAACAATATTCCACAATATTAATCAATATCGCAAATATTGATCAATGGCATACAATATTGTACAAAAATTGTGTGCTATTAGGATATATAACCTTTTATTATATAACAATGCCTGCTTATGGTAATGTCCACAAGCGGTGAAACGCAAAAAAAAAAAACACTTCATCAGTTTTTAGATAAAAATTCTTCTATACAGTATCAGTAAATTGCAATTGGGTGATCTAAAATTCAAATTCAAATCGTTGGTCTGCTTTATTTCGATAAGTTTCATAGCTTTGCTGTTTCAAACCCGTTTGTTTATATAATCAAACTAAACTTGATTAAATGACAATCCCATTGCATTAGAATTTTCAAATAATGTCATAAATAGTTAGTAAAAATATAGCTATATATTTTTTGTGCAGCATTTTAGATACAAATAGATAGTTTTAAAGAGCTCCGTAACAGGATGTTGAGTCAATAAAACAAAAGGTAAATTTAGTTAAATCAATTAAAATTCAATTGAATTTATTCATAATCTTGGCATAACTACTTTTACTTACAAATATTAACTAAAAACAATGCACATATTTTCTGAATTTTAAATGAGAATTCGGCATTTATGCTAGAAAACTTGCTCTTAGAGCTTGTATAAAGCCTGTTGTTATTCTTTTTCAATCTAGTTAAACATTCATCAGTAACCAGGGGAATTTATTATGTTATGCTTGAAATAGTTTAAGGAGCTACTTGTGGTTTATTGCTTTCCAATAAAAAGCCGCCGTAAAGTTAATATTGATTGAAGAATATTTGAGAACGCTTTGCCAGATTTTTAGTATCTTAATAATCGGGCAAGCAAACATTGCGTTTCAGAAAAATTTCAGCAATCGATTTGTCAAAAAGAATTGAGTTTATGGTCAAGATACTGGAAAAAAAAAAGATGCATTATGTTTTAAAATTTTGAACCGCAAAAGTATGACCAATCCAATACATTATTTTATTATGGTTAATATTTGGGCTTTGAAATTATAGTAAAAGAGTTAATGCAAGCTAAAAATAAAAGTAAATACAAGTAAATGCGATTTGTAATGCATGAGTAGCATTGTAAAACATGTGCGTGCGCCTTATTTATTTCATTCTTTACTCAAGAGTTTTTCTAGAAACTTTTGCTTCATATATCATGCAAAATGGCTAGTTTCCAGAAGTATCAAGGTCTCATAAGGTAAAATAATCTCTCGAATAAAGCTGCATTTTTAAATATAGTTATTTGGTTGCCTAGCTTCTAAAGTTTTGAGTCACTGACTATTTCGGTCTTAGTTGTTACTTAGTAGTAGTACTAGTTAAATTAACACCACTGTTTTAAAGTTGTTAATATTAAATTTCTTTTTAGTATTTTGTGTAACAGGAAGTGATAAATTTACTTATATCTACGCCTAACCTGGTGAACACACCAAAAAAAAAATAAGACATTTTGCCATAGGGTTAGCAAATCTTTCCTGTGATCTGGGCGTTTCGGGTTCGAGACGGTTTTTGTTCATCTTTTATATCTGTGACATGAGTGAATATGCTCTCTTGTAAAAAGGGATTGCTCAAACGAATGTGAGGCTTGAGTAACTAAATCGTACTCTTAGCTCTAGATGGTGCTACTGAAAAGCCAGAGACGTAAAAACTTCGACTTAAATTCACTAACTTAGTGAAACAGGTTTTTCTATGATAAGTGCCATCAGAAACAACATATCTAAACCAATGTGAATAATTGCGTTCAATTAAATTCCAACTTAAAGAAAATCTATAATTAGTATAATCGCAAAACGAAATTCAAAATTATTGAGTTATGAATTCCCATCTTTCATAGGAAAGCGAACTAAAATTCCTTAGTTTTGAAGGCTTAGCATGCATCCGTTTATGTCTGGCTCCAGAGTATTGGTTATTAGAATAACAAAGAAAATTATTTAATGAATACGTTTCACTCATTTTTTAAAAAGAAGTCAAATATTTTTAGACTTCATTTGCATGAAAATAACATATGATACAAAATGGTTTTATTCAATAGTTGAGATGTGTGGCTTACTTTATTTTATGTCATTTTAAGCCGGCACCCTAGCTTAGGGGAAGCGCGTCTTCCTCGTGATCTGAGCGTCCCGAGTTTGAGTCCCGGTTCGGGCATGGTTGTTCCTTCTATGGGTTCTGTCTGTGAGATTTGTGAATGAGTTTCCACCCCACCCACTGTAAAAATTGGCTGTGCAGGCGAATGTGTGTGTCATCTTTATTTGAGCTAGATATCAGATTACTGCCTTTGGTGTTCAGGGGTCTTTACCCTCATAAGCCACTGCATCCCCATCATCATATCATTTTAATGTGCAAATCTATTATTAAATTAGTTAAGTGCATTCGACGTTTGCACGCGTCACTACAAATCTACGTTTGCCGATTGACGATTCAATCTAATGAATGAAAAGGAATTCTCCCTCGCTTAATTATAATTAGCCGCCTTTGGAGACCAGTTCGTTCGCTCAGTTTATCGATTTTGTTTTTGGTTATTAAAGAATTAGTTTGTTGTTCGATAAGATTGAAAAAAAAAACATAAATTCAATCAGTATACCTCAAATTAAAAAAGTATATATATTACGAAATAAAAACAGAAGGTAAACTCCTTCTTCTGAATTAAAGACTGATAAAAATATGTCAGTGCATGTTTTATTGTAAAGAGGGAGCTCCTTTGCAGCATTAAAAACATTTTTTAGATAATGTATCAAATTTAATTTAAAATATTTCTATTAACGAGAAAATTGAACGGAAATAAAATTGATATAATTGAAAAGATAATGTTTGAGTTAAAGTTCATATTTTGAAAGATAATTGTTTTAGAGAGTATGAATATCAATTTCCATAAGCATCATAACAATATAGATAGACTTAAAATTAATGCAGGTTTATCAAAAGGGAAACATTTTGCTGCGATTTGGCTCTAATTTTGTTTGCAATTTCTAAAATCCATTTGTTGCCATTACTTGTATCGATCCAACGTTGCACTTTTAGGCGAGTTTTTGGACGATTGGCACGATTTTCATGTGTTTGTCAAGGAACTGTTAAATAATCCGAAATCGTTATTACTTATCTCAAATATGGTTAAGCCAATATTACGATCTATTAAAAGTTTTGTTTGAAATCTATTTCTTTATTTCATTTATATCACCTTTCCTCCAAATGAATATACTCTTTAGTGAGGTGACGAAACATCACCAGAATATATCTAATAATATTTTGAAATTCCACATTGGATTTAATGCACCTGCAAAAATATTCAATGATTGAAGCAGCCTAAAATTCGTATGACAGTTAGTTCCTATTTAAAATTTTGTCAATCGTCAATAAGTAATAAGAGTGATTTTGTGTCCCGTACGTTATATATAATATATATATAAGCCATGGTCAAGGGTTTTGAGACACTCTGTATATTACATATATATATAATATACAGGGTGTCTCAAAAACCTTGACAGTGGCTTTTATTCCTTAAATATTGATCATTTTGGAACTTTGCAATTTATATATATTATAAATTGCAAAGTTGCGTATAAAAAGGTGCAAAAATTTATGAAATCTATTAAAATTTTCAGGGGATTAAACTTTTATAAATATAAAATTAAAATTTTAATACGACCTCGAACAAAAAAAAAAAAAAAAACTCCCAACGAGTAAAATGTATCCCATTTTCTAATAAGGTCATGTACAAAATTTCAGAATTTATCATAAAAACTCTCTAAGATATGTTAAAACAAAGTTGGTGAAAGGGTCAATCAGAAATTAAGATGCAGGTTATACTCTGCCTTATTAAAGGATGGAGCAGATTTTACTCACTGGGATTTTTTGTAGGGGTCCGCATTAAAATTATTTTTTATTTTTTTAAGTTTAATCCCATGAAATCTTTAATCGACTTCAAAACATTTTGCACCTTTTTTGGAATTTACAGCATTATCAATATTTAAGGAATAAAAGCCGCTATCAAGGTATTTGAGGCAACCTGTATATATATATATATACAGGATGGTTATAATTAAAGGGCAAGTGTTTGAAGGACTGCAAAAGAAACTACTTGGAGTATGTTGAAGAAATATGGTATATGCTGTATTTACAACATGGGGAAATGAATTACACAATAAATACCAATCTATTAAAAAGTTTTAGTTCTTTTTTTTGTAATAGATTTCTTTGTTGGTTATTAAACATTATTTTTGCTCTGGACTGTGTCAAAATGAACCCCACTCCAATTTTAAAACCATTATGATGATAAAAGTTATGTAATCGTTTAGTGACAGCCATGAATTTGTTATGACGAAGATGACTAACCATGACGAAGGTTAGTCTGTTAGTAAAATATTATTATCGAAAGAAAGCAATTATAGTGTTGCTTTGAAAGAATATCACCATCTTAAAGATTTGAGAAAAGGATCGATGTCTGTGAAGGGTTTAAAGAAAATGATTAATAAATTTGAACCTCCTCATTCACCTGATTTGAGCTTTTGCGATTTCTGGTTATGGAGATATTTAAAAGATCGCGTCTACTAGGACAAATCTAACACTATTGTTGCTTTAAAAAGTATAATTACTTGACATGCCCTAGAAATTCAGCAGGAAACATTAGGTCCTACTGTGGATCAGGCTATCATGCGTCTACAGCATTTGATAGGACTTGAATGATCCCATATTGAACAAATGTTGTAATACATTTTATATTTTAACAATGAAAAATGTCATAATTACACTGTATAAGATACTGTCATTAAAAAGTGCTACCGATGACAAAAAATGGAACAAAACTTTTTTATTGCGTAAATCGTTTCCCTATGTTGTAAATATAGCATGTACCAATTTCTTCAACATACTTCTATCTAGTTTTTCTTTTACATTCTTCAAACTCTTTCACTTTAGTTATAACCACTTTGTATATATATGTAATATTTCTTTGTGGTTATTTGTTTTATATTCGACGCGTTTATGTGTCATAGCTTGTCTTCAAAAAAGGGGCAATGAGCTGGTTAAATACCATACAATATTCGAAATACTTATGGTTTTTTGTTTGGTGGAGTGTTAAAGTGGATATGACCGAGTAGAATAGTCTGTTTAGATTTAATAAAAACATTAGATGAAGTTAATATTTATCTCCATATTTTTGTTAAGATTGGAGAAAAACAACTCAAAAATGCAAAAAAGTAGTTTACATGTTATTCGATTCTGACTGGTTACGTTATGTAATTATTTTAAAATTTATATCATTATTGCTAGTGATCAGATGACGAGAATGACAACCGAAATGGCACCCAACCCTTTTTCCAGACTTCTCGTTTGGCTTCGATGCATTTAACATGCACCAGATCCGCTTTCTGTTCTTCTGTAGAATCGGGTCTCGAAACTCAAACCCTCCGGTTCCGAATTCAAGACCTTACCATTAGGGCACCGCGCATAGCCGGCCTTCTCAATGAAGAGACCCGGTTGCAAGAAGTCATTTGGGGCCCCAAATTTTTAGCAAAGTAAATAAAAACATTTGCATATTTATTTACTGTTGCCTGATTTTCTTCTTGCTATTAATTACTCCAGGAAAATTGCGATTTTTCCAATTTCTTTTTCGATAGTGTAGCAAGAGCTTTTAAGCCTGTCGCCCATATGCTTGATCGAAGATAATACATTATTTAATTTTAACTTGCTGAAAAAGGGTTCAGTATTTATTATATTTAATAACTGGCAATGTAAAGGATTGTAAAAAATATTACATTAGATAAAGACAAAAGTAGATAGCTGATGGTTTACAAGTCCATTTTAACCCAACCTCAGCCACAACTTCTGGGCGCCGGGCATGCCGCTCTGTCTTAACAAGACTGATGGGGATTTTTTTATTCATAAACGGAATCCCCCCCCTTTTATAACTATCACTGCGATCTTTGCCTAATAAAGGCGCCAGTCGATACTCAGCCAGCCACATGGAAACAAGCTTGTAGACTTTTAGTATGTGTAATATTGTTATCGTTCAAAACACTGTTTTAATTCTTAATCACAGTCCCCCCCCCCAGTTGCGAGGTCCGCGTTCATAGCACCCACCGCACCCTCCTCCAGATAGCCGGCCCTGTTACCGGAGCCATTAGCTACCCATGATTTCTTAATTTCAATTTGTTTTATATGGTAGCGTGGCCATATCTTGCTCCATCATGACTCAAAGTTTTTTTTTTAATTCTAAACTTACTTCTTTACATTCATTTGTTACAATTTTATCTTGTATTTCAGTTATTACTTGTGTTAAATTCTGCTAAAACCATGAGTAACAGTGAAATGTCTATGAAGTTTAAATACATTTTTAATTGCTACTGTGCATTTATTTATGATAGACACAGTGCAACTTAGCATAAAATTCTAGCTTCAATGAAGCGCAATAATCAATCAATCTGCATTCAGATATACAATAAGAAAAGAAAAAAAAAATGGCATGGTCTCATTTGTAACGAAGATGAAATATTGTTTCCATTTAACGAGAAATCTAAAATGTATTTTATTAACAGCTTAAAAATTTATTATTAAAGTAATTTTTATAGAATATGCTTTTTTAAAAATATTTTGCTGTTAGATTTAGCTTAGAATCCCCTATATCAGGGGTCGGCAATCTATTGAACAGAAGAGCCAAAAGCTACAATTTATAAAATTTTCCATTTTTTAGAGACAATATTTTTGAAAATATTAATAGTATGTTCTTGTATATATTTGATTTTTTTTATTTCAAACAAACGGCTTTACATGCGGAATAATTTTTATTCATATAAAAACATAAATATAGATAGTTTCATGAAGGCAATAATTGACCTTGTGGGCTTTGATTAAATCTGGCTTATAGCTTGTTGTTTTAAGTTTCAAGCACGACTCTAGATTTTTATTTGTTAGTTGACTTCTAAATTTACTTTTCATTGTATTCATGCAAGAGAAACGCTTGCTCACACGAATATGACCTCCAGAAGATATTCAGAACTCCATATGCCAACTTCTTCACCTCACAGCAGTATTCTGGAAGACTATTCCATGCTCCGAATATGAGGGCTACAACTCGCGGAATTTCTTTTAGAGCTGTCCAGTTGTGTTGCGCGATGTGCTAAACAATGCATTTCTGGACATCGAACTCTTCCAGCTTACTCTTGATTTCTATGAACTTGCTTCTCCACAAGTTTTTGCTTTTCAAATCTAACGGTGGTTGTATGCTGGAGACAGAAATGCAATGCAATGGGCTGAAACAGAAACATGATCACGGTGTCTGTCTTATCCCTAAGAACAAAACAATACTTAAAATGTATCTATCTTATTACGGTCATGTTAAGCGTAGCGATTTGCAATCAACGATTTTGTTAATATAAGCTGTTAAGGGAGGAGGTACTGAAAAATATTTTTTAACCTTTTAACTATTATGCCCGAGATCATCTCTGGCACAGCACTAGTGCTCGAAAATGTCACGCCCGAAAATTACTCGGGGTATTTTTTTTAGTGCATCGTATTGTTATACCCGAATATATATCGGGAGACGTTTATTTCGGCTTCATCTGTTTGTCAAACCCGACTGTATCTCGGAAAATGTTAAAGTGAGCTATAAAGTGATGTAAAGTGATTCGATAGATCTATTCACTTTACTGAAGATTTCAAATTTATTTTGTACGAAACATTTGATTTTTGCAATAAAACATTTTGTCAATTTGTGTACCCAAATCATCAAAATAACTTGACAGTTAAAGGGTTAAGGGTTTTGATGAAAAGGTCGCAGGTTGCCAACCCTTACTCTATATTAAAAATAATTTTCTATAAAGAAAAAGGGCGAAACTGAGCAATTTATTAATAACATAGTCCACAATTCTTTCTGTTATTCTGACTGGAAAAACTGGAATTTCATAACGATAACTTATTTTTTTATTTTACAGGTCAGCAGAGTAACAGACCATGCACTGCGACTTGAAAAGTGCCGAATCTGTGGGGGTCATCGAAGTATCCATCGTCCACCCGAAACAACAGAAAGTGACATCAGTTTGGATCGAAGGAACAGGATTATTTTCCCACTATTCTTTCTAGTGTTTAACATTACTTATTGGATTTACTATCTAACTTGAAATGTTTAATTGAATAAATTTAAGTGACAACTTGTTCCTTTAGTAAACTTCGTTTCTCATGCCGCCTACTTGCAATTTTTTTTTAATACTGTCCAGTGATACCTCTTTTTCCTTTCACTTGTAAGAAGTGCATCGGATTTTAATAGTGGCTTAATATGCATGAAAAATCATGAATTATTCGATTTAATTACAGAAAATTGTGAAAAAAATACTTCGTTAAGTATATGAAATGGTTATTTTTAATGTTGAATCATGAATTATTCAATTTAATTACAGAAGAATAAAACCACGAAAAAAAAACTACTTCGTTAAGTATATGATATGATTATTTTTGATAATATGTTGAATTATGAAGCAAAATAATATATATATTATAATATTATAAGCAATATAAGAATTATAAGCAAAATAGGCATTAATGGTATGGCTGCTGTAAATATATTGAATATAAATTTTTTCCCCCATTCGTAAATAGTTATGTCTCAAAAACAAAGAGTCATAGTTTTATTTTCTGAGAAAATAGGCAAAATACATAATAAATATATTCAAATAATAACCCCTTTTTTGTTTTGATAACTACCCAGTTTTCAAGCAAGAGGGTAGTCCATTCATCTTTATGAAGATACCTGTCGATCCAATCGAAATACCGACTAGTAACATGGCTATCGAGACTCCAGCCACTGTTGAGGGTCCATGACCACCAGTCTTCAAATCATCTTCTGTTTTAGGTTTTTTCGTAGTACTGCCCTCGGGTTTTTCAGTGGTCGTGGAACCATCGGGTTTTGGTGTGGTGGTGGAACCATCAGGTCGTTGACTACTCGTGGTGGAAAACAAGGGCTGTCCAGTGACCTTGGTACTTACAGGCAGAAGGGTTGTTTTATCTTCAGGATCTGGTCTAAGTGAGAATGGGATTTTGGTCGTTCCTTTTGGTTCTTTCGTTGTCGCCGCTGGCGTGGTGTGTTCAGTGAAATCGGTCTTGACTTGTAGCTCCAAACTGTGTTTGACAGCCATTAATTTCAGCATCTGAAAATAAAAAACGAGTCAAGAATTTGGAATAATTTGTGTAATTTGTTGTTGTTTCTTATGACACTTGCCATTGGATAAGTTCGCTGTTACGAAGGCAGCGATTTAAGCCGGTAGGGTGCGTCACTTGTTTTAGTAGCGCCAACTAGGGCTAAAAAGTTGCCACTCACGTGGCACTAATTGAAAAAAATAATTTTAATAAAGAGTAATTTAAGTAAAGAATTTTTAATGCATATTTATGTATATCAAATGTGTTGTTATTTCTTATTGTTATTTCTTGCCATTGGACAAGCCCACTGTGACGTAGACAACGATTTAAGCCGATAGCATTTAATTAAACTTTAGTACCATAACGATAATCTAAAGTCAAGAGTACGACTTTGCCATTCACGCATCACTCATTCGCTTGCGCAAACCCTTTATATAGGAAGGCACATTCACACATCTGACAGATAGAGCAGAGGAAAAACAGCCATTCCCGAACCGGGACTCGAACCCAGGACATCCACATCACGGAAAAGATGCGCTACCTCAATGCCAAGACTCTGGTATTTGTGTCATTTTGTCTGGATTGGGGCTTGTTGCCCGCTAGAACACACCTGTGTTCTCCCTACGTTGTAGCTGATTTCGGTAAATACGCGAAATAGCATTTGAAAAAATTTCAGATGCTGTTTCGCGTCTGAATTTCAGCATATGAAAAAAGAAAAAATGAGTCAAGAATTGGGAATAGTAATTTGTTGTTTTTTCTGATGGCACTTGCCATTGAACAAGCCCGCTGTTGCGAAGACAGCGATTTATGCCGATAGGGTGTGTCTCTCATTTTAGTAGCGCCAAATGAGTGATGCGCAAGAGGCAAAGTGAACGACTTTGCCACTCCCGCAGCACTGATATGTTGCACAACCCCTTTTCTATACCAAAACACATGCACGCATCTCACAGATAGAGCAGAGGAAGAACAACTATACCCGAACCGGGACTCGAACCCAGGACACCCAGATCACGGGAAAGACGCTCAACACTTATGCCAAGATGCCGGTATTTGTGTAATTTTGTCTGGATTGGCGCTTATCGCACGCTAGAACACACATGTGTTCTCTCTACGGTGTAGCTGATTTCAGTAAATACGCGAAGCAATTTCAAAATTTAATAAGAATAACACTTTTGTTGGAAATTATTTGTTTTTTGGAAAAATATTGCAAATATTCGAATTTCAATTAATTATTTATGTTTTGAATGTATGATAGTTTTTGAAACAGTTTCTACTCAAAAGAATGGTTTTCTGTTGCAATTTTCACAGGATTATAATGTGGTTTTTCTTCCTTCAGTTGATTTACCCTTAAAAAATAATAATTCATCATAAGGTTTTCTTTCAGCATTAAGATCTACACGCTTTGTATACTACGCAGTTTCACCTTCACCTAAATTTCTAATTAGTGACATTAATATTTTCCGAATATAGTTTGTATAAATTATATTTGAAAACTGCTGATCCCATCAATAAAATCACTTATTTTCGAAACATTCACTGTCACAATCGAAACTCATGAAAAAAATTTTAAATTCTTTTTTCAAATCAATATATTAAAAATTGAGAGCGAAAGACATATTACTGCTCAGTTGCTGATGATGAAACGATTTAAAGACACTTTATTTAAAAAATCTTCTTTTAATATGAATATGCGTTAAATTAGAGAAATGTGGTGGTGTTATTTGCGGCATTTTGCATTGCACATTATGAAACTGTTTTGTAAAGTAATTAGTTAAATATGTATTAAAATGTAAAATTAAATTAGTCAACAATTAATGTTTTATGTTATTTAAAATGAAAAATATAGTTTTGGTTAATTTTTCTTATTCCATTCGAGTTATTGAGCCATCTATACTAATATTATAAATGTGGAAATTTGAATGGAAGTTCGTTACTCAATGACACCAGAACGATTTGAAATTTAGCACAAAGTTTATAGTCAGGAATAGAACATAGGCTGCTTTTGATTCCGGTTAACTGAGTGGTTAATTTTTTTATTAACGAAAAACTAACTTTCGCGCCAAAAAGATGAGGCCAAATCCCGCCAAAGATAAGTAAGGCTCCAGTTTTTTCCCCGAACAGAAATGTGTTTTAGGTTAGCAGAATTTCGACCGATTATTTCAAATGATTCTGTTTATTTTCTTTGTGTTTGATGTATTTAAAATCAAATGATGTTAATTAATCAATCTTTCGGATTCATGCTGAAGTACTTTTAAATTAAAAGAAAACAGAATAAAGGAAATTCAAAATTTCTAATCTGCATTGCGTTGCCCCAACTGGCTTTCCCCAACTTTTTCGTATATGCTTATACTTTCAAATGTGTCGTTTTTAGGTTAGATTTAATTTTTTTATTTGTCATTATTTGATAGTTTTTTGTACATATACATCAAAATTTCCACGCGAACTGAGTTGCAGGTAATATCTTAATAAATAAAAAAAAAATATTAATGGCAAAATGAATGTTTATCTGTTATTACTTTACATCAATTATATTTAAGAAACAATTATACCGGAACGTCATCAAATAAACTTTAATATATTCCTGATATTTTATAATTTATTTTGCAGTTAAAAAATAAATTTTTCAATCGGCAAACCCGAACATTCTTTTGGTGGTTCTAGGTAGGGGCACCAGGTGATTTTCAATCGTTAATAAAATACTTTTTATTCATCCACTCAAGTTCAAATAAATGTTCTTCAACTTATAGTGGAAGACACTACGTAATGCTAATACTGGTTTTTCAAAAAATATTATTTCATTAATTATTAACTTTAATTGTATTTTAATACTTTAAATGGTGTTTTAGCAGTTTGTAATGAAAGTTGAAATCAACAAGTAGTATATCAATCAGTAAAATGTAAGAATTTCAGTATTTTACAAGGGAAGGTGAAGAATGCGAGTTCAATTCTTCGTATAAGTTTTTGATACTTAACCACTTGACATACGAATTTACTTAACTTCCTAATTAAATGACGGATTTTATAGTTCCTAATTGAAATATTTACTATTATTTTAATTCCTTTAATAATAATACGTTTCAAATGACGTTTTTCATTTTAAATTATTTAATAATTGCAGATTAAAAATTAAATAATTCGATGCGCTTCTCAAACACGTCATTGTATGTGAAGTGGTTAAAGAATTTTATGATAATTATTTAATGAAAAGTAATCTAAATAAAAAAAATTGTTGACCTAAGGAGGAATTCAATAAAAATTTTTTTATTTGTTATATATGTGTGTACTTAACACTATGTCGTACGTACGTCAATTTTTGATTCTGTTTGATGCTTGGAGGACTGATTCGGATAATTTAAGTTCTCACTAAATCAGATAATTTGGAAGTAGGAGATACTAACGTGGTATCGCCAGGCGACATAGAGTTAATATGAGCAATTTTATTAGTTTCAAAAGTTAGCAGAAATAGAAGTAATAAATCGTTACCGGCATATCATCGGATGGTCGGAAACTGACGAAAAGTCCACCGTTACTGTTCATCTTTTCCCGTATATTCTGTTCGGCCTGCAGGGCTGTTTTTTCTGCCTTCTTGATGTCTCCTGGCAAATCTCTGTGAGGACTCAGAATTGTGAACCTCAGGTACATCTTTTTGTCGGCAATCGTCTATATGTTAAAAAAAAACAGATATGTAACACTGCGACTGATTAAATGAAAATACGTGTACGAATTCTGACAAATTTTATATCGAATCTTTCGTTTTAGTTTTGGTCATCTATGGCTTTTCCTTAGCTTGCAAAATGCTCTTCAAGAGATATCTCCCATATAGAATTCACAAAAAATCCTGCTACATGATAATTTCAGGAAATCTCTATAAAATTTGCAGATCTCTGTGAGGACACAAAATTGTGAACTTTAGGTACATTTTTTTGACAGCAATGGTCTATGTTGAAAAAAAAAAGATATATCATAAACGTTGGTCACTAAAGTAACCCTGCGACTGATTAAATGAAAATATGTGTACGAATTCTAATAAATTTTTATAGCGAATTTGTCGTTTTAATTTCGGTCATCTCAGCATTTTGGTAATAATTAAAATATTTTTATTATTTAAATAATGAATCAGGATATCACCACAATGTCAAAATTGGGAAATATGTGCCTTAGTGTTGAAAATTGCCCTTCAAAAGATATTTTCCATATAAAATTGACAGAAAACCATGCTAGATGATAATTTCGGGCAAAAACAATAGAATTATATATATATATATATATATATATATATATATACTAGGGGGCTCCCATCACTATTCGTTTTTGCTTGCCAACATCCACAAACTGCTCATGAAGTTCCTCTCGGATTACTTCGCTCGCTCGCCATCTATTAAACCACTTTAGTCTTTAGCAAAAGATATTTTCAAACAGTTTATCCCAAAATGTGATTGTCACAAGCTCCTCCCATCTTGGAACTCTAGAATCCGTCAGCAGCGCCACCTTACTTCAGTTGATACCGAGACCTGCTTGGGAAAGCATCCATAGATGGTCTTAATGTGAAATCGAAACTTAGTAATGAAAAGCATTTGACTTTAAGTGTTATTTTGTGTTTGTTTCGTGTGCGTGAAGTGAAAATAAATGTTTCGTCTTCAAAATTATGGATTATTTGTGTCAAGTGAATTTATTACTCAACTAGAGTGGTGGTCCTGGAAGATAAGGTAAGGCTGATTACCTCATTTCAATTATTTTTTCTTCATTTTTTGCTGATAAAATGATAGTGATAAAACAATGAAAGACATTAAAAAAGTACACTCGAAAACTGAATCTTAGAAAAGCTCTTTGTAAACACAAATGACTTCTCATTTAGGAACTATATACGTACACCACAAAAACAAATTCTAAAAAAATTGTACTTTGCCTACAATGTTTTAAATTTGGGAACTATACCATAGAAACAGAGTTGAAAAAATTGTTTGAAAGCAGCTATATTCACATTCACTCCGTTCCAAACTAGGATTAAAAAAAAATGTAAGGTAAAAAGTACACTCGAAAAATTAATCTTTGGAACGACTGGATTTTCAGTCATCCTGTGATTGCCTCGTCGTAACTGCGACTTTAACATTAGGTCACCACTTCCCCCACTGAATCTCTGAGAAAAAAGCCTTTACCAATGTGTTTTGTAGTAAATGCTTTTACCATTGCATAAAAAGTCGTTGATGAATTGTTATAAAAATGAATTGAACTGCTGAAATGTCAAAATGATGAAACAATGAATGAACAAATGATGGGAAAAAATGATGAAAACATAATTACCGCATATAACTTGGTGATTCTTAAGCTGTAGGGTTTTATCCCAGAGGCACTGTAAAGCATATTCTTCCATTTTGTTAGGAAAGTTCTGTTGGCGACTGCTTTGCTCACAAATTGCTCACTTTTGTCGTCCATGGGCCCTGTACAACAAAATTGAAGAGCATGACATGCAGATCATGAATGCCTCATATCCACCAGGGAGTTAAGAATGATCATATAAACTTTCATCAAACAATTTCTAATAAATATAAGCTACGGAAGATGTAATAAATGCGGTGTTTATGCATAATTACCGGTTATATAATTGTCATGGTTGTGATGTTGTTGTTGCTTATGGCATTTTACAGGCCCGTTTTACAGCACTGTTATCTGTCAGCGATTTAAGTCGAGGTGAGAGTATCTTGTTTTTACAGTAGCGCCAACAAGGGTGTTGCGCAAGCAGTATAGTTTAGTTATTTTAATGTCCCGTTTTGAAGCAACACTAGGGCTGTTTTGGGACGGATCTCGCCATTTTGAACCTCGGTCAGATGATGAGGACGACTAACACCACACGACACCAGCGGGAGGACGTTTGGCCTGACGGATTTAACGTGCAAGAGACCACCTCACATGACGGTTCTTCGGTGGAATCGGGCCTCAAACCTTCAACCATCTGGTTCCGAAGCCAAGACCTTACCACCAGGCCACCTCGGCTCGTTGCGCAAGCAATCAAGTCTAATTCCGAAAAGGAACTGCAGTGAACTGAATACTGAATGATGTATGTAGTTTGGCAGAGTTTGTATTTAGAGATGATTTAAATATAGCTGTAACGGTTACTGTGATGTAGTGTCTTTTATGTTTATCTTAATGTTTTATGGTTGTATCCGATAAAGAAAATATTTCAATGGATGTGTCTGATTCTACTGCTTCAAAGTAATAGAGCATCTGGTTGCTGTTAAGAATCTTTTCAAAACAGGGGGTCAAGAGTATGACTTAGCTACTTCATGCATCACATTCGCTTGTGCAACCTCTTTTTACAGGAGGGGGGGGGGGGCACATTCACACACCTCACAGATAGAACCTAGTATGAAAACAATTATGCCCGAACCGGGACTCGAATCCTGGATGCCCAGATCACGGTAAAGACGGCTATCCCTAAGCTTGCATAAATACTTCTAAATATTTTTAATCTGTGAGTTAATATAATTCTCAATCGGTAATTGCGAATGTGATGAAAGCTCACTACTATTCAGTATTGACTTGATGTTCATTACTTTACTTGAACAGTGTTCCAGAATTTGCCATATCACTTCGAGAATATATTGGAAGCCAACGTCCTGACCTAGAGATAGCGTGTCTTCCCCATGATCTAAGCGAACTGGTTCGGGCATGGTTGTTCTTCCCCCTGTGTTCAGTCTGTGAGATGTGTGAAAGAGCATCCCTATAAAAAGTGATTGAACAACCAGAGAATGTGGATGTCATCTTCATATGCACTAGAAGTCTATGACTTTCACTTTTAGTGCATATGAAGCACTTTGATTTCTTCGATGACTTTGCGACTACGGCACATTTATACGTGCTCCAGACACCACACCCTCGAGGAATCTTTGGCCGGCAGGGTTCGAACTCCCATCTCAAAGGAAGCGAATAAAATGTTCTACCAAGGCTATTCCGGCCTTCAAAGAATCTAATCCACAATGGTTTATTTGGAAACGATAGCATATTGCTGGCTTTCTCATGAATGAAGGATTTGTGGTTCTTTGTTTGAAGTTGGATATACCGACTTCTTGGCATAGGAGCAGCGCTTCTCCCCTTTGATCTGGGCATCCTGGGTTCGAGTCCTGGTTCGAGCATAGTTGTTCCCTTGTTCTGACTGTGAGATGTGTGAATGAACCCCCTGTAAATATGGGTTGTGCAAGAGATTGAGTGATGCTTAAATGGCAAAGTAGTACTCTTGGCCCTGGGTTGTCACTGTGGTACTAAAATTTAATTACACCCTATCGGCTTTAATCGCTATCTACGTAACAGCGAGCGTGTCCAATGGCAAGTGCCATAAGAAACAACAACATGTTTGCTTAAATTTCGCTTCACTTTTTCAATTAAAACTTTAATTGGTGAAAAATAAATCTCCATAATAAAATTGCTATAAAAATATATTTTCATAATTGTTTTTATATATTTTTAACGGGTTAAATTCGCGGAAACTAATTTTTTTACTACTTTTACTAATAATTTACTAATTTTTTTACTAATAATTTACTACTTTTTAATGGATTTTTATAGTTTTAATAAACTTATGACTCCTTTTGTTACAAATGACATGGTGGCTTTTAATATTCTATCGTTTATCTTGATATTTGTGGACAGTAAAAATAATTCAATCACTTCTAACATATTCTGAGATTCTAAATCGTTCTATGACATTTGATATCTTAATCCTTATCCTTTCAATCGATTACAGATTGAAACTACAATTAACAGAATAATAATAACTTTCTTTCAATTTTTATCAAACAAAAAAAATTGAAAATTGATGAAGAATTCTTACAATCCACAATGAATTGAAGAGGCCTTCGTTCGTCCTGTCCAAAGCATCTAATGATATCAAACTTTGTGGCTTGCATTATGTCCGAATCTTGCCTCTGAACTTTGTAAAAATGATGCTTCATATTGAGAGATGGATAAAATATCTGATCGCCGCTCTGAAAAGAATAAAAAAGGAAAATTTTAAGCATGGAATCTCTTATTTTAACATCTTAGAACTAAGTAGAAACCAATCTATGTACAAATTAACAAGATTTAATGCATTTAAGCCATAGATAGAACAACTGACTAAACATTCTGAAGCAAATTTGACAAAGTAAAAGTATTCTTATAGGAGATGATAAATAAAGTTACTCTTATTTTCCTAAATGTATTTAACATTTTAATGTTATGAACATTTATCAAAAGTTAACATGTCTTCTCTATTTTTTTTAAATAATTTTCTTTTGAATTTTTAAATAAGCTCTCAGATGCTCTAACTGCATGATTAGCATTTTAAAACAAACAATTATGCGAATTTGTATTAGAAAGAGTTTTGCTTACACATCAGGACAAAAATAATAATATTACATTTTTAGTTCAATCGATTTGTTCGTTTGCGTAAATATAGAAAAAAACTAAAGATAATGTTAATAGATAATTCCATGCTTTGAAATAATATGTTTATTGAAAAGGATCCTATAATGAGATTTTAAAACTTTTTCTTCAAAAGTTTTTGAAAAGTTCAAATTTTTTTAATGGAAATGAACAATTAAATCATGTAGTTTTTGAACTTTATAAAAAATAATGGTCCTTACGATAGATTGATTGTTAAAGCTAAAACAAAATATACAATGTTGAATGCTGAATTATTAATGAAAGTACCGAGGCTACTTACCGTTAGAATTTTAAATTGCGCATGGACAAGTCCATAATCTTGATTTTTGAAAATAATATTATCCTGGAATAGTAATAAAAAGTTAACATGACAATTAATAAAGCACATTTTAAGAACCATTTCCCTTTTAAACAGTAAAAAAATGAGCCTTTTAAAAAGGGAAAAGATTAAATCATGATTGGCCAATAAATAAATAATTTTCTTTCATAATTTCCTTTTAAAGTAAAATCTCTGATTTTAAAATTATGGTAATTTGCCATGGAAACATTCCCGGGGTGCTTTTATCTGTTTTTTTCTTCCATCTTTTTCTTTTTTTATAATAAATATTATTAAATGTCGAGAGAAAATTGAGAGATACTCTAAATAAAGAAATATTCAAAAGAAGTAAAATATAATAACACCTAACTAATTGAGGATTGCTTTACTAATTGAGGATTAATGAGATATGATTCATTTCTCTCTAAGCTATCGTAAAAAATTCTGAACTCTATATAGTAACAATGCATGTACAAAAATATTAATGAGATTGGTAACAATGTATGTACTAAAACATATTTAATGGCGTTTCATCGAACCTGCATATTATATTTAATAACTAAAACAATGAAAAATAACATTGTAAAATAAATTAAATTATTAAAATAGGGAAAAGAGACTCAAAAACATAACCTGTCATTGAAAAAAGGAATTAAAAAAATTAGAGATTTACAAAATCAATTTTTGTGCGATAATTAATTTTCAAAGTTATTGAGAAAGTGTATTAACATTTTGGTTAATATTTTTAAAAATCTCATTAAAATTTAAAAAAAAATCCATCCATATTGCATTATGAACTTACTATATATCTAATTTGAACCTTGTATTCAAAGATATATTCTATAAAACGTTTCGCTGTTTGATTACTATCTATAGAGCATTGAGCGATTTTTGTATCGTGAACTTACTATATACCTAATTTGAGCCTTGTATTCAAAGATATATTCTATAAAACGCTTTGCTGTTTGATTACTATCTATAGAGCATTGAGCAATTTTTGTATCGTGAACTTACTATATACCTAATTTGAGCCTTGTATTCAAAGATATATTCTATAAAACGCTTTGCTGTTTGATTACTATCTATAGAGCATTGAGCGATTTTTGTATCGTGAATGTCATATACCACTTGGCGAATCTTAAAATTATTTCCGAGTTTATAAAACTCGTTGAAAAAAAAGCAGAAAAAATTTGCCTCGTAATGTAAAAAACATAATTTTACTTTTTTGATCTGAGTCATATTTGACAAATCCGTTGTGGCAAAACACCACTCCCACAAGGATTCGACATTGGATGATGGATCAGGCCAGTCTTTGCGCAAACCTTGAAACATGTGGCAAGGTACGTCCCTCTTATATGTCTACAGAAGAAA
>JAPMOQ010016726.1:1732543-1748144 GCA_026543055.1 Argiope trifasciata
ACCAAGAAAAAATTATTGTATAGTAATGAAATTTTAGGAATACATTTGTCTAGGTAACATATTTAATTGATTAAAGTTTCAAGTTCACAAGTAGAGCCATTGGCGAGAACCATTTCAAATGTGAAATGTTGGTACATTAGTAACCGGTGTAACCACCAGAATGTTGAATGCAAGCATGCAAACGTGCATGCATTGTATCGTACAGGTGTCGGATATCAGTTTGTGGGATGGAGTTCCATGCCTGTTGCACTTGGGCGGTCAATGCAGGTTGTGGATGACGCTGGAGTTGTCGTCCAACGATGTCCCAGACGTGCTCGATTGGAGAAAGATCTGGTGATCTAGCAGGCCAAGCCAACATGTCGACACTCTGTAGAGCATGTTGGGTTACAACAGCGGTATGAGGGCGAGCGTTATCCTGTTGGAAAACACCCCCTTGAATGCTGTTCATGAATGGCAGCACAACAAATTGTATCACTAGACTGACGTACAAATTTGCAGTCAGGGTGCGTGGGATAACCACGAGAGTGCTCCTGCTGTCATACGAAATTGCTTCCCAAACCATAACTCCAAGAGTAGGCCCTGTGTGTCTAGGCCGCAGACAGGTCACTAGCAGGCGTTCACCTGGCCTCCTTCTAACCAACAAACGGCTATCACTGCGACCAAGGCAGAACTGGCTTTCATCAGAAAACGCAACAGATCTCCACTCCGTCCTCCAATGAGCTCTAGCTTGACACCCCTCACGTCGCAAACGGCAGTGGTTCGGAGTCAGTGGAATGCACTGTACAGGGCGTCTGGCTCGGAGTTGTCCTTGAAGTAACCGATTTGTAACAGTTCATTGTGTCACTGCGGTGCCAACTGCAGCTCGAATTTCAGCTGCAGACGCAGTACGATTAGCCACAGCCATACGCCGAATACGACGGTCTTCCCTCTCAGTAGTACCACGTGGCCGCCCGGAACCTGGTCTTCTTGAGGCAGAACCTTCCCTTGACCACTGCCGCCAATACTCATGCACAGTGGATACATTCCTGCCAATTCTTTCAGCAATATCGTGGAAAGAAAACCCACCTTCTCGTGGCCCTACAACGCGACCTCGTTCAAACTCAGTGAGCTGTTGATAATGGTTCTTCGTCTTCTCAGAGGCATCCTTGACTAACATTAACCCACGTCGTCAAATCTCAACTGTAAATAAAGATCATGAGCCTTACAGCTCTTATTTAAAGCAAACCTCATTTGCATGTTCATAGTGTCGCTACTAGCGCCACACTTACGCGCGTTGCTCGAAATTTGAATCAACGTCATCTTTCAGATGTATAAACACGCCTACCAAATTTCGTTTATCTAGCACAACTCCTACCTAGTGTTGGGATTTTTTTCCCATCAGTGTACATCTGTTATTAGTTGTTTTATTTAATAAGTTTAAATTAAGTTACTTGATTCTTCAAAATAGTTCTAGCATTGATATTCCTAGAGTGATATATTTTTTTCATTTAGGGATATATGGTATCAAAATCATTACCCGTTTTTATTCAAGGATATTTAATATACAAAAATAATAGGTTCTTTTAATATGAAGATGATAGAGAAGTTTATAAGAAAATGAATTTTTTAATTAAAAAATCCATATTATGTTATTTAAAAAAATTATTTTTGAAGTTTTGTTCTACATTTTCTTTTATACTTTAAAGCTTTAGAATATGTGACGTTAAAACATTTTATATTATCAATTGCTGGTTGAAATGAAAAAAATACAGTTCTAAAACTTTTTATATATCCCTAGAAATAAAACTGATAATTTTTAAAGTAATTTTCTAAATACTTTTTTTAATGATGTTTTGCTTCTGCGTTTCAATCATTTTACTGTTAGCTTTCTTTGTACTAAACCAAATCTAATACAAATTAATCTAAATTATTGAACAGAAGGTGTTTGCTCCGTGCGAATTACTATGTCACCCTTGACGACGACTCTGTATTCATTGCATTCTGTAAAATAAAACTGAAGAGAAACTTTCTTCTAAATAAAAGTTTTACCGCTTTCATTTAGCAGAAAAGTTTTATTTAACTTTTATTAAAATCAAATAAAAGTTATCGAAGAGCAAAAAAATTTTTCAGTTCCACAATTTTAAATAAAATTGTAAAATAAGTTCATTTATCATATTAATCATTTAATATCTAGAAGAATGAGCTTCGCTTGGTAATTTTTTTTATATTCTAAAATCCTTTTAATCCGAATAAAATATTTAGAAGCAAATCACAAATTGATTATATATCAATATTTTCCCTCCTTACTAACGTATGAACTGGCCATTTAAATAAAAAAATCATGATTGCACTTAGTTACCACATGTTATTCGATACAATCTGTTATATTACATCATTCGTTTTACAATTTATCTATTATTATTTATATTTTGAGCTTAGTTTTATCATGATAAAATTAGATTCGAGAATGGCGCTGTATGATATTGTCAGCATGACAACAAATAGCAAAAGACTCTAATAAATAGTTACAAAAAATGGTTTTGCGAAATCGCATTTTTTCAAGAAAGATACCTGTATATAGAGATATAAACTTAAAAAGAAAAAGTATTTAATATAAATAAATAACCAAACAAAAAATAAAGCAAAAAGTGCTACACGAATCGAGGACCCTTAACGCATGCATCATTCATATGGTTATGATATCTATACTGCACTGCACACACTTCATTGCAAAAGCTGAGTTTACTTATTCTAATGGTTAGTTAAAAAAAGGGTTTTTTTGTGTGTAAAATTGCTTTTTTTTAGGACAGACACCTATCTAGATAATTTTAATAACAAAATCTTTTATGAATATAAAATTTGATCCAAATCTTTACAGTCGCTTCCGAGATACACAAAATAAATAAATATTTATACATTAACTACTTGTTATAAGATAACGACACTACTTAGTAAATAGCATTTCATGTATGATAGATGTTTTAAAGAGGAATTTAAAGTTTATCAAATGCTTTGGCATATGTATTAAAATCTACTAGTATAACTAGAAGATTTAAAACTCAAATGCTGGATTGAGTGAAACGAAAAAGATTAGTTTTACACAGATAAACAGCTTCATACATTTAGCACCTCATTGCTGCTATTTTGGCCTATTTTAATGAATATCCCGCAGATTTATTTCAAAATTGATGCAAGATGAATTTCACTAATTCAGAATCTAATTGGGAGCTTTTTTTATTGATAAAAATAAGCCACAAGTAATTAGAAATGAAGAAATAATTTTATTTATAAATTTTTGGACATTTTCAAATCTGGCTGAGAATTATTTATAAAATTCCTGCATGTAAGTGTACTGCTTGCAACCTTCAAATATGCACATCAATAGATCTCAATTGATATAACTATATTATTACAAAAAATAGAATATAGTCATTATAAAATTTTGCAGTTCGTTTTAATATTATTATGAGGAGTTAAAAAATAAACTACATAATTTTTTCATTCGATTAATTTTTTTCATCATAAAACATCTCTAATATAACTATTTTAAATGCTTAGGATTATATCAAATAAAGAAAAGAATTTTTTTGATATAAATAAACAGAAACAAGACTTTTAACTCACCTTGACAATTAATTTCACATGCTGAAAAAAGAATTAAAAAACAGCCAAGAAACCAACGTGCAGCCATTTTTTCTACTTGCCGAAATTTCGAGCAATAATCCGTTACCGCCTACAACGGGACGATCTATCCCTTGCAGTAATCTACCGATTCGAACCTTCCACCCGTAAATGTATTATCTATAATTTTTTTATGCTACCTATTTGAAACAAAAGAGAGCTTATCTCTCAAATAGTGTTCCTCCCATTGAATTTGAAAAGAGAAGCATCCACGATAGATCAGTTGTGATAAGGTTATCTTTCTCTAGGTTAGCATTATGCACAGGCTTTTTCAGTTATTCAGTGAAAGAGATGAATAATATCAATATGAATTAGGGAGATAAAATTTTTGATATTTTTCTTTTATAGACCTTCATTTATATTATTTATCCAGAAATTTTTAAGTAGAAATTAATTTTGGATTTTTTTTTGTATGTGGACTTCCTTTTAGTGCATTTATTTGAAGTGCGTTAAATTCTTTTTAGATTTTTTTAGGGATGCATTTTGGTGAAAATATCTTAATGCTTATCAGAAAAGATTTTTAGATTATTTGTGTATTCTTTAAACCGTTTCGAAATCTTAGAAAAATTATTGATTGCCTTTATAAGTGCGTTCGATTTCAGAAGGAGTACATTTGGAAGCAATTGGATAAAACAATTTTAAAAAAAGTTAGGCAAAATTGAATTATGTCTTATAGTGTAGACATGAAAATCATTTGTAAAAATTGCCTTTATAATGCTTCATGCCTGACAATTTATTGCAATAATGCATTATTATTTATTATAGTAATGCAGTAAAACAATATTTAAGAAAAAATTAAATTCCTATATACATAAGCACACATTAGATACATTTCTACATACAGTAGTAACATAAGAAAAACTCTGGTATAAAAACTGTGTTATAAAAATGCATTAACCCGCATAGGTTCTAAATATTATACTTTTTGTATGATATTATAAAATGAATAATGAAATGAAATTAATAATAGAAATCTTAGTTTTAAAGTAGGGATTTTTAAAAATTTATTTAATTTCGAATTAGCAGTAAGGATTTTATGAATACTAAAGTTAATAAAATAAAATACAAAAGCCCTAAAACTTATGAATGGTAAAGGATTTTTAACCGTGAATTTAATTTATTTACACTTACATTGGATATGATGAAGTTACCTTTATCATAATCGAGCAAGCAATCGATATATATAATTATTATCGATTATTATATCATTATAATCGATTATATTATTATCATAATCGAATATCTTTATCAAGGGAAAAAAGGAAATAAGAATATATCATGAAACAGAAAGCATGCCACCTAAAATAATAAATTGCATTCAGTAAGGATATTTACCTAAGATATGCATTGTTAAGATCCACATTTAATGAAAATTTCCTGGCTTTTAAAAATTTGTCTATATTAATTTAAACTGTTAATTAGGTATGAAGAAATATTCCAATGCAAATCGAACTAAGAATAATTTAATTGCCCGGTTAACAGGTTAAAGGTTCAACGGAATAGAAAATAGAATGCATTGTCCTCCGTATTTTGAATGATTAACATTTAGTTTCTTAATATTTAGTGTCGATTGTGGCATAAAATACAGACAAATACAAAAACACTGCAATCACTTTGCAGAATAATTTTTTTTTATTAATTATGTTTTTAATTGATAAACTATAATAGTGCATAATTTTTCTTTCACAACTTGAAAGCCAGATTTCAGCTCAATATCTTTAAAATTCAAAGATAAATAGACATTGAACAAACTTGAACAACAGATGCTATCGAAGAGAAGCTAAATTAGAACGGATTTTCTACAAATCCATTTTCGCTACATTTTAATCTTCGAATAGATATATTAATGTATAGAATATATTAATGAAGGTAAGAAGTCCACTAAATATTTCTTCTCAATATTAAGTAAGGCACATATCAGAAATCTTAGCAAATTAAATGGCATAAATAACGAATAAAAAATGCCATTCTTTATTATTTGCAAGAACATCTAAATTATCGTCTGTAGTTTATGCGAATGTAGAATTTACTGTTATAACAATTTATTTTGTATTCAAACGCGATATTTAGTTCAGATGGAAAACGCAGGCTAGATGCGTAAAGTTTAACAATTCCGTCGAATCAAAAAGATACACTGATATTGACTAAAGGCATAGGAAGATAGTTCTCTTTTGGAGTGTATGCCTACTACTTCAGGAAATCAAAGAGTTTTGAATCGTGTGTTAGTGTAACATTGTGCAATATATTACATATTTAGACAAGATCCGTAAGATTCGGACAGAATAAGAAGTTTGGATAATTAATTGAATGATTCAGCTGTCCAAAAGAATAGATTTAATAGATAGTCAGAATTTATTCATATACTTCCCCGCCCCCACTCATTTTTAAAAAAGAATTTATTCAAAGTTTTATTAAATAAAGATTTGTTAAATAAAATTTTACAAAGTGTTTAGCGTAATTAAAATTTGCAGCAAAAAATTTATAATATTTCAAGAATCTATATAGGTCTGGAACTCCACCATAAGTGCAACTTGTGATGAATGAATTTCGTTATATGTAAGGGTAAGACACCTTGTTCAAATAAAATACATTTGTATGACAAATTGAAAAGTTATACTTGTATCGTAATATTTACAGGAGCATTTTTTCCTTATTTTTAGCGGAATGGTGTTAATTCCGCTGCCAGCAAGATTTATTGATTACTTATTTTTATTTCATAGAATATTCAGAAGTTCAGAGCTCTCTCGCATATTGAACTTATCTTTTTTTTTGTTGTGCTGATATCTTGTTTACATGTTATTGTTATAAAACTTTTAATTAATTATTCTGTATTTGCTCTGAGCTTTCCAAACTTTTTAATGCTGGGAAAATCCTAATTATTTTAATAAATATTTACAAATCGAATTAATTAAACTTAACAGATGTAATTCGTAGGAAAATACTGCGTAATTAACATCTTTTTTTACATTTATGAGATCTAAAATGCGAGAAAGATTTGGTTTGCAGTGGCAGTATCAGGATATTTACGTAGTTACGCGGTGTGATAGAGTGGTCAAGAGCACATCCGCATCATAATTTAGAATAACAACTATAATTTGTCAATATTATAGAAAGATTAAAACTTATTGAACTAATTTCGATAAGCTTTCATGCCATGAAATTTGATATAATAATTATTTATTTGTTATGATCGAATTATTAAAAAAAATGAGATTTAAATTATTTATGAGAGGAATTACAGAGCGCTTATAGATTTACGTTGTATGTGCTATGGAAAATGTTTTAATTTACTGCTTCGGCTAATTATTTTCGTAGAATACCCCTCCCCCCAACAAAATTCTCGCTTAGCCATCTAAGACAAAAAAGAAAAAAACTTCCAGAGATGAGTACAAAGAAAAAGTCTCCAGATTGGTAATGAAGGTAGACATTTTAGGCCTTTTTATAGACGGAAAATTTATGTAGATATTGTCGATTACTGCTCTAGGCCTATTCTTATCATATGCTGGTAGTTGTAATAACTCGTATTTCCGGGGTAATTCTTCGAAGAATTTGCTGACTAAATTAACTGAAAGTATTGCATTTAATTTGTTCATTTTACAAACAAGCTATAGATGGCAGCACCTAATGTGAGTGTAGCACCTAGTAGTATGTACAAAAGGGTGAAACGAAAATGGCCTTATTTATTTTTTATTTTATTTCTATTTATTTAGTTCGATAATAGTGCAGAAAAGTTGTCTTTTGTTCAAAAATGCTCTTAAAAAGCTTGGTTACAATATTAAATTATCTTGAGATGCATCAAAATATTTGAAATTTCTTTAAAAAAAAGAAAAAAAAAAAAGAAATATTTAGAAACGGCTTTTAAAAATGTTTCTTAGATTTTACTTAGACAACTTTTCCATTATATTACCTAAGTGATCCAAAAAACAATATTTAAAAATCTGGTTGTAATTTTACATTACATTAAGGTATTGCAAAGAGAATGAAATTTGGAAAAAAATGGGGAGGGGGGGCTTTTTAGAAAGGGCCTTTAAGAGATGCCATATACTGAGAGCAAAACCTGATGTCGACGAAAGCGCCACCTATCGATGGGGGAGAAAAGGCGTTACCAAATTAACGAAGGAAGGTTTGATTGACAAGCCGAATAACACCCAACAAGAAAAGAATTCCTAGTCCCTGGGAGATATTGCTGTGTGGGAGTGTGACATTTAGAAGGTCAACCGACCCACCGAACTGCCCCCAATAAAATGTTCCCTTATTCTTTGAAGAGATCTTCTGAAAACCGACACTGTCTTTGTACATCATGAGAGGGGTTTTTTGAACCACCCAAACTTGTTTGGAAAATACACTCTTTGAATTGCACAGAAGAATCGTTCTGAGGGCCGCGTGAATAGGACTCTTAGAACATAGAACACATCACTGATTAATTATTGAAGTACTTCTATTTTGGACATTTAATTGCTCTTCATAATTCTGTTAATTAAGATTAGAGAATCCGGTAATTTACCAGGAGTAATTGAATAATTTAATATTTATAGTATTTCGTTTAGCAAGACTTCATTTTTAGCAATAAATGCGATTGCTAATTTTTTAATCCAAGGGAATTGGGGAAGATCTATGTGCCTATGTAAATGTAAGACTTCAAACTCATCTATAAACAATGGGCTCAATCCTTTCTCTCAATAGATTTAGTACTAACAGCGAATTTTAAAGAAAATGTCCCTAATTTTTTAAATTTTATATTTTAAAATTATTTATTTAAAAATATTAAATAGGCTTGAATGAAAATGGAAACGAATAAAAGTCAATTTTCCAACTCATGCTACGTATTTGATATGTCCTGGTATTTCTATGTAGCTGAGATACTGATTTCTCCCTAAGTTTCGCAAAAAAGAGAATGTTCTAAATTTTAATTAAATGAGTCATTTGTACCACATTGAAAAGAAAAAATGACTATTTTGAAAATAATGTATTAGAAAAGTAAGTAACAGCATTTATCCTATGTGGAATATAACCAACTGACAATGATAATAAGCATAAATTGGAAGAAAAAATAATTAATGAAATTGCATATATTATATTAAATGTCTTCTGGTTCCGGAATGTTTTAAAATGAAAATTCATCTTGGCTTTGAAATAATATATATAATATGGTCACATATATTTAACAAAGAATAAAGTAACCGCAAATTTTTCTTTCTTTGATATCCGGAATAAGTCAAAACTTTTCCGCATTTCTGCAGACTCATCAGTTTTTTTTTAAATTTGTAAGTAACTAAAATTTAAAAAGAAAATTTTTTAATGAGATTCAATTAAATAAATTGGTAGGAATGTTGCTTCGCTAAAAATAGAAATTATGATTATTCATATATAACCATAAATTGTAAGAAAAATAGTTGTAAAATATATTGTTACAAGTATGCCGATGCACATTAAAAAACCTTATATTTCTGTCATATAAAAAAAAGTTTTTATGAAAGAAGTGATCTACTTAGTTTTAGTTAATTTTTATAATCCAGATTTATGGTTGCTAAAATCAGCTTGATTTTGATCACTTACTCACAAAAGTATATTTAACTTCAAATTCTATAGATATGCAACGTTTACTACTAGTTTTTAAAGAAAAAGTTATACTGTTCCACATTCTGTCCAAGGCATCTTTCTAATTTTCAATAATCTCACAAAAATGGGAACTTGGAAAAACGAAAGTATTTAAAGTTTAATACAAAAACTTTCTCATTCAACATTGTTTATGCGCATTGTTGATTATATTCTCATCTAATATAATTAATTTCACTAACATTGTATCTTATATATCCAATAATTTATTACATTAAAGAATCACAGGATTTAAAAATGAATGCACTTTATAAAAATTTCACTGTTACATATTTACAAAACCTGAATTGTAAGTATAAGTTTAAAAAAGTATATTAAAATTATATTTTTGTATCGAAACCTACACATTATGTAAAAATAAACCGTTTTTTCATAATTTCATCATAAAAAAATCCTAAAGAAATATTGGTCGCCACAATGAAGGAGAATTGGGTTTCATTTCAACAATTAAATATATATTAAAGTAAAATACGTTTACAATATTTTTAATATAGATTAAAAATATGAAAAATAAATGTGCAGCAAAAGAGTGACATTATTAATAAGGTTATTCTTTAAATTTAAAAATGTTGAAAAAACTTTTTGTGCTGTAAAATTTTAGGAAATTATCACGTAAAACGCAAAAATTTCACTTCATTTTTAATTAATCACAATTATCATTTTTCAGTCTTGGAAGCTGCTCGCAATACTTGGTTTTTGCTTGTTGTGTTAAACAATTATTTTCTCAAAGCCCAAATATAACCAATGTAAATACACGAATCGATTGAAAGATCAAAAGTAAAATATATGGGTACAGAAATGCTAATATACATTAAAATAAATATTACTTTGTTCTCATTTTGCTGTTGAAATTTTAATTTAATGATAACGATTCAGGAAAATTCTCTAAAAGCGTTATTTAAGATTTCTAAAACAGCTCTCAAATCACTAGTGTAATTAGCAGATTTTGCACGGAGTTGCCCGTAAAATCAAAATCAGAATCAGAAACATAAAATAAAGCTATTAAATTGTATTGATCATTAAAAAGTCAAAAAATAATAATTTTAGACCGGTTTAAAAAAATTTTTTTTAGAAAGATATTGCTTAGCGAACTAATGTAATATACATACATTTTCTTTTATGAGTATCATATTTTATGACATACATTTTATTTTATGAGTATTTTATTATATTATGATCACAGCAGTTTTTGAAGAAAACGTATTCAGAAATATGAGAATATTCAAATATTAGTAAATAAAAGAGGATATAGATCTTCTTATATCTTACCTCTCTTTAAATTAATTTAATTTCAGTAAATATTTTTCTGATAAAAGCAATATAATTTTTCCATTAAGAATAAAATTTATTACCCTTTATTGCAAAATATGTAAATAAGATGAACGTTATGTACAATATCAAATTTATGAAACATTGATAAAAATCGTAGACAGAATAGCAACGAATTATAAAAAAAAAAAAGAAAAAAGAAGAAAAAAAAGTGTAGTTATAAAAGTGTGCAGAGAACAAAAAACTTTGGAAACATTCTTATTTATTTGAAAAATTTTTATTTAAAGGAGTGTTGTCCTTTTTTTGCTTTTAGGCCTCAATAATAGTAGATAGATCCCGAATTTTCATCTATCTTGGATATCTTTGATTAACAAGTTCTGGCAATAAACAGTTAAAATTTCTCTAAAATTTTTTCTCCATTTTTTTTTTGTTTCCAAAATCTAACATCACGAGTTATTTTTCCGTTTTTAACCCCTTCTCCGTCCACGTCTAAAATATACAAAAACATTTTTGCGTCATACGCAGCTGACCCTGCACTTGAAAATAATACTTATGGCTCTTATTTACAGTTGTTTTCCCATCTTTATTTAATTTCCAAAATGGATTTATTTCTTTTATTGCCTCATCTGGAGAAATATTTCTATAGGATGTTGGGTATTTTACTTCAACAATTCCATCATTACCAATCAGCCCATCCCCTGCGCAGATGACCACAGCTGTGATGGTAAACAAAATAATAATAATAATAAAAAGACAGAAAGAAAATGTTGAGGGGAAGACGTAGTGAAAACCAGATAAGAAAAGCTACAAACAATCAGAGGGTGAAGGGAGGGATTATAGTGTATTCCTCCGCGAATGGGTGGAGTTAAAGGAGCATTGGGGGGAGGGGAAGTGTAAACTATTTTTTAATTTAGGTCTAAACTACTGTTTTTACGCATTAAATTTTTAAAAAAAAAATATGCATCGGAAAAAAGATACCCAAACGGATGTTTCATATTTGCTACTTTTATTTTATGTATGATAGATTTTTTAATAAAAGTGTTTAAATGGTGCAGTCGAAACCATGCGATATTTTAATAAATATTTAAAAAATACTTTGAAAAGTACGAGAAAAAATTTCTTAGACAGAAACCTGTGTTTTTATTCCTTCTACCAATTGCAATTGATTTCATAAAACAGAAACCGCAATATCTAACGGAAAAAGATCTTAGTATTTTGTCCATAGGATAACATTACGCTTGAAAATTGTAGGTGGCGTGTATATGGCATCGTTTTATCCCTTCTACGTCCACATATATAATTATTTATACATTCAAAACTAATGTTAATTAGGTATTAAAAATTAATGTAGTAACTGTTAATCATTTGTTAATTTTTTTGTTATATTTTATAATATTATTAAAATATTACATTTTTACTATATTTTAATCATTATATTAAAGAAACCAACACTTAAATTAAAACTTAAACACAGGATTGAATTTCTGAAATTTAACATTTCATTGAAATGCAGTTAGAAAAAATATTTAAAAAACCCTTGTTTCCTTTTCTAAAATAATAAAATATATAATTCTTTTTGTTTCATCATTTCAGATTTCTACAACATTTCTGAAATGCATTAGTGCTATCATTTTGATATTTTTTGCAAATGCGTTTTTTTTTTCATACCAAATTTGAAATATTTAAGTCCTTGCGTTTTTGAGCTATCGTATTTATACGTTTCTAAAAATGTCAACCCTTCATTGGATTTGACTCAAAATTTGATAGGTGTCTACAATATGGATGTTTACAATGTGTGGGACGAAATTTTTGTGATCTTTTTTTCTTTCTTCATCTTTAAGTTAGGTTTAATTGCAATCAAACAGCTGGTGAAATGGACTTCCCTGAGGACAGAATTAGTTGAAAATTTGACAGAAATCTATAAATTTGATGTAAAGACAATATACGGAATTTCATCCATATAGTTCAAAGTAATTTTATGTTTGTCAAAGACAGACAGACAGACATTTCCCAGAAATGTATTTTTTGAGCTCTGGGAGATCTAAAGCTAGGAGATTCGACAAAGTCTCGAGTTCGAATTTTTCGACAATTACTATGTTTTTTCTTTTATACGCATGAAAAAGTAAAATGGTTTGGGAAATGCATTTCATAATGAGCTATATAATACGAGCTATTGAAATAGTGTAAATTATTTTGGAAGCTACAAAATCCAAACTACAGATAAAAAATTTTATTGAAATTTTTCCATACAATAACTTTAAATGACCCAGATGGTTTCCAAATACGACTAATCTTTAATAAATTCAAAAGAAGTTATTCACATCCCTGGCTAAGTATTCATCCTAACAGCATGCTATGTCGTGACATACCTCCCACGGGAAAGGTTGTATTGTGGCCGGTATTGTAATAAGATTGCATTGTAGTTGTAACTCTGTTGTAGTGATGATTGAAACAATCATCTTACAATACAATCTTTCCCGTGGGAAGTGTTACGCCATAGCACACTGTTTCTATACCAACTAGGAAAGTGAAAACTAATCACTGTGATGGAAGTTTCTATTTTCTTTGTTAAGGGTGCTATTCTAGAGTGACTGACTGGCTTCTACTAACCCTCATCGGACTTGCATAGATTAACTTATCTAATTTGTACTCCGATAATAATGGCAATAAGACTGGAATTACGGCTGAGTTCTGATAGCCTGACCATCATCAACTACGATACAACGCCTCCAGTAGGAAGTACAGCTGATTATTAGTATGGCGGGGAGTTGGGAAGTTAGTTGTTACATTACTATTGCCGCCATAGGGATGAGAACAAATCAATATACAGGATGTGTTTTATTTTTTAATTGACTGTACTCAGAGCCAAAATTGACTGTAATTGACTGCAAAGCCACCAAATCTTGTACGCGGGCTCTTGACGATATGGGAAAAAGGAATAGGCAATATTATATATATATATATATATATATATATAATCATAAAATTATTAAAGCAATTAAAACCCATTTCCTGCTCAACAAAAATTAAAACGAAACCAACTGGGTCGAAATCGAAATTAAAACTCAATTCCGAATCAAATGCTAAAAGTTCACAAAATGAAATAGAACCAATTAATGAAACAAATCCAAATTACTATAATTAATAAAAATTATGTAAACGAAACCAAAACGGCACTAACCGCGGAAACGAAACCGAAATCGGAATCGAAACTAAAAATCATTACAGATTCAAACAAGTTTAAGAATTAAAAACATTTTTAATTTTTAAATCAATCATTGTATTTGGTGATCGCAAATGTAGCTACAACTAAAATTCAAATGAATCTAAATTAATTAACAAAATAAGCCAAGCAAAAAGGAACACAACGAATCTAAACTATAACCAACAGAAAAATAATCCGGCCTGAAAACTTCGTCAAGGGTCACTTCCAGGCAAAGATTCAAAATAAGCGAGTGTAATAAGGGAATTCATAATAAGTAATTTCTGTGAGACATCGGTTTTGACTTAGGATTTGGTTAATTCAAGTAAAAAGGAACTTGACAAAAGAGTGTTAGCTTTCGCTAAAAAAACTAAAATTAAAACATAATCTTTAAAGTATCCCTATTTGTTCCCAACTGTTAAATTTCACAAAAAACCAATAAAAATTAGATTCGTTTCCTGTAACATTTATAATTACTACATGGGGAAGAAATTTTTCGAATATATAAAATTATCCTAAGTAAAATTGAAGAATGTTATTAATAATAACATTCTTCTTTAAGCTGTATTATAAGCTGTTATTATTAATAACAGCTTTGTTATTAATAATAACAAAAAGGATTTAGATTTTTTAAAAGATAACAAAATTTATAAAATTAATACTTTTGACTTTGAAAATTTATATACCAACCTTACACATGAGAAATTAATAAATGTCTGTACTCTTATATATGACGAATATTTAAATGAAGATATAACTGATACCCATAACTGGCTGGTTTTATGCAATTTTAATATTACCGAAAATTATGTTTTCAATGGTATTAATTTTTACAAACAAGTTAAGGGTATTCCAAAGGGTACAGCTTTCTCAAGTGCTTTAGCCAATATTTCCCTACATTATTACGAGGAAAAATAATTAATAATTACTTAATAAACGGATGGGGATTTATTGATGCTTTAATTTTGATTAACTTAAATAATACCAATGTTGTTACTAACTGCTATCCTAAACAATTGATTTTAACAGAAACAAATAAAAATCATCTTGAAGCTACTTATCTGGATTTGAGAATTGAAATTGCTAAAGATAAAACAATAGTCGGTATTTATGATAAAAGAGACGAATTCAAATTTAATATAATTAAACTTTGTTACTATCACTCTAATCTTAACTCAAAAATTTAATTTTCTCACAATTTAATAAAATTAAAACAATTTGTAATAACAAAATTTCATTCATAAAAGCAACAAATAGTTTTATTAAAAATTTAAACAATAACGATTTTCCAAAAAACTACTCTAATACCAATATTAAAAAAAATTAGAAATAATGAAATATTAGTGAAATAGATGGATTTCATAAGATAAACTACATTTACCGTTATTTACACTGTATTATAATTAGAAAGGCAGTTCGGTAGATTTTCCTGTGGCTGATAAGTTCTTTCTCTTTTTGTTTTCTTCATTTAATTGAGTTGTTCATTAAAATTTTGGTTGAATATTCCTATGTAGTTTTACTTTATACACATATTTTTGTTTCATTTGATGATACTTTTTAATGTATTGCTTTGTTTTTGTCTTTTGCTGTTTAAATTGGTATGTCTCTTTTGCCGTCATTTTCGGGAGATTTTCGGGTCACGAGATGTCAATACTTTTGATCATTGTCTACCGATGCCTCACTGAAAAAATCTCTTATTTTGAATCCTTGCCTGGAAGTGACCCTTTACAAAGTTTTCAGGCCGGATTCTATTTCTATTGGTTATACTTTTGATTCAATTGTTTTCCTTTTTACTTGGCTTATTTTGTTATATATTTTTTTTTTTATATATATATATATATATATATATATATA
>JAPMOQ010016726.1:1762725-1803041 GCA_026543055.1 Argiope trifasciata
TATCAAATTTTAGCAGCGTAATTTCTATATGAGTTTTGTTCTATCATTAAGATAAATTTTAATTTTCAAATGTTATGAAAATCAATTTTATGTAATAACATTTGTGGGAATTAAAACTAAGCAATATTAAAATTTCACTTATTATTTGTTAATTAAAATTCTCTTTAAAATATCTGAAAGATTGATCTAAATATCATACTCTTTCAAAAATATATCTGAAAATATAGTGACTTTAGACCTAGCAATCTGCCATTCAGAGCGTAAACACACACACACACACACACACACACACACACACACACACACACACACACACACACACACACACACACACACACACACACACACACACACTTTTATATTTATAAGTATAGAGATTTGTATATAAATGCTTATTTATTGATTCTTTAAAATTGATTTTATATTTTATCGCCATTTCGCTACGAAATAATGTATCATTATAAATAACGTTTTCCTTCCTGTTCTAGGAATTTAGTGCATTTGAAACAAACCTTTAAAATATGATATTAAAGGTTTGTTTCAAATAAATACATTTTGTACAGATAAGTATAGAGATTTTTTATATAAATGCTTATTTACTGATTCTGTGAAATCCAAATTTGTATTTTATTGCCATTCCGCTACAAGACAATGTATCATTATAAATAATGCTTTTTTTTCTGTGCTAGGAATTTGGTGCAATTGAAACAACCTTAAAAACATATTAAATATACAAGGGCTTGTCAGAAATACCTAACGGAAATAGTACATATTGTTAAAGACAGCATTACACTGAAAAAAGAACATGGATACAAAGACATATCAATTTTTATACGTATGAACAAATGGAATTGGCGAAAAGTGTCAATCCAAATCAGAAAGTTTCTATTCTTAGCTTTTTTGTTAAATAAAAAAAAATCAAGAAGCTAGCGTAATGCTCCGAACTGGGAAAATCGTATTTCAATGAAAGCTGCAATATCTGTTTCTTCTAGTAGTTTTTGGAGACAGCAAAGTGTATTTTATGTCGAAACATTTTGACACAGCATTACCTAGGGATTACCTTTTTGTGCTTATTTTATTTTTCATTCATTCAAATGGATGTATGGGTATATTTTCTTAAAACATCAACACGCAAATGGTTAGAATCTAAATATATAAGAATTTTACTTGACAGCAGAATTTGTAAAATCTATTAAATAATTCAGAAGTAGAATATAGTAGTAAGTTTTATAATAGAATGTTTTTTCCAGCCACTCAGCAGTGCCTCTGGTGGCGAAGTTCAGTTGATGTCTAGACGGGGCGGAGGATTACGATGTGATTAAGAAGGCGATATATTGCTACTATTTTTAAAAGAAACATATTATCGCCGAACTTGATTATCCACTCCATCCTGTAAATTAGTCATCATCATTTGTTCATCATTAACCTCATTTCATTGTCCTCCATTAAATTCTAAAATATCACCTGGACTTGTCATTGCCAGGCCATTACGACCCCCACATGTAGGTGCTAAATTTGGTAGCTATAGGTCAAACGGTCACATGTTCACGTAGATATATATATAAACGCGCATACATAAATTAATTCGCGTAAATTGAAATTCCTTTATTGGTAATTATTTATAGAATTTCAATTTATTAAAAATTTAGAAATTCTTTTTATGTTTTGGGATTTAATATACTCTCATTTTGCTATATATACTGCTATTATAAATGTGAAAGCTTGGATAGATGGACGGATGGATGTTTGTTAGTCAATCAACTCAGAATGGCTAAACGAAATTGAAAGCAGTTTGGCACAGATTATAGTATGATATAGGACGTAAGCTCCTATTTATTACCGTTAAGTGAGTGGTTAATTTTTTATGAATTAAAATTTAACTTTCTTGTCAAAAAGCTGATGCCAAATCCAACCAAAGCGAGTAAAGCTGCAAGTTTTTTTCCCTACGATAATGACGATAGGCTTAACATGAGTTCGACTGATTTCGAACGATTTTGTTTACTTTCTTAGTGTTTGAGGCTTTTAAAATTAAACATTGCTAATTAATATGTCTTTTGGATTCCCTCTAAAGTACTTATGAATTAAAATAAAACAGAACAAAGGAAAAATCTGCATTGTGTTGCTCCAACTAGTTTTGAAAAGTCATGCATTTGTGTTTACCCGATTGACTTGAAAATTCACGCATGCGCAGTGTTATCTGGTTGTCGGCAAGAAACGGTCTAAATCGCATCATTGAAACTGTTTTGTAACTGTTAACTGACTGAAAATTAAATTTGTTTTTGTGTATGCGTGCTCTTTTATTATTTAAAATGATCTGCCATTATTATATTTGATTTAATTTGCCAGGAATTTTGCATAATAAATTGATACGTGTACCATTATATAGGAAATATTTGTTTAACATGCAATGAAGCTTATTAATCATGAATATAGAAGATTTATTTTTTATTCGTGTCATGCTACTGATATGGTTCAAAAAAGAAAATTTAACTCTGAGGACATGTTTAGATAACATCAAAAATTATTTTGCAAAACACAATTTGAAGTTCTTACTTCTTTCACTACGTAGAAGTAAAGTAGATGCAATTTCGCATATTTCAGACACACAGCAGAGACGGCAAAGTTTTAATTGGAACTCTCAATGGCGCCAACGAAATCAATTTAGAATTCATGAATAAATTACTGGCAACAAATGCTTGCAGAACTCCAGCAAAATGTCATCCGTTGAAAATTATACTCCATGTAGCAGTAAAAGCAGAAAATGAATCTCGAGATAGTGAAAACTAATCTTGTTAGCGATACAAAGTGTGACAACAAATCGGAAAATATATTCAGTATTTGGTATACTTTATTTGCATTTTACTCCTTTTTGGTCAATTTTGGAAATTGCGTTTACTTTCGAAAATTGGAAAAAAAAAGAAAAAAACTTTCTCTTTAAAATGATATAACAGTTTCAATTGTTTTTTAAAAAATTCATTCTTAACTTTAAGAAATCAAATCATTTCTCTGGCACATTTTTTGATACAATATCACTTTATTCGAAGTTTTTTTATGTTTTTATTTTACTTTAGACTCATAGTGATAAAATTTTATAATCAATATTTCACATCACTCGCATTATAAAATCATGTAAAAATGCGCGTTTCTAATTACAACAAAATATTTTAATATTTTCTGAGTTTCACTATCAATTAAACACTGAATGATAACGATAATGAAGAAAATCATTTAGTTAATTACCAAGGTAATATTAAAAGAAATTGAGAATTAAAAGATACTAAATTCCAAAATGTTAGGAAAGAGTAACGAATTTTGTTAAGTTCCAGAAACAATGCTTATATCAGTGCCCTTTACATTCGCTCATATGAACTATTTAGAGAACTGATAGAATATTTTCAAACCAGTCACATTTTAAAACTTTGTACTTTTTGACTATTAAAAATATGAATGTGTCTCAGTTCATAGTCATATTTGAACATAAAAATTAGAAAAAATAAAATTATGAGTAGTTTTTTTAAATCAAACGCGTTCATTATATGTTGAAACATAAAAAGCATTGTTTTTACTCTGTGGACGAAATAAAAAGTTCGACCCATTAAAAGAAATACAATAAAAAATAAAAATAACACAAATAAAAGTATGCATATGATTAAAATTTTGATTTATTTGAAGCAATATAAAAGAACCTCATATTTCTTTATTTTTGGTACGATAATGAAACTCTTAGTGGTTTTTTTTTTTCATTTTTGTATTCAAAATATTCATCTTAAATATATTTTTTGAAATATCATTTTCTAAATATCGACGCATGATATGATAATCACGTGATTGTTTCAGACCGGTTTAAACTGGTTAATGACTTAAATTATTTAAGACATACAATAACAATGTTCTCACATGATAACATGAAACATAAGAGAGCAGATTTCAATTTATTATAATTAAAAATTACTTTCTTTATTCATGGCGCAGAATCGTGCCAGCCCATAACAATATATGTTATGCTCATCATTTTGTTTAAATGGCTTTTACAATAAATCAACACAAAAATATAAATCGTCACCAACCGAACTTTTCTACTGTCATTGGCGAAATCCAAGCAACTTATTTGTAATGAAACTTTGTGATTTGGCATGATTTGAAAACTGACAAATAAACAGCGAATGCAATCATCGTGGCGAAATATTGATATCTTATGCATAATGAAACTTGGCGATCATGGAATAGTCTAACAATAATCAAGCAATTCCTTATTTTGGAGTACTTGATATAATCTGGAAATCATTATGCAATCCCGTGAATGAGACTACCTTGGCAAAATCTTGGCATTTGGCTGTCTTAGAGTAATCTAAAAATAGCCTTGAAAAACCTTGTATCTGGGAGATTTTAATGTAAATTCTTACTTTAAAATCTCATGGATAAAATCACATGTAGGCTATGATAGGAATAAAACAGCGGATAAACAAGCCAAAATAGCGGGTAGTGCTAATCAAGATTGGAATATAATGTGTTTAGTTTAGTTATATTAACGTCCCGTTTAAAGCAACAAGAGGGTTATTTTGGAACGGACCTCGTCATTTTGAACCACGGTCAGATGACGAGGACGACGGCTGAACTGGCATCCCCCTCTCCACACTACGCCACACCAGTGGGAGGACGTTTGGCCTGACAGATTTAACGTGCAAGAGACCCCCTCACTCGACGGTTCTTCGGTGGAATCGAATCTCGAACCTGAAACCCTCCGGTTCCGAAGCCGAGACCTTACCACCAGGCCACCGCGGTCCTCGGAATATAATGAAGCCACCAAGATGTCATCTGAAGAACATCCTTCAAACCGAAATGGGGACAATATGGCAAAAAGAATGGGAAGAAAGCCAAACAGGCCGGTTAAAATTCAACATAATACCGACAGTTTCTCCCTATGCGACCAACTGGAACACAGCTGATGTCGTTTTCTTCACAGAACACGGTCCATAACCCGACATACCTACACAGATTCTATTTGGCCTAACTCTTCATACTGTAGCTCTGGGGAGGTAGAATTTAATTCACTATATCACCGAATGCTTACTGACTCAATCATGCCACATGAGGAAGCAAAAAATAAGTCTCGAGGAAGAATGGCACGGGAGAGTTAGAGTGGATCATGTCCTTTTACGCGGCAAGATCTACCCCACAGTAAATCCTATTCATAAATACCAAGACCTCTTCAAAGACTACACAATAACTGAGACAAAAATGCCACTTGATAAAATTAAATTATTCATGCAAAAGTGCAGTTCTCACGAAGGAAATCAAAACACAAGTCCCAGACAGAACATTATTGTTCTATATTTTCATGTACTTCTTTTTCTATTTTTTCTTTCTTCCATCTTGTGCGCATCCAACTGATTAAATAGCTTAGTGTTATAGACACCGGGGTACAGAATAGCATTATGTTATGTATTTGGGAGATTTCGGTGCAATATGAAAAGTGTCAGTAAAACTGGGGACCTAACAATTTTCAGATTACACCATAGAAAGTTAACGAGTTCCTACTTCCACAATTTGGGAATAAATGTTGGAGGGAGTGGAAATCTCTTTTTCCTGTGTGCGGGTGAAAGGAATGCATCTTTTTTCGGTTTGCCAAAAGGAATGATTTTAAACAAAATTGCATAGTATTTCGGACGTGAAGACAGAAATGGGAAGAATTTCCTCGAAAGAGATTTCTCTCAAAAGGCCCACTTTTCATTTCTGAAGTATTCTTTTCTATATTGCATGTCTTATTATAAAACGACCTCAAGGAATATCATCTTTCTGCTCTGAAAAATTTTGAAATTTCCAAAGCGACATTTAGATAGGAAATTGGAATTTTTTTCAACGCCCCAACCAATAACAGTAAAGAATAAAATATCAAGCAAAGAAGTTATTTTCTGATATCAAAAGAAAAAATGAAAAAATTTCAATTTCCAGAAACGTTTACGTTTCTATACATGAAGAAATCTTTGAGATTTGAAAAAGCACAACCGAACTGTAGCATCCCGTTACTTTCCTCCTTGGACGCTTGGGTAATCTAAAAAGGTGAAAGACATTCATTTCCAGTTTTATACCGTTTTCTAGAGAATCTAGACAGATAATCTGCCTTTATAATATCCATAATTGTCCTTATTTATACAAATGTATATTTTTTTTATTGAATGTCAAAAGGCAGCTTAAGTCTACTTCAGAATTTCTCAAACTTTATTCCAAATTATTATGATTTTAATTGATATCAGAAAATTGAAAAAAATAATAATAATTGGTTCGTTTCAAAAATCATTTTTTGAAAATTCTGGTTATTTTCTGTGTTGAATGTAACAGCAAAAGAAAGTCAGTTAATGATAGTTTTCTAAATCATAAAAAATATATAAATTGAAATTTCTTATTTAATTTGATGATAAGTCAAACATAACATAACATTATCATAAGAAATTTTTAAAATTCAATTCCTAGTTAAATCATTAAAGAAATATTTTATTTTAGTTCCTTTTTATTAAATAATTATCTGAAAAATTATCAAAAAATTATAAAAGTATAAAAAAAGTATCAAAAGATTGTACGAAGAATTGAATTCGTATTCTTCACCTTCAAGTGAAAAATACTGCTATCCTTGCATAGTACCGATTGAGTTAATGCCCATTGATCTAAAGTTTCCTCCCAAACAGCTAAAACTCTATTTAAAATGTTAAAAATTAATTGAATTAAATTTATATATTAATATTTGGAAAAAAAAATGTATTAACATCAAGTGTCATCCACTAAAAGTTTAAAAAATGTATTTGAACTTGAATGGATGAATAAAAAGTATTTTAATAACGACTGAATTAAAAAAAGAATTTCTTTTCTTTTACCTATACTGTTTCTATTGTTGACAAAATATTTAAAAGTTTATTTTACTTTAAACGTTTAAGGGCAACAACATGCTGTTACCATTTTTTCGTTTTGATATTTCTAAAAATTGAAATTATTTGTTTGAAACCAAGTTATGTATTGTTTCTCGACTAGTTTTATTTCTAGTTTGGAGTCAATATAAACCATTAAGACTTTAGCTATTTAAAAATATAGCAAATTTAATCAAGTATATTTCCTTTTCTGCTAATTTCTTATTCTGTGGGTTATTTAAAACTTCTTTTGTGCATTGTCGTATGTTTTTGATGTATCATATAAATAAGTAAACTTGTAATGATAAAAATAATAATCATAAAACTGATCACCAAAAAATTTAATACATACATCGTTGTATGAAATGCATCCATTTGAAACGATTTTTTTAAACTTATAATCCATGCTTCATTTCGTACAAAATACATAATTTTGTCACAATTCCACAAACCTGTGAAATGATATCAATAAATCTCATTTTTTTTTGCTTAGAATCATTTGTATATTTTGTTGAAAATTATTTCTAATGACTTCTTTTGATTAAGTAAAAAAAATGAACAATGAAATCTGATGTAGAGAAGCTGTTTTCTGATGTATAATCATCAATAAAAGAATATGGAACACCTGTGGGCTTTTTAAAAATTTGTTATCGTATTTTCACAAATTTGATGACTCGGGAAATTACTGGAAAGGATGCCATTGACTCCAGTTAAACTGATTAACCGTGATAATATACGCTTTTAATTAACTGCCTGTGATGATATTTCCCTTTACGGTTACCAAATTGTTTATTTAATTACAGGAAATTGACCTTTTAATACAATTTTTTTTATTTAGGATAATAATTTTGAGAATTAAAGGGTTTCTAAAAATGACACTGTCAGTGTTAAATGAATCTTATGAATTTTTGACAATATTGATGTTATCAATATATTTCTCAAAAAAAAAAAAAATCATTCCCTGAAGAAAATAATTTTTTTTTCTAAAATCTCGGAACAAATGCAGAAATAACCCGTTTTGGATTTTTTAAAATGAATTTTTAAACATTATTTCGAAAAAAAAAAAAAAAGAATTGTAACATAGTAAAAGTTCTGATTGGGAGCAAAGCTGGCGTGTTAAAATACCGAAATCCAAAACATTATGAGCATATTCTTATGAATTTTCAAAATTACCTTTAATAATTTTCTAATTGTAAAATATCTATAGGCAATTAGGAATGTCTACATTTTGAGAAACCATATATTATATTTTTTTTGTGTCTTCAAAAATTTGTTCTGCATGATGCACGAGTTTTAACAGCTACATTATCGAGAAATAACATAAAATGAAGTCTCCGGAAATGTGTATGTTTGAAAGAGAAAAACCCAAGAAACACTTAAGTGACACTCGGAGATTTTTGCACTATTTAGTATGGAAATTATTGGGAAAAAGTTTTAGTACATTGAAATCATATCCAAATAAAAAAGGAGTTTAAATGCAATTTCAATCGCAATTTCCTCCTGCTGTGATTGGCACATGCGCAAAACTGCAGTATATGTGCTTTATCCGCACACATGCGAAAACCACAAATTGTACATGCATGCACAGATAGCAAGAACTGTGCCATGCATATTCGATATCTTTCTTTGTTTATGTCGGATTGTATACAGCGATTCAAAACTCACTAGAGTTTTGAATTTCAGCAACAGTGGGTGAATGACGTAATTGTTTATTTTAAAATTTTAAAGCAGCTTTTCTGTTTTATATTTAGTGAATTGTTTTGTCTATGAACATATAATATTTTTACATTTTTAACAGTCTTAATCTTTCTGAATGTGTGCTATAAAAATTGTTTTGTATTTATTTTTGATGATTTCTAAATATATTTTTATGCTTGTTTGATGTTGCTTGACATATCCATATCATAGCGGCTGGCGGCTAGGCTTAAGTTAAAGTCTAATTTTTTCTCTTGAATGTTATGCCTCTGACAACGCTGTGCGGGTACTACTAGTATAGTAATAAATCATCACAGTTAATTTATTATTACATTTATTTCCAGACGATTTTTATTTAACGTTTATGCCAATTTTTTAAAAATGTTTTTGTTTTCAATTAAGACGACAAAAAATTGATTTGAAGCACAAATTGACCGTAGGAGTAATGAATTAATTTTTTCTCTTTACCAGCTGTTATCTCTTTTAAGTAAATGAAATAGAGAAGCAAAGAAATCCGTATCATTTCTTATCTTTCAATAAATTAATTAAAACTAATATAATGAAATTAATTAGCAACTATTATTTATTCATGATGATCATAATTAAAACGACCCTACTCTGAGTTCTCTATACAGCGAACTACTCTGTGTAAAGGCTCCAAAATTGGAGAACGTACAAGTCAAGATATGGGAAGATGGATAA
Source organism: Argiope trifasciata (assembly GCA_026543055.1). NCBI lineage: Eukaryota > Metazoa > Arthropoda > Arachnida > Araneae > Araneidae > Argiope > Argiope trifasciata. The sequence goes on from JAPMOQ010016726.1 coordinate 1,772,022, forward strand.
TTTGGGAAAAATAGTTCTAGAAACACAAATAGATGGTGCTGTAAAGCAAAAAATGCAAAAAACCCCCCTCAAAATACAAATTTGTAACATGTTTTATTCGAACGTATCAAACATTCAATCACAAATATCTTATCGATGCAAAAGAAACTGCTTAATATAGCTATCTTCTTCCAGATGCAAAATATGAATTGTGGAGACAACTTGTTCAACTGCTATCGTAATTGGCTGACTGAGATGAATATCAACTGCAGTAAAATTCTAGTCCTTCTAATCCTGTCTTTAAAATCTGCCAAGGTTACCGTACATTCTTAATAAATAGGATTTTTTATGTATTCCCAAATTCAACAATCACAGTAATTCAGATGTTTAATTTTTTCTCTTTAATACAGTTCGAATGATATAATTACAGTACATTTTGGTCTACTGAGATTTGGTTTAGCTTGGTTATTTATCGTCCCATTTTTAAAGCAAAACTAGGGCTATTTTCGGCTGGGCCTTGCCATTTTGAACTGGGGTCAAATGACGAGGATGATTCCTGAGCTGGCACTCCTCTCTCCACACCACACCAGTAGGAGGACGTTTGGCCTAACGGATTTAATGTGCAAAAGACCCTCTTACATGACATGCTCTTCGGTGGAAGCTGAAACCCTCTGGTTCCCAAGCCAAGACTTTACCACCAGGCCTCTGTGGCTCATCAATATGTGTAGAAGGTTGGGTTAGGTTGGCTTCAACACACGACTCATAACTCTATTATTAGTAAAATGTTGCTCATGAGACTGCTGCACATAGTGTCCAATGTGTGGAGGCGATCCAACGTGCATAAAGGTAATTGAATCGAGACATTGGTACTGTTACATTTATAGTACAACAAACTTTTCGAGCATGTTTTGGTGCCTGCTGGTCCTTTGAGTAAATTCTCAAATCGACGAAATGCTCGAAGTGCTTTTGTTTTCTTAGAACAACTTCACAAGGAAAGAGCGGTGCCATCACTGATAATATTTTCCCTGTTTTATCCCTTTTAAGATTAAAACATTAGAAGCAAATTAAGGGTTTATGCAAATTTTTGTTCTTGCAGTCTGATATTGCAGTTATAATGACAGTTCTAATCTCTTCACCTTTTTATCTTCTTTTCTTCATATCAGTAAAAGAAATTAGAAAGGGAAAATTCCATATCGTATGCTTTTTATGTGTGATTATATGTAACTTTTAAGTATATTTTCTATTCTATACCGATAACGCTATCTCTTGGTGTTTCTAGAACTGATTTTTTTTTCGTATTATCTGTCTCCATATGTCTTAAATAATATGCTCAACAATTTTGGAGCCTTCATACTGTATAATTCGCCATATAAAGAACTCTGAATAGGGATGTTTTTAGTTAATTAATGTTAATTTTGATCACTTTGTATGTAAAAGTTTACTATTGAAACTCCTTTACAAATTTCTCTAAGATCCTCAGATTTATTAAAAAATTTCCTTTTCACAATAACATTTATGGGAAAAAAAAAACTTCGAACTTCTAATTTGGAAATTTCTAGAGTGTAAATATGTTCCGTTCAATCCGTTTTGCATTTGTAAATCTTGATTGTATAAGAAAAAAAAATATATAGCACTCTTCTCTTCTTACTACAGCTCTTTATAGGAAAAGTATTTTCCCCTTATATTCAATGAGGGATTTTAAGCAAACCTCATTAAGTAGTTTTCAGAAGACATGTCAATGTATAAATATTAATATGATAAAAAGAAGACTAAAAATTATCGCGTCATTCATAAAAGATTTTCAACGAACTTAAGAGTTTAAATTTCATAATTTTGCCGTATGGAATGATCTATTAAGCTACTTTGTTTGTTGCATTCAATCTAATATGTCGTTAACTCTCTGATTGTGCAATTCATTAAAATCAATGTTTAGATGCCATGTCAGCAAATAAGTTCAAATATTTTTCAAACAAAGTGAACAGGTATTATAGATTACACCGTAATAATATGATATAATAAAAGTCTATGATCGCATAATAAACACACTAAACTGCGAAAAATGCCGGATGTTATACAAAATGGACTGATTGCAAACCCGCGAAAATAGCAAGATTAGTTCAGTTTAATTTAGTTTTATTGATGTCCCATTGTAAAGAAGTACTTGGACTATTTAAAATGGACTTTGTATTTTCGAACCACGGTCAGATGACGAAAACATCTGAGCTGGCACTTGCCCCTTCACACCCCACCACACCACGCTAGTGGAGGGAAGTTTCGTCCTGTTGGATTAACGTGCAACAGATCCCCTTAACAACGGTTCTTCTATGGAATCGGGTCTGAAAACTGAAACATTACGACTTACAAGCCGTGACTTTATAACTAGTCACCTGCGGAACTTACGAGGGAATCGCGTGATAAGTATCTAGAGGGTTAAAGTCTCATTTCTAAAATCGATCGTATCAAAATGTTGGATAAAGAATGATTCAGATGTCATAAACAATCTAACGATCTTTTAAAAGATCTAGTGTTTTAAAATTTAATTTGACGCAGATCTTTAAGTATGATGATTCAGCCTGTATAAAATTTCATCTTTCTAAGATTTTTTTTATTTATTATTTTCATGCACATTTACGAGATTTTAGAAATTTTCATATAAGACTTCATTCAAATTAATTCCTTTGAAAAAGAGAGAAACAACATTTGATAAGTAAAATAGAGGTAAAAAAATAAAATTTCTCCTAAAAATCATAAATTCTAGATTGCTAACAATTACATACAAAAAAAAATGATGTACATTCTTTTGTGCATGGTTATAATGAAAATGTACATAGATGAAACAATCACAAACATTTAAGATTGAATAGATACAACATAGAATAAAATGCGTAATGAATCATATGTTTTTTATAGTTTTGTCACACTATACCAGGGGTCGAGAACCTGTGGCACGAAAGCCGCATGCTGTCCTTTTTGATGCAAAGTTGCGGCTCTCCAGTTCCAGAAAAATTAATAGTTTGTTATCAAACCATTAGAGAATAAGAAAAAAAATATTTTTAAGTACCTAATCACGCAACAGCTTCTATTAATATAATCTCTAATTACAAAATAGCTACGCTTATCACTTATGCTTGATAAATATAATAGAGATCAACACAACAAGTCATTTGGAATTGGTGCTAGATCGCTTCAAATGCAGTTGCTAGATTTGAAAACCAAAGAATTGTAGCGTGCAGGTTTACGGAACTTAGAGCAAGTTGGAAAAGTTGGAGGCCCAGAAACGCATGCACATCACGCAACACAAGTGGACAGTTCCAAAAGAAATTCCGTTAGTTGAGGCTCTCATATTCGAGCATATAATAGTTTTCCAGAATGATACAGTGAGGTGAAGAAGTTGGCATATGGAGTGCTGAAGATTTTTTGGACTACATATTCGGGTGAGCAAGCATTATTTTGCACGAATATAATAAAAAGTAAATTTAGAAGTCAGCTATCAAATAAAAATCTAGTCATGCGAGCTGTAAACCAGATTTAATCAAACTTTTAAAAGGTATGCAAAGCCAATGCTCCCATTGATGTAACTATCTATATTTGCATTTTTATATAAATATAGATTATTCCATACTTAAAGCCATTTTTTTAAAAAAAATAACATATATGTCAGCAAATACTATAATATTAGATCGAAAACTTTTAATGCCTCTTAAGAACTGTAAAATTTTGTAAATTGTTTCTTTTGACTCTTTCGTTTCGATAGGCTGCTGAATCCTGCACTAGACTATTAATATTGAACCCAATCGCTATTCAATGTAGCATGAATTAATCCGAGTAGTTAGAAACTAAAAGATGTGCCTGTCTAGACAGGCTGTTATCCTTTTAGTAGTACATCGGATCTCATTAAGTATTATTTGGCCTTGTCTGGCCTGCCATCGCTCATTTCTTTCTCTTGTTAACTTTTGTTTTATTGCAGTCGGATCTTCTCTGTGTATAACGCACATGAACACTCAAATTGAAAGGGATCAATGAAATCAAACTGAAAAAGCAGTGATCCGATAGCAGAACAAATAATATAATTAAAAAAAATTCAATTCCAGCTTAGGTCATCAAAGAAAAAAATCAATTAGTTTTTATTAAATAATTATTGCAAAAATATTTAAATATCAAAAAATTAATGATTGTCTCAAGAATTGAACCTAAATTCTTCACCTTCATGTGAAAATACAGAAATCCTTGCATTTTATCGATCGAGCTATTGCCTGTCGATTTCGATTTTCATCACAAACTGCTAAAACTCTAAAGTATTAAAAGTTAATTAAACTAAACGAATAAGTTAATGTTTGAAAAAAATTGTATTAACATACTACAAGTAAAACAAATATTTGAACTTGAGTGGATGAATAAAAATGGCTTTTATTAACGATTAAAAATTTAAACAAGATATATAAATAAATATTCACAGGGAGAGTGTGAATTAATAGTAGGAATTGAAAAGTAAGCTGATCTAATAAAATAAACTCTGAAAGAAAATATTGGTGATAATTTCTAACTGGCCTTGAAATGGGAATGCAATACATCAACATAAATTTTAAAAATAATGCAGACTCCGGCTCATTGAGCTTTGGTACAATCCTGCATAAAAATAAAAATATAAATAAAATAGATACGATGTCACAAGTAATTGTTTTTTTTTTACTTCGTCTTATTCGTACATAAATTAATCAGTTATTACAGGAATTAAAGGTTCTATCTTGAGGTCAAAATCAAAATTGGGATTTGTTCTTTCATAATGCTCCATTCCAAATGAGTTGGGGCATTTTTAGCTTCTCGATACTTACAAATTTCAGCAGATGATTATACACACTAATGTTAATGTTGTAGAGGAAAGAGCTCTTTATAACTTCATTATGGGGTAAATGAAAGTAAATGATGAGTTTTCATGAACAGTTATTTAATTATTTTCTAAATTCTACCTTTCACAAGACAACACGATACTTAGAATCAATCTAAAAATGATCCCTAAGAAGTATCATGGGAAATATACTTTGATGTCAATAAGACAACGCCATCTGTTTTATCTAAAGCGAAGGTTGTAGAACTATGTAACCTCTACAGCGTAGAATTGCACCATTAATGATAAAATATATCATCTTGTCGTCGAAAGTGACTCATTTTTTGAATTCAATATTCAATGCTTCTCAATTCAAAATTTGTCAAGCCTTTCCTATTGAAAAATAAAATATATTTGTATTGTTGTTCTTAAAATTTACCAGTGATTATATTTATGATAAATAAATCATAAACTGCTGATTAAGTTAAATGGACAATCAAAGGACACATGATCATTTATGCTATACAAATTTGGGTCCATGGTGATAAATTCAAAACTCGGGAACTGATTTACCAAATACCAAAACAAATTAAAGATATAATATTTGCTTCAGAAGGATTCATTCTATCTAATATATAAAAATGAATTTTTGTTTGTTCTTAATTTATGTTTTGCTGTACCCGTCATCCGATAGCGATAAAACTTTGCCAATGCATTGTTTTAAATCTGAAAATTCACATATTTCCAGTTTATGTTGGATGCTCAAAGTTCGGGCAGCAAAATTTGATTCTTCTGAAGACAAAAATATTTTCATTCCTTGTATTTCTCCTTTACATATCGTTCATTTTCATTTAATGCATTCATTGCCAACAGAAAAAATATGTATCATTCCTTCTATCATTCCTAATTAAACAAGATAGATATTAATGATATTTCCAAAATTATTTCTTCTACTTTTCAATATTCCCAAGAAAAATCCCAGCATTTATTTTAATATAAACGAATCTTTGAACCAGGTAATTGAAAAATTCGAGGATCTCGTTTTATTCAAAATATCAATCACAATAAAGGAAGAGAAATCAGCCTTTTACACCGCCGATACTCCTGCAGTTAGTCGTAAATAAATATACATCTGGGTAAAAGAGAGGCTTGCATTTTTATTCCACATGAGACAAACAAGAATGAAAGAAAAATTGTTGATAGGCTTTTAGTGTAAAGATTTTGAGATCAGATGATGAACAAAATCGAATTTAAAGAAATAAACGATACTAGTTGACAAATGGAAATGCTTAGGAGAATCAACAATTTCATTTTTTAAATTGAAAAACAGCTTTTTTTATTTATTTGGAATTTAGTTTATTTTCGTATATGTGCGTATAGTGCAAAGCACAGATACTTCTGTTTTACGCATGTGCGATTCGTAGATGGAAAATAATTAAATTCGCAATTATAACCCCCCTTTCTTTGATACGACTTCAAAATGCTAAAAACCTTCCCCAATAAGTGCCCTGCAAAGTGATACAAATATCTTCCATATCTGTTAAATATTTCTAGAATTTTTCGACAAATATATAGATGCTTTCTGGAGACTTCATTTTATACTATGCGTAGATTCAGTGAGGCTAATGATACGGCTCTGAATAATTATTAAGCCACTCTAAAATATCATTTAAATCATATCTTTAAGTTGCAATCACACTGAAAAGAGGAATCACTTTACTCACATATAAAATTAAATGATGTTTATTTCGGCCACTATGTGCATGTATAATCAACATTACAAAGTCCTAAACATCTCTCAAAATTAGTATCGACAACTTCTGCCTAGAACGAACCCTCAAAAATATTCATGTTAGTTTTAAGAATTATTTATCGGACTTCTGATTATCTGATTCATTGCACAATAATGGAATGACAGAAGGTCGCAGTAAATTACCTTAGAAATTGGTGCCAAAGGATGTTTAAAACTTTTCCATGGGATTTATTTTTCACGCCTTACTGTCATTTTTCTACTCTAACAAGGGCGGTTTTGAGTAAAGAAAATACATGCACAAATATTGCCTCAACAGCTCCGGTAGATGCATTTATGCTTATCTAATAATAAATCTCAATGTGCGTGTGTGTGTTGGCGATCTACAGGCCAAAGAGTTCGATCTACAGCTTCCAAATTTGGCACGTGCATATATTGGAGGTCAAGAATGCGCATCCGTGGCCCCTTTCTTTGATCTTTAATTAGAAATTTGATTATTCCCAGCAAAACATCTTTTTATTTCTCCGGCATCAAATGAGTGAGACTTCAGTTTTTCCCCCACGCGAAAGAATACAATTAACATAATTTCGGCCGATTATTTCAAACGCTTCTGTTTGTTTTCTTAATGTTTGATGCATTTAAAACTAAACATTGTTAATTAATCGATCTTTCCGATTCATTCTAAAATACTTTCGAATTAAAATAAAACAGAATGAAAGAAATTAAAAATTTCTTATCTGCGTAGCTTTACCCAAACTGACGTAGAAAATTAACACATTTGCGTTACTATAATTGGCGCTGTAAATTCACTCGTACGCATTGTGTTCCGATAGATGAGAACTCTTTCAACGGATACGGACTTAGTTTTGAAGGCTTACCATTCTTTCGACCGATTATTTCAAAGGATGCTTTTTATTTTCTTAGTGTTAAATGCATTTAAAATTAAATATTATTAAGTAATCGATCTGTGCGTGATGAATCTGAAAAAATGTTGTGCAAAACTTTTTGAGATATTACATAAGAAAGATAATATTTAGTACCCAGCATACATTCTATAGGAGGAAAAAGCAAATTAGAGATACAAATTACGTTATGGCTGAAGGCCTTTATAATTTTATAAATGAATTATATGACTAACAAAAGGTGAGAATTTAAACTATTTTGATGAAGGAACTATTAAAATAAGAGTTTCATAAGATATTTAATTATTAAAATCTTAACGAGTATTAAGATGGCGAACCGGCTGGTCGCCAAAGGCGAGTAAAGAAATAAACGTTTAATTGATTAAAAATTAATAAAGCGGAGATTTCTGAAGTAAAAGAATTTAATATAAAAAAAGAAATAAATAATGCTGTAGTTTTTTTTTTTTTTTTTCTTCAACAACCAAAAGAGCAACCCTGAAATTTGCTGCCAAATTTATTGTTATCATACGGGAACACTTTTTTAAACGTTACTTGGTATCAATAACACAGAAAAACATATCACATTATTTATAATTCTCAATCACCAATAAAACTGATTTTTGATTTCAGGATCAATCAAATTTTAAATTTTTTTTCCCGAATTTTTTTTTGAAAAACCAGTTTTTAATAATCTTGTGACTACCAGTTTATGCATGCGCCAATTTTTAGAAAAATGAAGCAATTTTCTATATCCTCTCAAAACCGTTGCAGCTCATAAACTTTGTTGACTAGCCTGAAAAATTGAAAACTTAAGAAATCAGTATTATATATCTATCTTAAGTTTATTCCCATTTTCATTTCTGTACCTCTTCGGGTGGTCATTTCCTACGACCTGGCCCTTTGTTGGACAGACAGGAGAATCTGGAATATGGCTGACATTTATGCAAAGCTGTAGCTTTTTTTTGCAGGTAAGTCGCCAAATGCGATATCCTTCTTTAATATTTTCTGATAACCTTAAAAGAAAAAAAGTGATACATCTCAAGTTTTCTGCCCTTGAATTTCAAAATCCTCAAACATAAATAATTCTCACGTAGTTAGCCTTAGACATATAATTATGCGCCTGTTTCTGTCATAGTTTACTTAATATAAAACCAATTATTCAGAAACAATATATTAGGCAATGCAGCTCTAGTTAATAAAAATATTTATGTAAAGGAAACCCATTAATGCTATGTCCCCTTTTACCCTTTATCAAGATCACCTTATTCTTGGGTGAACAAATATTTCGAAGAACGGATTATTTGCTCTGAGTACTTATTTGGAGCAATGATGAGCTACTGAGCTAGTAAGATTTTGGTTCTCTTTTGGGGAAATCAATCCATTCAGATTTATACAGTCAACCTTCTTATTGAATCCCCTCATACAGGTAGCAATTATTAACGAACATAAACTATATGTTGGTAATCCAAAGAGTAGTTTATTCGAACTGGAAATCATATCCCAATGACTTGAATCATTGGGGAAAAGGGTTACCTGTTTCTCACCAGAACATAATCTCCTTTTTCAAAATAATATTTTAAATTCTTACCCTCTCCCGATTTAAAAGCTGTTATGAAATCAAACTAGTGTAGGTGATCTCCACAAACTTTATTGCATATTCTCTAATAAATGCGTTATACCAGCGAACGCCATGCACAGGTAGTGGTGTATAAGATACAATATATTAACATTTGACGAATTTAGAATTTTTATCGAATCTATCATGCCAAGTTTTGTGAGTAATCCTGGCATGTGGTTAACAACATCCAAAAATCGAATTTTATGTGATTATTGCTGATTTATATGCGTTTTTCGACTAAAACGCCAACATTTGACAAAAAAAAATATAAACTACACTTATAATTACAAAATCCTGTACCAAATTTAATATACTTAAGTCCTTAAGTTTTCGAATTATCGTATTTATATGTTCTTGGATGTACAGATTAACAGAGGTCACTCCATCCTCCATTGGATTGGTTAAAAAATTTGAAGAATGTCTATACTATAGATGTTACAACTGTGCATCGAATCTTATCTCCTACCACTCTTCAGTTTGTTGATTTTTGTGAAATTGCATCCGAAAATAGCAGGATAGACTGATCAAGAAGCAACTGAAGTGAGTATACATCTCTAAAAGCTAAGAAATAAACCATATTGCATGAAAATGGAATATTTATAGTATGTGCAGCCATAAATAACTATTTAAATAAAATTGTGACACATCATATTTTAAAAATGAGCTAAAAAGTATATAAAATGCCTTCTAGTCTTGCACAGGTTTCCAATCCCATACAAATCCCTTAAACAATATAAGTTGTTCCGAAAATTTGTTATTGTGATTTTCACTATTTTAAACGGACTGAAAAGTACAAAATTTTTCTTAGCCTCATAATAGACATTTAGAACTTTACACAGATTCCTAATTCCAAATAGTTTGTCCTGAAAAATGTGGTCATGAATTTTTTAATTTCAAAAATTTGTGGTATAATCTGTGTAGCATTATAAATCTATATGTAACGAAGAAAAATTACACTATGTTTAATCTGGTTTAAAAAAGTATTAATCTTTTACTTATTACTATATAAATAATAATCTGATTTATATTGATCTTTTTTATTCAAATGATCGTTTCCTATATTTTAATAATTAAAATTTTGCAATCGATTTAAAACTACATACCGATGATCTAATGACTTGTCATGGGGCCATCTGTCGGCAATGAAAGTTTTCAAACGATTTCAGAATGTATAGAGATGTAGATACACAAGCATAAAAATAAGAGAGCGAGTTAATATTGCATTGTTAGACAATTTAAAAAGAAGTTCTAAAGTTAGAAGTTTCTAGTTTATCGAAAAGCTCATTGAGATTCGATTGCCAAATTTGTACCAACAGATAAATAGACAGTACAGAAAGCGATTGTACATGGATTGTATATGCTATTGATGGATTGAATAGATAAAACTGATGATTATATATGCTACTAGTTTTTATTTTTAGAAGCTTATATGTTTCCTTTTTCTTTTGAAATTCAATTTTTTCCCGTCACAATCACTAACAAATAGAAAACATTATATAGTGCACATCAAGGATGCTTGGAAGCTACTTACTTTCAAAGATGTTCGAAAATAAAACGAAATGAAATTGTCAATCCTGTGAGAGAAGTGTAGGTGAAAAAAAGAAAAATATCAAAAATATTTTTGTAATAATTCTATCTCAAACAAATTGGTAATTTTTGTTTTTACAGGTACAAATAAACTACCCGAAAGCTTTCATGAAAATTGCAAATTTTTTGCTACTATTTTCAAGTAGTGTAGTAAAAGTTAGATTTATATTTTTGAAGACATCTCGAGAGTTGCCTGTTTTGTTGCTCTACCCTACATAGAAAACAAGATACATTTTCGTTTTATCTTTTAAGATTACATTTCCAATTTTTGTTGCTATACAATGTTAAAGCTTTTTAAATTTTCAGCTTAAGGGCCTTTTTAAGAGACAAGAGAGTACATTGACAATTTATTCATGAATTTGAAATTACCTTCAGAAACGTGTCAAGATTTCCAATTAAAATTTTATCATGTTTTCTGTGCTTCAGAGTTACTTAAAGTTGCATCGCTTTTCTTTTGATGCCATAAACAACACAGAAAATATAAATAACAAAAAATGACTGTTTTTTATTTGCAAAATAAAGCTAGCAATCTTCAGAGCCATTTTTTATATGGAAGCATAATTCAGAAAAAGAGAAAGAAAGCTAACTTTTTTTGACGAAAAAGATTGAGTTACGTATTTTAGGTCCATGCATTCTATGTTTTCTAAAGCAATATAATTTATCATAATTATTAAAAAATTGGGAATCAATTTGCTCATTTAAAAATAACCTTTAGTTTCAGGGAAATTGACTACAAAAGAATATTATAGAGATTATTATCCAAGAATTTTTATTTTATTATATTTTATATATATATATATAATGATGATTTTTAAACCATGTACCCTGTAGTTTTAAATTACGTACATTAAACTACTGAGTACATTGTTTAAATGTATCCTGTCAAATTATTTTATTTCAATTTCATAAATATAATTTAGAATGTCATAAATTATATTTATGATAAAATTATTCTAATGATTTTAAACACTTTATATAAATTTTTGACATATGTGATTCACAAATTGACTGGCCAAGTAAGCATTACATGCATTTTTAAAAATGAATCTTATACTGCATGATGAAGTCCATCAACATGATTTGTCAGATTTATAATGTTATAAGATTCCCTCGAAGTGTTCAGATTAGCAATATTTTTTTATATAAACCTCTTATTTTTGAGGATGCTATAAAAAAATCGTAGGGAGAAAGATCAAGAAATCAGGTTGTTGTTGTCTTGTCCAGTAAAAGAAGCGCAGTTTGATCAAATTGATTGAAAAGTGAACAAGACAGCTCTGGCCACATCTATAACTTCCGTGGAATAGAAAAATTGATGCGGGAGATGGATTCTGAAGAGCTTCGTCAATATGCCAGGCCAATCAAAGATATGGTCGGGTGAGAGTTCAGTGTTTGTGCAGTGAGGACAACCCTCTGTAGCTTCGATGGCCATCGGGAGATATTTTCATTCCTTTGAGGTGTTTAGTCCTCAATCTGGTTATGGTTGCGGAGATAGCACGGTTGCAGTTTAGGGAAGGGATGGAGTGCTTCTGAAGGAATCAGGTGATTAAATAAAATGAAACTTATTACCCTAGTAGATACAAATATTGAACAATGCTGTAGGACATTGATCTATATTCACAATATTGTTTAATATTGTAGAATATTGTTTAATATCAAATAATATCGCACAATATTGAGCAATATTGTGGGACAGGCTGTGCTATCCAATAGCCTGCAAAAATTGTCTCTGAGCACGTAATCAGGGATAAAGGAAGCTTAGTTTAGATTTAGTTATATTAACGTTCTGTTTCAAAGCAACATGAGGGTTATTATTTTTGGACGAACTTCGAAATTTTGAGCCGCGGTCAGATGACCAGGACGACACCTCGGCTGGCACCCCTTTCCAAATTTCTATACCACAAACGCGGGAGGAAGTTTGGCTACGAAGGACTTAACGTGCACCTGACCAGCTTACACTACCATTCCTCTCTGGAAGTGCGCCTCGAACATGAAACCTTTTGGTACCGAATCTTAAGGCTACTGCGGGCCATAGGAAAGCTCGTATATCAGTGGATTCTAGATTTTCTCTTCCAAGATCCGCTTCTGACAACTCCATTTCGAAAGAATGTCGAGTTACAAAGTAAAAATTAAAATGTTTACATATCAGATAGTTTAGTTATATTAGGGATAGTTTTATTTAATTATATTAGGGTGATCTAGTAATTTTGAAGTGTGGTAAGATACGATGACGATACTTGAACTGGCATACCGTTTCCAATATTCCTTACCATACCAACTGGAGAGTTGGAGTTTGTCCCTGATGTATTTAGCGTGAATTAGAATTAGTTACATGACTTTTCTTCTGCGGAATTTGGTCCCGAAACCCTCCGGTTACGAATTATTTATTTAGCCGATATTTTACATCGTGGCCTTCAAGATAAACAAATGTTCTATCTTCAAAGTTGTGATAAGTTTAATTGATTGTAATTTCCTAATAATTCGATTTTTGGATCGGCATTTTGGAATATTAATAGCATGTCTTCCTCATGATTTGGGCGTTTCGAATTCGAGTCCTATTTCTGGCATGGTTGTTCTTCCCCTGTATTCTATCTGTGTGGTGTGTAAATGAGCCCGCCCTCATAAAAATTGTTTGTGCAGGCGAATGTGTGTCTGTATGTCATTTTCATTTGAGCTAGAAATCAGACTTCTACCTTCGGCTGCTCCGGGGCGTTATCCTCAGAAGCCACTGCATCCCCTTTCCGTGTAACACGGACACGACATCATCACCACCATTATCAGCAGCGCTGATCCAGTCTATCCTATTGGGTAACGGAAACTTATTTAAGGCCTACAGGGAGTCAGGAAGGGAGCAGGGGAACCAAAACTGAAAACCTATTCTAGAGATGCATAATCCAAAATAAGGATGAAAATTTATTACATAAAACAAAACAACTATAATTGTCAATAGCTGACCTAAAGGCAAACAAATACAAAAATTCTTGCCAACTCCCAAGAGCCAATATTTAAATGTTAGCTTGGTGGTAAAGTCTCGGCTTCCAAGCTGGAGGGTATAAGGTTCGAGACCTGATTCCATCGAAGAACTGTTGTATAAAAGAGTTTGGTTCACGTTAAACCCATCTGGGCCAAACTTTCTCCCGCTTGTTTGTTGTAGAAATTTTGGAGAGGGTGGGTGCCAGCTCATTTGCCATCATTTGACCTCAGCTCAAAATTACGATGCTCGTCCCCATAGTCCTACTGCTGCTTTAAAATATAACTAAATTAGAGGCATTGAATTAACTAAATTAAGCTGTAAACTTAAAAGGTTAATATAACTAAACTGAACTTAAAAAAAATCAATTTTTTAAATCGCAAATCAAAAATAACAATTGAAAAGTTTAAATTCAATTCATTTATAAGCGTTTAAGAGAACACGCATAAATCTACTCCTCTAGAAATACGAAAGATATGAAAGCAGTGCGTTAATTCATCCCTCAAATTTTCTCAAATTCCCTGTGATCTGGGTGTATTTGGTTCGAGTTCCTGTTTGGGAATTGTTGTTGTTTCTCTGTTCTATCTGTGAAATACGTGTATGTGAAAGCGAATGAGTGAGAATCAAAGTCGTACTCTTGGCCCTTGCTGGAGCTACTAAAACAAGAGACGCACCCTATCGGCTTAAATCGCTTCTTCATAACATAAGAATTAAATCGCTTCTTCGTAACATAAGGGCCATAAGAAACAACAACAAATTTTCTTCGCATACTTGGTGTGTAGATTCGAAAGTATGCATGCACGCATGTATGGGAAATTTCCTACTAGAAAATAAAGAACAATTTGCCTTTAAAAGATGAAAGGAAAGCATCTACTTTATGACATCCTTGCAAACATCTAGTACGTCGACTATGTGCCGTAGTCATATGACCTAGTTGCAACTGAATGTTTAAAAAAGGAAGAACAACAGATAAATATTCCTAAGGCAATATTTTAATATATTGCAGCTATTTTTGTTTATTAAATTTAACAGCTATTAAAATTAGTGTCATGCCATAACATTTAAACGAAATAAGTATGAAATGAAAGTTTTTTGATTTTTCCTACAGCGTTTTCCTGCATTTAATATTATAATATTTAACATTTGAAATATATTTGGTAATTGCATTTCCATAATGCATCGCGTTTCCAAAATAAAACCATTGCTTTTTAGAAAAGAGAGAGAAAAAAAAATAAAAGGAATGAAGAAGTCCTTTTTACTTTTATGTCTCTGACCACTTAAGGAAATTCGTGTCACCAATTACGGGTGGAAAGCGATGAACTGTCCAAGTACCCGAGATCTCTTAGCAGCAGCAACGACAACAGAAAACAAAATAAACTATCAGCAAGGGGCAGAAACAAAGGAATCCGTAAGTTACATCCCATGAGGCATATGAGCGTTTCTGGCAGAGGGATTATATATGTGAACTTAATGTTCTTTTTAACTTTAATATTAATATTTGGATCGTTAAACATTTGGAATATAAAATATTTCTTATGTTTAGTTGGATCTTTTATCAATTCTACAAAACTAATGATTTTTTTCAGAAATAATTATTGAATTAAAAAGGAAAACTACAAAATTTTTACATTTTCACTTTCATACAAATCTTTATTTGAATTATAGAAATATATCAAAGAACCTTTTTTTTCATGCTGAATTTATTAATGAAATAAAAAGGATCCCTATGTTAAACAGAAAAATAAAAAATAAATTTGAAGAATACTGAACTGTTTTATGCCTACCAAAAATAATAAACAAGCGTGATGGATGAGAAAGAATGATCTCCTATTTCCCTTCATCATCAGCAATATTTCAAAACATCAATCACATTGCAGAACTATCTTCGTGGAGCGAAACAAAGCAGAAGCCCTCATATTCGTATTTGCGTTTTCTAGTGGAAGCGGTTCTTTTTCCCTCCAACAACAACAGTTTTTTAATTTAAAATAACTGAAAAATGGAGCCTTTTTCTCGAAGGATCATGATTGTGGAATACAAAAGGGGAAATAAAAAGAAAACGAGTTATACAACCATTATTGATTCCAGGAAAAAATGGATTATATTTTTGTTGCATATTTTAGGACATATTGATGCTCTAAATTATGAACAGATATGTATGAGCCGTTATCCTTACACAATTGATTTATTCAAATTTGTTTTGAAACTTTATCGAATGTATTTTAAAAATTTTCATTACCTTACCATTTTTTTAACTTGTAATAAAATTTGTATGATAATCATTAATTTTTAAAAATATTTCAATAAAATTTGTGATATAAAAATGAAACTGGAATTTCAATGCAACTATATAAATAAATTATCTTCTTCAAACAAACTTCAGTTAAAGTTAAGCCAAACATTCTCTTCAAATACCGAAAATATTATTTAATACCAAAGTTCTTATTTAAAATAGATTATTATATACTAGCTTAGTTTTAGTTACATTAACGTTCTGTTTTAAAGCAATAGTAGGACTGTTTTGGGATGACACCTGACCTGGCACCCTCTTCTTCAAACTTCCATGGTGTAACAGTGAAAGTGCGTTTGGCCTCGATGGATTTAATGCACTATACTCTCTTATATGGCTATTTTTCGGTAGAATTGGGTCTCTCAAGGCCTCCGATTCTAATACCGAGACTTCATCACCAGGCCTACACAGCTCTGATATCCTTTCAATGAGCAAGTTTATGGGAAAGATATTTTTGAGAATACTTTCATTTCTTCTTGGCATTAAAAGTTACAAAAGCAAGACTTGAGCTCTTTCTACAGCTATTTCTAACCCTAGTAACGCACAAATAGTGTACAATATCGTATGCCATTGATCAATATTCAAAATATTGAATGATATTGGGGAATATTGATTTACATTATATAAAATCCCCCATTGAACAAGATTGTGCAACATGTAGTGCTACTTGGGACGAACTATAAATAACGAACGACGTATAGATAGGGAACTATAGATAACTCGATTGGAATTCGAGCTTTAATAGAATTAACGAAAGAGTTATGTATATTTCAGAGACAAATGCGATTATTGTTGTTCAGTTTTTGCTGTATCTTTTCTTGATTGTTTAAAAAGATCATTTCAATGTTAATGTATCAGGTTCCTCATTGAGTAAAAAGGAAAAGCTTTATATATAAATATATTTAAAACATATTTTAAAAAATTCGCCATATGCCCTTATGGGAAAAAAAGGCAATCAGTAAATTGCACCTTTATTATTTTTACAAAACGAGCTACTCATATTTGGCGACGAAAGCAAAACTAAATGTAGAAGTGCACAAATTGTCATTAGGTAAAAAATTACATCAGATTTATCCAGTTATAACGTAAAAACTGTCTTCTAAATAACTTACATTTTATTATAGTGCATTTAGAAAAGAAAAAAAAAAAAATGCGAACTTTCTTTTTGGTATAGAGGGCGTTTCTGTAGGTAGGTTAAATTCATATTAGCTGTTAATAATACCTTTCGGAGCTTTTACCAATGTAAACATGAATGGAGCTATGTTTTTTTAAAGTCAGTACTTTCGCCGGCAGTAAATTGTTTAAAAAGTCATCAATTAATGGTGACGAACCTTAATTATGTTAGTCTTCGGTACTCAGTGCATTGTTTAAACTAAACATTTTTCTTTCGAACCAAAATCACTTGGGAATTATATTCTGAAGTATTCGTATTTTTATTTTAAACAAGAGCATATCAGTTTGTTTTCCACAAATTTATTTTTCTATAAAAAGTTTGCATTTAGGAGAAGGAATTACTGACATTTCGTTTGTCAGGCAAATATTTATCTTGCATTTTTATTTCATTGGGTTCATACTCCTTGAAAAGATTCAATATTTGATTGTGATATTAATATGTAGAGTGTCTCAAAAACCTTTACGGCGGTTTTTAGTCCTTAAATATTGGTAATAGACATATACTGTAAATTAAAAAGTTGCGTATAAAAAGTTAAAATATTCATGAAATCGATTAAAATTTTCAGGGGAATAAATTTTAAAAATACAAAATTTAAATTTTTATAAGGACCCCATACAAAAAATTCCCAGTGTCTAAAATCTGTCCCATTCTCTAATAGGTCATGTACAAAATTTCAGAATTTTATCATGAAAACTTTCAAAGCTATGTTAAAATAAAGTTAGTGATGGGTCAATCGAAAATTGAAATGTAAATGTTTACAGTTTCATTGCAGATGACACAACGCAGGATTGTAACATAAGGAAATAAAATATGCTTCATATCTTTAGTTTTAAATACAAACCTTAAAACCTAGGCTTACTGAAAATACTTTAAAATTTTATTTCATGAATTACAGAATATAACTTCAAAATAACACAGTTAACGAATTTGTAGAAAAACTTATGCACTCTTTACGTAAGTAATCTTTTCTTTAAGCCATTATTTCTATGTTTAAGCCATTATTTTTCATTATGCTATTCAAATATTTAAAACTTTCGAACCAGTAAATCTCTAAATTATAATTTATTTATTCAATCTTTACATTCTTAAATAATTTGTGTAAGATCCCTAAAACACGAACCTCCAACATGATTTTTCTTTTTTATAAACTCAAATCTAGGCATCGAAAGCTAGTTTAAGTCAGCATTTATGCATTTTCATTTCTTTGAGATTTTTTGTGATGAAATACTAAAACTTTGAACATGGCCTTATTAGAGGAAGGAGCACATTTTACTTCGTGGGAATTTTTTAATACGGGATCCATATAAAAATTTAAATTTTGTATTTTTAAAATTTAATCCCCTGAAAATTTTAATAATCGATTTCATAATATTTAGCACCTTTTTTTACGCAATTTTGTAATTTACACTTTATGTCTATGATCAACATTTAAGGAATAAAAATCGCTAACAAAGTTTTTGAAATCTTGGGAGCAGCAAGTCACGTGACATGGCAATTCAGTCTCCTGTTGTAAAAGAAAAACACTTAACACAATAATTAAACATTAAAAAATTGCAATTTTAAAAAATTCAACTATTTTGAGAATGCATTGATCTGTAACATCGCAATCAATTATGAAATGAAATTAGGAGATAGATTTTATTCCTTAATTTCCAATATGACATTTCAGTTTTATGTTCCATATCACCTCTCTGGATTTTAGTTCTGTATGTCCCTAGAAGTTTCACTAGTGAATTTAATAATTCTGTTATTTGTTTGTTTGAATTTGAATAATATGCATGTTTTTCCAATGGCACTTTTCCAGAATAAGGTCTTTTTACTTCTTTTTAGTTCACATATATTTAGCGTTTTATCAGTTCTGCAATACATGAATATCAAACTCTAAAGAGAAATATTTTCTCAAGGGGCAACGCGTTTCATTTTAAATGTATAAATTTGTCTCTTCTATGAAATAAGAATAGAAAACGTCATCAGACATTAATTCATCTTCATTAGTGAAGTTCAGACATCATTTTCATCATCACCAAGCTTGTAATCATACGATCTTTCCCTTTTTCCTCTAATGTTTGAAAGACCAGCTCAGCGTAGTAATATTTTAGCTAGTGCACATTTGTAATAAAGGATTTCGAAGTATATTGCTGACAAACAAAAGTAACTAAATAATTATATAGAAAAAAAAGTATGAGGTGGTTAAAGCAAAAATTATAAAATGACAAAACTCAATAAATATCATAAAAAAGACAAATTTTTAAACATTTTTTTAAAAAATTGCAAACAACGAAAGTGTGATTCAAATTCCAATATATATGGATAATTTAAATGCGTGCTTCATTCTCTGAAATTTTAGTTTTTATGCTAATTTTAGAGACATAAAATTCTTTATTGGTTTTACATTTATATTACATACAATTTCCGATATTTTATAATTTTTTTTTAACTGTAGGTACATGCAATAAATGAATAAAATTTGAGCTCAGGTACTCCCTGGGTTGTGGTTATTCGGATTCAAACTAGGATCAGAGGATATAAGGAACTGAAATAGATAATGTATTCAAATGAATGGTGGACACAGAAAGAAAAACTTAGATATATTTTATTTAGAGCAATCTGAAAGAGTTTTCGACATTAAATTTGAAAAAGTATTAAATTTTACGGTATCATGTGACATATTTTAGCTATCTTTCATGTTATTCTAAGTAAACCATAAGACGTTTATCACGAAAAAATAATTTTCAGTTGACATTAAAAAATTATCCCATTATCGATATGAGCAGTGTAATAACTGTGCATGCCTGAAAGGAATATTCAGAACTCTCCCCAAGCTTCTATAAATCACGTACACTATCCGCGTCCAGAATCCGTATTATCAATCAAACCTTCCAACCCGGCTCAAATGTTCAACTCTTCTCATCACATCATTTTTAGAACGGCTGGAACAGTTCCCCGGTGTTTAAAGACATGACAAGCAGAATATGTTTCTTTTTATGCAGTCCTACTCGTAATAAAATACATTATTTTCATCAAGGAAGCATATTGCCAATATTTTTCAGTGTATCGTGTATGAAGCGTGGAAAGACAAATTATTTTAAAGATAAAACAATTTACAGTAATCTTTATAAATATTCAAACTCTATATTTTGAGAAGTTACAGGGTTAGACCTTCCTGAATTTAAAAGACACATTTTTGGAATCATGTCTATCTATATTTTCATTTGTCTTAGCATAGAATAATTGAATAACTTTTTGAGCTATTCTGATGAAAATTGGTTTATGGTCTTAATAATGAATGCTACATCAAATATTAAACGAAATCCAATTCAGAGAAAGTACGTCTATATGGCTATCAATATACAACTAGCACAATAATTACAAAAGGAAGAGATCAAGATGGATAAAATTTGGTACACCAAATTATTTAATTTAAAATGTGCCGGCGTTCTGGATAGGGGTAGCGTGTCTTCACGTGATCTTGGCGTCCTGGGTTTGAGTCCCGGTTCAAGCATGGTTGTTCTGCATCTGCTCTATCTGTGAGATGTGTGAATGTGCCCTTCCATAAAAAGGGGTAAGGCAAGCGAATGAGTGATGCGTGAGTGGCAAAGCCTTACTCTTGGTCTAGTTGAAGCTACTAAAACAAGAGACGCACCCTAACAGGTTTAAATCGCTGTCTTCGTAACACCGGACGTCCAATGGCAAATGTCATAAGAAATAACAATAAAATTTCAAATGTATACTTTTCAAATTTAGAATTAAATTCGTCAAAAGGCTGAGAGTTTGACTGTCTGTATTTTTATAAACATGTAAGCGCGATAACACGATAACTACAAAAAAATAATCTATCAATTTGGCGTGATTACAGTTGTAATTCAAGATCAAATTTTGCTATTAACCGATTCGGAAAAACCCATAAAATTCGGTGTTCTTGTGTTTGTGTAATAACTACATCCTTGATATTAATCCCGAAGATAGTACACTAATACACTTTTTCGTAGTTAATGTTATTTAATGCATTTTATGATACAGAGGTACATTTATCAGCGTGCATACAAGAAACCTTGAGGGAAGAAAGATTGACGGGTGGCAGGGAATCAATAATAGTATTTGTATGATTTGTTCTGATATAATTCTAATGATTTTACAGCATATAAATATCTTTTTTAAATTTTTTCTTCTTCTTTAGACTTCTATGCGTTCTGTTTCTAGAGGACCTCTTACAATTTCAAGAAATTTTGTGAATTCCAATTAATAATAGCTAAAACCTTTAATAATAATAATAAAAAAACCAGAAAAAAAGGATTGCAATTTTTTTATTTCCACCATAAAAAATTAAAATGGATAATTAATCATAAACTAAATCCTATTCGGAATTGATTTCTTATTGAGGAGTAATCCAACTTTTTCATCATCAGTATGCTATTAATTACAAATAATATCTTTCAATACAACTATCAGGCTATAAGAGTTAGCTTTTTTATACACTACAGGCTGAAAGTATTTTTTAAAATTTCAAGAAATTCATATTAAGGTATATTTATAGAAGCCTTTTTTAAAAGCACACTTTTATCTATATACGGTAATGTGTTTCAATATTAGGATTATTATTAATATACCATAATATTTTATTAAAGTGCTGTTCGTTTCAGTATTCTGATACGATCACTTTTCGTCTAAATTCTGTATCACTAAGGGGAAGCACACAAAAGGATGTGCGTCATTTCTGGAATTTACATTATTGTTAAAAGTGTGTTCTTTCTTAAGGCACTTGCCATTGGACAAGCTCGTTGTTACGTAGACAGCTGTTTAAGCTGATAGGGTGTGTCTTTTGTTTTAGTAGCATCAACTAGGGCCAAGAGTGCGATTTTTCCACTCAAGCATCACTCATTCACAACCCCTTTTTACGGGAGGTCACATTCACACATCTCACAGATAGAGTAGAGGAAGAACAACTGTTCCCGAACAGGGATTTGAATCCAGGACGCCTAGATCGCTGAGAAGATGCGCTACCCCTATGCCAGGACACCGGCTTGTTAAATGTAAACATCGCCTCCTTTTCTCTTTCTTATAACACATTTTACCGAATTAAACTTATCCTAACGAATGCGCAAAGATACAGAGAATTTTAGAAACCGTAGATAAACAATACCGAATTTTATATAAAATTTTTCGAAAATAACTAATTCACTAGTCTGAAAGTAAACAATAGTTCTGTGATGCGGGAGAGGATTTTTTGGGGGGGGGAGGGAAGGAAAACTCTGCCATTTCATCAGAAAATAAAATATTACTGAGCGACATTTTTTTAAAATCTTTTTTTTTTTATTTAGAGAAATTTTCAGAAGACTTTCTCCTTCATAAAAATTTAATAAGAAAGTATTTTGAGATATTTTTACAAAATTTCTTTCCTTTTTGCCCTCGAAATCTATCCTCTTCAACTTCCTTTTTAAAATACTTTTTTTTAAACAATCCTTTTTAGAAATATTTTTTAAAAAGCGGCAAATGTTTGACCGTCTCAATCGGATAAAAATGGAAACAAGCTGGTTTGAGATGCAGGAGTTTGGAATAAAAATTCAAATCCTATTCCATATCATTTACATATGTTTTAAGGAAAAAAGG
The DNA here is from genome assembly GCA_026543055.1 of Argiope trifasciata. NCBI lineage: Eukaryota > Metazoa > Arthropoda > Arachnida > Araneae > Araneidae > Argiope > Argiope trifasciata. The sequence goes on from JAPMOQ010016726.1 coordinate 1,794,719, forward strand.
GTCAGTTGTGTGCGCGGAGGATTGAAATGATCCTCCTCTCCCTCAACTTCCTAAGGGGTTGGATGCAGGAAATCCGGCTCTCCACAAATATTCGGAGGAATGAAACTATTTGTATTCGTTACTCACCCATAATCAATAAAAATAAAATCTTATTGTCAGATACGTTGGACAGTATTGAAGACAGGAATACGTCGTTTTCTTATAAAAGTGAAAGTTTAAAGTAACTTTATTTTTATTGAGTGCTATCTGATTTGTGTACTTTTATTCGGAAAAGTGGAAATTTAGCAGAACAGCTTTAAAATGTGTTAGACATTTGTCAGATCCATGCAGAAGATATTTGGATCTGAACCTCTTGATTCAATCCTTGTGTTGTTTTTCCACTTCCAACCGATCATCTCGAAAAACAACCCATAAACAGGATTCGAACCCGACCTTTCAAAGTTAGGTTATTTGTTTTTGGCGTTGTTTACTATGCAAATTTGGTGAACTCGATTTGTATAAATACGTGTACGTTAAAGATCTTTAAGAGAGCAGTGAAAACATATCAGACTATGTGGTTGACCTGATGTACCGACAATTTAAGATGATTCGTCAGGTTTCTATATTAAAACACTGGGGTTCGAATATTTTTTAAAGGTTGTTCTCCAAAGTTTGGTGAATTTAATTTTATTTAAAATTCAATTTATTATTTGTTTTTGCTCCAAGAACGAACTAATGAACTTTTACTTCAATAAATATGGTTTTTTATGGATACTACTCTCCTCATCGTGCTTCATCGACCCTAAATTCTTCTGCCAAGCTTTGCTAACTTCTTTTCGGTTCAGTTGACCTGAATGATAGCAAAATGGCAAAAAATCCCATCTGTAGAATCAAATATTTAATAAAGCTTAATTAATTTTTTAAAGCTTTGTTTAACAAATAATATTTTAATAAATTTTGCTTTTAAAAGAAGTATTGCCGAAGTTCTGGCTTAGGGGGAGCGCAACCTTCCCATGATCTGGGTGCCCCGGTTACGAGTCCTGGTTCAAGCATGGTTGCTCTTTACCCTGTTTCTAGACCCCCAGGGGCACTTCGAAATGAGGATGAGAGGCTTCCGGTATGGTAGTTGGATCTCGCCACCCGGTGGGTACAATAATAGGGGAGGATACTGGCCCTCCCATCGATGACGGGACGTACTTCCTACGGGGAGTGTTGTACCGTGGCCGGTGATGGCCATTAGGACTTAACCCTAGTTCCCGCCAGTGTTGCTGTTGCGGCAGTCCGGTCATTCAGTCTTGCGAGGTTAATCCGAGTGCCTTAATGGCAGATTGGTGGTCAGTAATATGACTTACTCTGTTTTTTAGACCCCCGTGGGGCACCTAATACCTGAGGATGAGATGCCTCCGTCATGGTGGTTGGATCTCGCCAATCCGGTGGGGGATCTGACTCCTCCCATCGATGACGGGACGTACTTTCTACTGAGAGGGCCATGCCGTGGCCAGTGATGGGCCTTGGGAACTCAACCACAATTCCCGCCATTATTTCTGTAGCGGTGGTCCGGTGATTTACTATTTATTTCTCAGTGCCTTCGGGCGAGTTGGAGAGTCAGTAATCTGGCTTACCCTGTGTTCTATCTGTGAGGTATGCGAAGGATACCCCAGTAAAAAGGGGCTGTGCAGGCGAGTGTGTGAGTGTCATCTTCATATGAGCTAGAAATTATACTTTTACCCTCTGATGCTTAAGGGTATTTATCCTCAGAAACTATAGCATAACTCGATTTAAATTTCTGACTTCGCCTGCGGTCTTGTCTATAACAAGTCAAAAATAACTCGCAAACAAAAACATTTTTTTCCATAAAAAGAGTATTTAGAGCGTTAGAAAATAAGAAACAGAATTCATTTGTTGAATTTCATTGCAGGACTATATGCACGGTTTCCTTTTTAAAATACTTTAACTTATTTATTCCAGCACAAATGTCAGCGAGATATCGAATAATTTTGTGCAACTGTCCCTTCTTAATGTGTAGCTTTACCTGACTTTTAAAGAGCTGCAGATAACAAATATTCATTTCAAAGTAATTATAATTCATTGTAGAAGCGAAAATAAGTTTTTAATGCAATGGAAGGATGGTAAGGAAGTTCTTGCTGCTGGAAAATATGGTAATTTTAGATAACCATTCCAACCAACCCTGATTTAGACACAAATAGTGATTAGAGAAAAAAATTATTTATTAATATTAAAAAAACTGTATTAATATCGAGTGTCATCCACTATTAGTTTAAAAAATGTATTTGAACTTGAGTGGATGAATAAAAATTATTTTAATAATGATTGAAAATTTGAATGAAGTATATAAATAAATACATATAGTGTGAGTGTGAAATAACAGCAGGAATTGAAAAAGAGAAACAAAATCCCAACTATTCATTTTTAAATTTCCTTATTTTAACTTGCAATTTACTGTCATATTTCACTAGAATAGATACATTTACATCAACTCATGATTACAAAAATGAGTTTGAAGTTACTCAAAATCTGCAAGCGTATATTCTTACTTTCCTAAAAAATTTTGGAAAAGCTTTCTAGCTATAAGTCGTGATATTTGTAAGCCGTGTTGCACTCAAGATTAGGTTGTCATATCACTGACTCTCCGACCTGCCAGAAGGCGCAGGATAATAAATACTGACTCACCAGACCTTTGCCAAAGCAACACTGGCGGGAACTGTGGTTGAGTCCTAAGGGCCCCCATCAGCCAAAGTACGCCACGTCATCGATGGGAGGAACCAGATCCCCAACCTTTCGTGTACCCAGGTTGGACAAATCCAACCTCCATGTCGGAAGCATCTCATCTTCACTTACGGGGTGCCCCCCGGATGTTTAAGCCAAGGTTAAAACAGTGGGAGAGATATTTGAATCACATTTCGAAACGTTCTTTGGGATCATAATGAGTTTTTAAAACAGAATAATAATAAAAGGAAAAATAAGTACTTATAACTCGTTACAAAAATATGGATTTTTTTCTCCTCGAAGGAAATGTACTACAAAGGAATTTCCTATTTTTTTGTGATGTGAATCGTGAAACAAGGAATTCCTTACTCCTATAATTTATAAAGCATGCTTACAGCTGAAAGATACCTTCTTACAATTTTAAACTGTACATTAACTACTTTTAAGAAACCCACTGCCAGTTTGTATATTGTCAGTGGTGAGACAAAGTGGAATAAGTCATTTTTTAAAAAAAATTATTTCTTTTTATTTCTAAAAACTTTAAAGATGAAAATAAACAATTCCTTAAATCAAATTGGTGTTACTTTTTGCATTCGAAAAAGTAATTCGATGCATAATTATTCACCTAATACAAAATCTTGTTAATTGCACCGTAAATTAAATATATATGTTTTAAGTTGAATTCTCCTGTTTAATTAATTTCATTTTCAGCAACTACAAGTAAAGAAATAAATGAAACGTCAAATGAACGTTTTGAAGGGTGAATGAGAATCACATTCGAGTACAAAGAGTTAATTTTTAAAAAAAAATCAAAATTTTCAATTTTGTGAAAGGAGTTAGCATGAAATTTGGAAAGTTTTATGAAAATCAATGGCATTATAGTTAATGAAATATTTTGTTATCATATACTAATTTCTTACTTTATTTTGAACACTTTTGCAACTAACATTGCTTAATTAGCTCCAATCCTTTGTTCGTGTGTATTTGGATGATAGAAGTCTTATTTTTTCTCTACTTTTTTGTGCCATATTTTTATATGTTCAACACTAATATTATTTCTATTTTTAGTTAGTTATTCGAAATTTCCAGTGCAAGCTATTATATTGTTATTCTTATGTTCTCATGGATGGTATGATTATTTTGCTTGTTTTTATCTTGTAAAAATTTGAACAGGGCATTTTATTCCATTTTCTACATTTACTGTTTTATAATATGTGCACATCAATATTCTGTGTACCTTAAGGCAGTGATTCTCAACCTGTGGGGCGCGCCCCCCTAGGGGGGCGCAAGCAAACTAATGGGGAGACGCGAGCATATCCAAGAGAAAATGTTATTTAAAAAAATTGATTAAGTGACTGAAAGGAAAGAACACATGCACATACAAAACAAAATAAATTTTGACATATTTAATAATTAACTTATTGAATTAAAACAATTTACTAAATTAAAAACAAATTTAATAATTATTAGTGACTTCCTTGGGCCTGTCTAACAGAGTAAAGTTTTTCGAAGGAGGGTTTAATATTAGAAATAGACATTCTCAGTTTTTTTCTCTATACTTAGCTGAGACCTATATTTTGTCTTCAAAGAAGCCACCGCCGAAAATCCAGTTTCACAAAGGTAAGATGTTGAAAATGGTAGTAGAATGCGAAATGCCCTTGTTTTTAGTGCAGAAAACTCATTACCCACTCCTGCCCAAAATTCAAAGAGTGATTTATTACTAAATTGTCTTTTGGTTTCACCGCTTGCCGTGAAGTCTATGAAGGTTTCTTCCTCATCAATTGAGAGTCTCTTGTCAGTATTTTCAAATGGATCCCACACCCACTTGTAATTTGATATCAATTTGTCGTCAGCAAGAAAGTACTTTTTAAAATAGACGCTCTCTTTGCTTTTCTTCTTCTTTGCCAGCATTGCTAAATGATTTTCAATGGTCACAAAAACAACTTTTACATGTTGTTTTTCAGCCTTGTAAGTTTTAATACAATCATTCAAATTTGCAAACATTGTTAAGTTTTCTTGCTTTAAATTTCTGCTCCACAATTCCGATTTCCTACAAAAAGCATGAACTTTATCACTCGTATCCAATATATGTGTATTTGCTCCTCGCAGTTGAAGATTCAAGTTATTTAATTACTCGAATATGTCTAAGATGTAGCTCAATTTCATCACAAATAAACTGCCTTGAAAATTCTCAGCTTCCGGTCTGTTTTCCTCTTCTAGGAAAACGGCAATTTCTTCTCTTAATTCATAAGCACGTTGCAAAAATTTCCCTCGTGATAATCATCTTGCCTCACAATAAAATAGTAACGTTGAATGTACTGCACCCATGTGTTTACAAAGTGCGGAAAAGATTCTCGATTTCAGGGGTCTCTTTTTTATAAAATTTACTACGGTTACAACAATAGTTAACACAATATTTAAACCAGGACTCATTTCTTTGGAAGCCAAAGCTTCTCTGTGGATCATGCAATGTGCCCAGACGCAGAGTGGTGATTTTTGTTTCACAAGTGCTTGAATACTTTGGAATCTTCCGGACATAGAACGAGCACCATCGGTGCATATTCCGACGCAATTTTTCCATTCTGTGTTTGCATCGTTCATAAAATCATTTAAGACAGCAAATGATGCGCGTGCTGTTATTTTGAGTGCTATTGGTTTGCAGAAAAGTAATTCTTCTACTACAGACAAATCATCACAAAATCTAACACAGGCAATGAAATGAGCATCTTTATTACTATTTGTTGCCTCATCGAGTTGTATTGAAAACAATTTGCCACGTAACTTCGACAAAAGCTTGCACTCTACACCTTCAGATATATCAGCAATCGACGGGAAACAGTATCATTTAAAAAAGGTATAGACTGCAACTTTTTATAAAAATTATCTCCAAACATAATTTCTACAATCACAATTGCGGCTGACAAAATAAGCTCTGTACCAATGGTGTGAGGCTTTTTACATCTGGCTATTTTATATGAAACTTTGTAAGAGGCAATTAAAGCTTTTTTATTCACAAAGTTTTTTTAAACAATGATTTTTGCTTTTCATACGATTTTAATTTTAAATCGAAGAATTCTCTGGGTTTGTTTACGTACTCGCTATGAAGCGTTTCCAAATGTCGTTTAAGTTTATTAGGTTTCATGCTGTCTGCCGCCAAAATTTTTGAGCAAATGATACACAGGGCCTTTCTTCATTTACTTCAGTACTAGTGAACCCAAAATTTAAGTATTCTTGAGAATATTTTCTTGACTTTATTTTCGGAACCATGCTCGTCTGCGTACTTGTTGATGCTTGTCTATCGTCTTATGCTCGCTTACGCCCGCTTAAAAATTTATCCATGATTCTGCATAAGTCTGCTGCCGCGAATATTTAATAAGGTGAATTGCAATTAAACGAAAATATATATAACACACACATTCAGAATAGATTCAATAGCGATAGAAGGATCGACTCGAATGAGATTGTCTGGAATTGAAATTGGCATTATAGAACTTTCTCCTTCTCCCTATGAGAAAAAATTTGTTAACATCTGCGCACGCTCCTAACTTAACTTTTAAGCTGACCAGACAAATCGAAACTTCTCTCGAAACCGTGAGAATGCCCGACATGGCTTGAAGCACAATAAAAAGACATAGGATTCTTGTTTTTTCAATGCTGAGGATTCGGTGTTGCAAAATATCAATAAATTTCCGTATTCTTGGTAATTTGTAAACTTTAAAATTAAGGCTCTAGTGTAGGTTTTACGCCAAAATACTCTAAATACATTATTATTGAATACATTTTATTGTATGCTGTGAGGAGTGTGTGGGGGGGGGGGAATGAAAATTATGATTGAAAATCGGGCCGGGAATACTAAAAGGTTGAGAAACACTGCCTTAAGGCGAGGTCGCCTTTCCGCTCATGATGTCCGATGTGGGAATTGTTTAAAATCTCACAACTCGGATCACATCCAGTAGGGCACCATGTTGGCCATGCCTCAGGGTTAAACCGCAGGTTAACCATGCCGCAGGTTACGTGATGCTTCGCCGCCATTATCGTAGATGAGAGCTCAGCGCTGAGACTGTAAGACGTACAGCTCACTCTATGTATCTTTTTATATGTTAAATGTTTGTTTAGTTGAGTTTTGTTCTCTTAAATATTAATAAATACATTTTACATAAATGCTAGTAGTTGCCTTTCCACACATTCCCACATTTAAAGTTCGAAACAAATTTTTCTAATTCTAATAGAATAATCTAATCTGATACAGAAACATTGTTTTTTAATGAAAAATCACTGATTCTTCTAGAAATTTTAAAATATAAATATCCTCTATGTATGGGGTTGTCATTATATATTGATTTCTACTCCCTCGAAAGTGACTTTAAAAGTGAAATGGTGATTAGGAAATAAAAAACACTAATTGCAAATAACGGTTGAAGTTGAAAGAACGTCATATAAAATTCCAAATATACGAAGTTACCTAAGAGTAATCTATGTAAATAAAAATAAATGTTTATGTCTCTTATGTTTTTCCAAACCGTTCATCCGATTGCTATAAAACGTGGTCAACTTATTGTTTACACCTACAAATTGGTTATAGGAATAGTACAATTATCTAAAATTTAAAAATAAATTTTGAATCTCAACTGCATTTATTTATCAAGGATTAATCTTTAAATAACTCACGGAGAGGATTCTGTAAAAATGCTAAATCCAAGAGAAGGGTTAATATTTTGCAGCTGTAGTACGCAAAAGTCATGCAAGTCATTCTCAGAGGTAACAACTTTATTACAAATTATGCGAGAAAGTTTTGAGGGGACGAACCATGGGGGTTTTGAATTTTAATTAAATTTTTATATTTTTCGTAGTAACTACAAAAATATTGTAGTACAAATAATTTTGCACCATATTAATTTTCAAAAATAATCTTTTCATCCATATAATCAATTTTAAAAGAAACCATTTTAAGTACTTTTCTAAAAATAACTTTGAGAATTCTGAACAAATATTAAGCGAATTCCGAGATAAAATAAATGGTTTCTTTCACTACCTTTTTGAAAGAACCCAAAGTTTTACAATTCTAAAAGAATACTCAAATCTAATATATAAAAATTAATATTTATTTGTTAATATTTTATGTATTGCCGTACCTTTCATCCTATTTCAATAAAACATTGCCAAATGATTGGTTGACTGCACTTAATTTTTTTTTCGGCGGCAGCAACACGCCGGGTACCAGCTAGTTGTTTTTGTTAATTTTAATTTTTGCTTTTATTTAATTATTTTATTCGTGTTTTTCTATTCTTTGTATGCTTATACAAATGTAAAAATTAGTACTAATCATTAGATGGCACAATATGCTCCAAGCCATAAGTATGTTTAGAATGTAAAGGGATCACTCTTAAGCTATTTTTTCTCATTTTAAACTAACTTCACTCTAAAGTGTTCATGTGAAACTGGTGCAAGCAGGCACCGCTCGCTCTCCGTTAGAGGTAAAAAGCATTATTCTGTCGCTCTTTGTGAGCCGCCTCTTCTATTATTAAATATATATATTATTCCTTAAATACCTGTGATCGCCGTCCATGTGTACACACACACACACACACACACACACACACACACACACACACACACA
>JAPMOQ010016726.1:1803051-1816167 GCA_026543055.1 Argiope trifasciata
CACACACACACACACACACACACACACACACACACACACACACACACGTGTGTGTGTGTGTGTTTGTGTAAAGAACAAGAAATATGTGATAATAAACAAGAAAAAAGTAAAGAAAGAATCTTCCCTTAGATTGAATATACACAACCGTCAACAGTAATATTTAAAATTTAATTTTTGTATCAATTTGTATGTGCATGTTAAAGCAGTATTAAAAAATTTATCAATTTGTATGCACATTTTAAAGCAATATTAAAAAAATGTATCAATTTGTATGTACCTTTTAAAGCAGTATTGAAAAATGTATTTATTTGTATGTACGTTTTAAAGTAATATTAAAAAATGTATCAATGAGTTAAATCCTGATCAGTATTTTCTTACAGATAGAATAAACAAGGCTTTAATCAGGTTAACTCCCAAATAAGCTTTTTCATCTTTTCTAAGATTCGTAACTGAAGTCAGAAGAGTTTAGTAGATTTCAGGAAAAAGAAATCGAACTCGATTCGCAAGTTGACTCTTAATTTAACTAAGAGAGGATTCCACCGACTCTTTAGTGTAACTGCAAAATAAAAATACCGATTTCAACTAATTCCTTTGAAGCATTATTGTACATTTCTTTTTTATGTTTTAATAAATTAAATTTAAATTTAAATTAAGGGATTTAATTCAATCTAAATACGTAGGAATGACTCGGGTAATTTTATTCTAATTTCCAACACTTGACTCCTTATAGATGCAAAATGTAATTAAAGTGCCGAAAATTCTTATTTTAAAAATTGAAATAAACGGTAATTATGCTTGAATGCATTCCAAAATCAGAAAAAAATATTTTTTTGAATGAGAAAATTTAATTAGTGTAAATTGAGAATTTTTTAAAAACATTTTCTGTTTTCATTTGGTATTATAGTTGAAACGTCGTTTATCATAAAAAAGGTTAGATAACCAGATTCACTTTTCTGAAGAACTATTTTCCATATGAATCGAACTTTTAATCAAATAAAGTGGGATTCACTCTTCAACAATCGTCTGAGACGCGTCTATTTGAATTCACATTAAGGAATTCTAATTATTTATAGCAAACTAATATCGTGCCTTTTTCCTTTTAAAAAGTCTGAAGAGTAATCTAATTAGATAATTTAAATGGGATTATTTTATTAACTGTAAATGCTCTTGAAGTAATTAGCTTTTCCTATTTTCTCTCTACTTTCGCCCATCCTTGAAAAAGTTCCAAAAATATATTCATTCATTCTTTGCTCTTATCGAATAGTTAATTTTTTTTCTTTTTCCATTTTTCAATGGTCAGTCTTTGAAGGAATGTTTCGTAGCTCTCTAAATATTTTTAATTAAAAAGTGATTATCTCCAGTCGAAGGAAACAGCTTTTTCTTGAAATTGCAGACATGATTGGGAAAATTCCTCAGATAATAATAAAAAAATTGCATGAAACGAAATATTGGTACTTCAAAATATTGCTCATTTTGCAAGAAAATAAAAATTCTAGGTGTCTTTCTGTTTTGTTCTTGCCTACGATTTCCTTTGTTGACGATATAAAAAAATCCTTTTTTCTAGAATTTCAAATTATATAAAATTTAGACATGTTTAGCAAAAAGTAGACTTAAGGCTTGAAATTCTGAAAATTCCAGCAACTTACCTTCTTGAATACAGCCGACCACTCGACCACCACTGAAAATAACGGTATCGACAGGATTTGCTGTGGTCGACTGCTGAATAAGTATTGTCCAACCTTACATTGACCTATCAGTCAAACTAGCATTCCTTTCTGGTTAGTAAATAGCTGTCATCCTCCCCATCTGCATACTCTCAAACAGTTGGAATGTAACTATCAATCTTTGACATCATATCCTTCAGGGTTTTGAGATGACCTGGTACCATCAGTACTTTACTTAAATCATTATTGACAATCTTCAGGTTTTTCCTTAACTCTGAAACCTATATACATTACTTTAAATAGTGGTAAACCGTACCAATTTCTCCACAAATGCATTTATTTTCCTGCGTTCTTCCAAATCCTTGGAAATATACAGGAAATCCATGTTCAGATGTTATTTGGATTATAAGTATGATATTTTCTTATTTTTAATTCTGAATTAGGAATAAAGTCGAAAGTCACTCTTCCTTTTTTGGACGAGAAAGAGAAACCTATCTCAGATCAAACGATGAGCTCTACCATGTTGGAGTGTCAGCTACATTTCTTATCTTTCGAAAATATCCCATTTTATACCTTAATCTCTCTACTGGGAACATCAATTTGTAGAGATCTCTAATTGGAATAATAAACTCTTCATCGCCCGCAATCGTCTAGGGCTTTCAAGTGAAATCGTAACGAATTTCGTGTTCTTTTATATTTCAAATCTTTTAAACATTTAAAAATTCTTCGTAAAGGTTCGTTTGTTTGAGATTTCATTTTTGTAAGTTTTTATATGGAGAAAAACAGAAATGTTCACTGATAGGAGAGGACTGTGAAAAGGTGAAACCGTTAAGAACCAATCAGCCTTGACCTCTCTATTAAATGCGTTGGAATAGATTTTGATGCAAAGCATAGCACATAAAGTACTGATCATTAGTCAAATGTAGTCGATACTTCTGACTTTATCAAAAACAAGTATCTTGTATAGTTCTTTTTCCCAAAATCCACATAATTTTATCATAATTACCTTTACAATCTTTTAGAATTTAGCATCTTGCACTTTGGCATCTTAAAAAACATTTACTCTACGAGGCATCACAGAAATAGAGATGAGAAGATTCCAAGTTGGTGGTTGACTCTCACGGCCCTGGTAGAAATGTTGGAGAATGACCACTATCTAACCATGAAGGTATGGACCTCCTCTGGGAAAGGCTGTATCGTGGTTGGTAATAACTCTTAGAATTCATCATAATAACCAATATTGCAGCCACGGTTTTCCAGTGGCCTTCGAGTGGGCTCAGTAACCTTTTGTGGTTACTCTGGAGATTCCATCTTCATAAGTGACATCTTTAGAGATCGCAGCCCTATTTTTTTACAAATTTCCAAACTCAGCCAAAACTTCAAAAACTACAAATTGGCATTGTTTCCTTGAATTCATTTGAAGAACATTACTGGAATTCACCCTTAACACCATGCTAAGAAATATCGAAATGATTAATAAATTGACTTATTCAACATAAACAGCTTTCAATAAATTCAGTCCTCAGCTGATTAATACTCTGATAATGTCGCAAATGTCACTTCCAAAATTTATGCCATTTACAAAAAAACCGCTACACCAAATAGTGTTCTCAGATTTTAGTGTTTGAACAAAACTCTTCTTAGGATCTGCACGTGTCCAAACTTTCTTATCTAGACAGCATATTCATTTAAAATAAAAAGTAAAATATAATATTGTACAATTTTGTAACCAATGTCATTATATATCTCTGATCAGAAGAAATCCTTTTTTTAAAAAAAAAAATAAAGTTCTTACTTATAAAAAGGCCTAATACATCATAGTACGTGAGAAAGAATTATTCAAAACGACCTCGAAATAAAACTCTTTAAACATTTTTTAACAAAACCTTTTTCACATTTTCCATCTCCTGTCAGCGTACTAATAAGATTCCAAACATAGTTCGTTTACAATTATTCAACATATACTTATTCCTATACGTCTACGAAATGGGCTGTTCTTTTAAGTGAAAGCAGTTAGTGCAATATCAACCTCCTCAGTGAATTAAATCTTTCTATATACACTGATGGAAAAAAATCCCAACACCAAGAAAAATTTTTTGTACAGTAATGAAATTTTAGGAATACATTTGTTAGGTAACGTATTTAATTGATTAAAGTTTCAAGATCACAGGTAGAGCCATTGGCGAGAAGAGCCATTTCAAATGTGAAATGTTGGTACATTAGTAACCGGTGTAACCACCAGAATTTTGAATGCAAGCATGCAAACGTGCATGCATTGTGTCATACAGGTGTCGGATATCAGTTTGTGGGATGGAGTTCCATGCCTGTTGCACTTGAGCGGTCAATGCAGGGACGGTTAGTGCTGGTTGTGGATGACGCTGGAGTTGTCGTCCAATGATGTCCCATACGTGCTCGATTGGAGAAAGATCTGGTGATCTAGCAGGCCAAGGCAACATGTCGACACTCTGAAGAGCATGTTGGGTTACAACAGCGGTATGAGGGTGAGCGTTATCTTGTTGGAAAACACCCCCTTGAATGCTGTTCATGAATGGCAGCACAACAGGTTGTATCACTAGACTGACGTACAAATTTACAGTCAGGGTGCGTGGGATAACCCCGAGAGTGCTCCTGCTGTCATACGATATTACTCCCCAAACCATAACTCCAGGAGTAGGCCCTGTGTGTCTAGGCCGCAGACAGGTCACTAGTAGGCGTTCACCTGGCCTCCTTCTAACCAACAAACGGCTATCACTGCGACCAAGGCAGAACAGGCTTTCATAAGAAAACACTACAGATCTCCACGCCGTCCTCCAATGAGCTCTAGTTTCCCACCACTCACGTCGCAAACGGCAGTGGTTTGGAGTCAGTGGAATGCACTGTACAGGGCGTCTGGTTTGGAGCTGTCCTTGAAGTAACCGATTTGTAACAGTTCGTTGTGTCACTGTGGTGCCAAATGCAGTTCGAATTTCAGCTGCAGACGCAGTACGATTACCCACAGCCATACGCCGAATACGACAGTCTTCCCTCTCAGTAGTACCACGTGGCCGCGCGGAACCTGGTCTTCTTGAGGCAGTATCTTCCCTTGACCACTGCCGCCAATACTCATGCACAGTGGATACATTCCTGCCAAGTCTTTCAGCAATATCGCGGAAAGAAACCGAACTTTTCGTAGTCCTGCAACACGACCTCGTTCAAACTCAGTGAGCTGTTGATAATGGCTTCTTCGTCTTCTCAGAGGTATCCTTGACTAACATTAACCCACTACGTCAAATCTCAACTGTAAATAACGATCATGAGCCTTACAGCGCTTATTTAAAGCAAACCTCATTTGCATGTTCATAGTGTCGCTACTAGCGCCACACTTACGCGCGTAGCTCGAAATTTGAATCAACTTCATCTCTCAGATGTATAAACACGCCTACCAAATTTCGTTTATCTAGCACAGCTTTTTTCTAGTGTTGGGATTTTTTTTCCATCAGTGTATGTAAAACGCTTATGTCAACGAAAAAACAGTCCCCTTGTTACTTTAAAATCAAATAATCTGTTTTAACTAAAGTCACTTAAAGTAAAATTTTACGAAGTCTATTCTATAACTGTACTCGGTAAATTTAATAAAGTTGCTCTTAAGCAGGAGCTTTGAAGAAATATTGAAAACTTCGATGCTGATTAATATCTAAAAATAATTCTGCCCTTACATAGATCTTTTATAAATTATACAGATCATGGACTAAATAAAGGATAATTGTACTCCATTTAACAAATGTTCTTTTATTATTATTATAACGCTAACAAGATTTTACATCTTTATAATAAGCAAAATGTCATTACATTATTCTTAATCGACGCTTAACGTCTCATTTTATTGAGTATAAGAAGAGAGTATTTAAAAAACTTTTGTCAGTTTTGAATCTAAATTGACGATTTCCGTTTTTTTTTCATAACTTTTTTCTTTTAAATTTTGGTTAATGAATTAGAAAATTTTAAGTGTCACTGTATTTGTATGTTATAACAATTTCTAAATGAGCAAGTCTGAGGTTACGGATTCTGTGCTATGTTATTTTCAACCTCTGTTTGAAATGCTTATGTGCTCATCAGCAAAACGAAAATGTGACGGTGACCTGGCAGTGAGGTAGTGCGTCTTCCTCCTAATCTGAGTATCCCGGGTTCGATGTCTGGTTGTTCTCTATCTTGTGATCTATCTGTGAGGTACATGAAAGAGCCTTCCCCCCGTAAAAAGGTGTTGTGCAAGCGAATGTGTGTGTCCTATTTATATGTGATAGAAGTAAGACTACTGCCCTCGAGTACTCAGGGATCCATACCCTCAGAAACTACTGCACACTCGGCTTAAATCGATGACCTTCAATCGGCATTCATCAGCGATCTTGTAAAGTGCCATAAGAAGTAGCAGGAAAATAGAAATGTAAAATAATGCTGACAAAAATACTTTTAAAGTTGTTGAAAATCTTTTTTCTGAGCAAGGCAAAAACACAATGTTACATTCCAACTAGAAGCATTGAGTCTGCATTTCATCTTAAAATTGCAAACTCAAGGTTTCACTAAAAGAGCATATGATTCTTTCAAACATAATGGGGATAGTCTTCCTGAAATTTTTTCATATGCTTTTTAAGATCTGCTATATATATTAACAGACGATATTTACGAAATAGCCTGCAAGCATTTGATCTTTAAAGGGTTGAAATATTATAATTGCACAAACTTCAGAACCCCATATATATGTTTTGGAGTTAAATTTCTTTTCTCGATTCTGAATGAAAACAACTTTAAAAAAAAACAAAAAAAAAACCACAATTTGAAACTGAAACCACAATTTGACAAATAACTAGAGTAGCAGTCACAAAATTACATACTAAATTTTGTATATTTAAGACTGTAGCAGTTACAAAACTCTTATCTTCTCTTTTGCATACTAGATAGCGATGCTTGATAAGGCTTTCCCATATGTCATCCCATAATGCATTGCACATTGCAAGTATAATTAGAATGAGATGTGATACTGCACTGTTAATTAATGAAATGTATCTTAGAGAGGAATCGTCTGATTTTGTGAAAGTGCAATTAGTAAAAATACACATATTAAAAATATGCAATTAAAAATATATTTAAAAAATAAATTTAAACCGAAAATGCTTAATTTTTTTTTCTTTTCTGCGTTGTTTTACAAGGATGATGAATTGTAATTTTTACTAAAAGATATTTTTTACATCTAACTAAAGTTGAAAATAAAAAGTTTCAGGCCATACAATTAGTACTTAGCTATGGGAAAAAGCGTGTAAAAGTATTAAAAGTGTCTGAGTCAACGACAAGGGAGATAATTTAACATCAACGTGAAAGATACGCAAACTCAAAGATAAACCAAAGTCAGATTTTATGCTGTATTTTTTCTTTCCAGACTAGAATGATAGATCAAATATATGTCCAAGATTTCATACCCTACTTTTTATTATTAGCTATTTTATTTCGATAATAAATTATAATTTTTATTAAAAGATATTTTTTAGGTGTAACTAAGTTGAAAATAAAAAGTTTTACTCCGTACAGTGACAGACATTTCTAAATCTACGTCAAATATAGTGGAGATGATTTAATGTCTAAGTCAAAGATTTTAGTGTCAAAGAAAATGGCGATAATTTAATGCATTTTGCGATAAATATTATTTTAATAATGAATTTATAAGATTTTCTAGTAAAGAATAAGAAATATTCCATAATATATTTTTTTTTTGTTCAAGCTCGCGAAGAAACATTTCTATCTTAGCGCCATTCTTAATACATTTCTCACGAACTGACGTAACTACTCGAGTAGCAGATATGATACCTCATTGCCATTTACTCTAGTAATACAAGAAGCTTTGGACAGAGGGTTCATGCGTGCGATATTTCTTGAAGAAAGGTAATGATTATATCTAACGGATATACAAGAAAGCTTTGAATGCCTCTGTTAGGGTTAAGAAAAGGGGGAATTATTCCATGAGGAATTTACCCTTTTCGTTTATTTTCTTCCGCCCGAAAAAGAAACCTTCTCCTTTTCAACAGTGATCATCAATTGTAGTAGTTTTCTGTTAATTTTACCTTCAATCGAATTCTTTTTTTTTTTTTTTTTGTAAAGATTGTTTTACCAATTATTTTAACTGAATTGTTCATTCGCACCTTGAAGTTTACGGAAATTTAAAATTTGAGGATAATATTACATTATCAACGCATACTGCTGTTAAATAAAAAAAAAATTGCGCAACTAGTTAAATTTGTGGTTCTAAAATAAGGAAATTGATACATCCTTATCAACTTAACTATCTTCACCTAGTTCGAACGCATCAACCGGTATATTCCGACTTTATATCATGTAATTTATTTATCAGCATGTCTGCTTTGAGCCGACTGCCTCTTTCCATTTTAAATATCGTTCAATTCCCAAAAATTATGTTATATAAAAATTGCTTTTCTGTCTGTCTGAGCACAATGCGGGATTTTTTCCTTCTATCTAACCTTTAGTAGTATACTAAAAGTTTAGATGCTAAAACAAAACATCTGCTTAAATAGTTAATCGCTTGTTTTTTAAAAAGTTTATAGAGAAGAAATTTTAAAATAATCGGTATAAAATATAACAATAATACAAAAAAAATTAAGTCAATTTCTGCTTAGGTCAACAAGGAAAAGTTTTCGTTACCTTTTATTAAATCATCCCAATTAATATACATATGACAGAATCACAATATTAAGTGTCAAAATAGAAAGCGAATTTTCCTTACAATTTTTCATTTTCCTTTCTATACATGGTGTTCGATTATTATTTTTGTAGCTATTTATTTGCTTTCTATTGTTTTCCCTTTTTAATTTATGAAGCTGACGATCATTTATAATTTCTCATCGCAGGAATTGAATTCACATTCTTCGTCTTTACGTAAAAAATACTGAAATCCTAGGGTTTTACCGACTGAGCTACACAGAGCAGGCCTTCTCTATGAAGGGGCCCAGGTTCGAGAAACCATTCTGGGGCCCAAAATATTTCGCAAAATAAAGAAAAACGAACGTTTGCATATGTATTCATTGAAGCATGATTTTGTTTCTGCTTTTAATTACTCCAGGAAAATTACAATTTTAAAAATTTCTTTTTCGATAGTACAGCAAAAGTATTTAAGCATTTTACCCATATGCTTGAGAGAAGATAATAATTTACTTAATTTTAATTTGCTGAAGGACGATTCATCATTTATTACATTAGTAACGCAATGTAAAGGATTGAAAAAAATATTACTTTAGACATAGACAAAAGTAGATAGCTGATGATTCGCAAGTCCGTTTGAACCCAGCTTCAGCCTTCACTTCTGGGTGCCGGGCACGCCGCTCTGTTTTAACATGTCTGATGGGGATTTCCTTATTCATAAATGAACATTTCCCGCCATTTTATAAGTATCACTGCTATCTTTTCCTAATAAAGGTGTCAGTCGATGCTCAGCCAGCCACAGGGAAACAAGCTTGTAGACTTTTAGTATGTGTAATATTATAAATGTTCAAAACTCTGTTTTAATTCTTAATCACGGTGAGGGCCCTTTTCAGTCGCGGGGCCAGAGTGCATAGCACCCGTCTCATCCCCTAGATTGCCGTTACAAATAGCGTATCAAACGGAAATTGAAATAATTTTGAATTTTGATTTTTACCTGTTCAATAATTAATAGGGAAAACATTTTTTTAACTAAGTTTTTTCATCTCATTATTTAATACGTTAAACATGAATGCATTTGTATAAGTTTTCTATAAATTAAAAAACCCATATATACTCGGATAAGTGCTATAAATTCCATCATAGCCTTTAAATCTTTTGTTAAAAGTAGTGCATCAAACAGAAGTGAAAATAATTCTGAGTTTTGATTGCATTTTGCCTGCTAAAAAATTAATGGGAAAAACATTTTTTAAGTCTTTTCACTGACCATTTATTATATATGTAGTAGTTTTGATATGTTAAATAAGAATACAATTGTATAAGCTTTCTACAAATTAAATAGCTCATATATGACAAAATAAAGCAAAGTGAAAATCCCAATTTGGTGCTAATAATTGGCAAAAATACAAAATTGATATATATATATATATATATATATATATATATATATATATATCAATCACATAAGAACTACAAATTCCATCTTAATTCCGTTTTAATTTTTATTTAAATATTTTGTTCCGAGTAGCGTATCAAACAGAATTGAAAATAATTTTAAAATGAAGGGAAAAAGTTGTACGGAAATTAAATTGGTTCATCTGAAAAAATAATTGAGAGTTCAAATGATATGCATCTATTTACATATATCTAAATCATAAATATTACTTACTTGGTTATTATTACGCCTATTTTTGTCCTTGATTTAAATGTTCCGTTTGAATGATATTTTTCGATTTCTTCTTTGTGTTCTGATTCAGGGCTCCTTTTTATGACACACCAGCATATCCCAAGAACATTCATAATCCCTATTAATGTTTTGAAGTTCCTTTAATTCGTTAAACGAAGCTCCGAATTCATTGCAGCTGTAAAAACTTTCAATGAGGCTACTTTGAACTTGAATATAAACAGTGAGGGATGTAGCGGCAAGGGCTGTTATCCCATAGGAGCGAAACAGTTGCAGTTAATGGATGTCAAAATGCTTGAGGGTTTGAATAAAGTTGCTTAGGTGTTTACTTGCGAGAGCTTCAGACAAAAAGAACTATTCGGCTGTTCGATGTTAAGTTTTTTCCAAAGTGCTTTTCTGTATGGTATGACTAAAACGAAACTGAAAAAGTAATGCTGTCATGCATTTGATGTGTTCTTGCTAAAATAATCCAATCCACACTAAGACAACCTAAACATTTAATACCTATATTTTAAACATCTAAATATACGATCGTAGATTAACAAAGCTAACGTTTATGACTTACTTTAAACCTTTAGAACACAAGCTAATAATAAATATAGAGTTGAGTTGTGACACAACTTCTGAGTTCGATAATAAAATGTTTTTACTTCTTCATTGCACCACATCTGTAGATAGTCTATTTAGAGCCTTTTAACAAGATGTGAGAAATATTGTTGTCTTCGGTGCATTCGATGCAGAAGGGGTTGTCTGAGAGATTGAATCTGTGAATAAGACTTGGAGTGATGATCATTTTACGGATCAATACAATAAGCTTATCTTCAACCCTACTTCTAGTCCAATCAGTAATTGTGCTGATGCCTGGGAAAGGCCCGATCAACGCAAAAAAATTGATCCCTTGATAATCCCTTGAGGCGATTTCGGTTGAGATGATGTCTAGTAAAGGTTAACACGGAAAGGGGGTGCAGTGGCTTCTGAGGGAAATACTCCTGAGTACTCGATGGCAGAAGTCTGACTTCTAGCCCAAATGAAGATGACACACACATACATTCACTTGCACAACCCCTTTTTATGGGGAGGCTCACTCACACATCTCACATTTAGGACACAAGGGAAGAGCAACCATGCCCGAACAAGGACTCGAACTCGGGACGTTCAGATAACGGGAAAGACGTACTACCTCTAAGCCATGACGCCGGCCACACTACGTATACTTGCAACATATGGCTGCCGGTCATCAAAGTTTATGTGCATCTGCAATAGCTGGTCATGAGAACTTCAAAATACATTGGAAGGAAGAATTTGGCATTACTTTATTCCATTCTGAATAAAAGAAGAATTAAGCAGTAAGCTATCATCCTTATATGGAATAATGTTATTTCTAGCAATTATGTAGAATTGCTTTTGAACGTACAAATTTACATAGATTGATACTACTTTTCGCCGACTTTGCCATTCATGCATCACTCATTCGTTTGCATAACCCCTTTTTATAGGAGAGGACATTCACACATTTCACAAATAGAATACAAGGAAAGGACAACCATTCCCAAACTAGGAATCGAACTTGGGAAGCCCAGATCACGGCAAAGACGTGGTATCCCTTAGCCAGGACAACGGCATCATTTTACAAATCACCCGCATCATTTTACAATCAAATTTATCTTGAACCCTAGTTCTAGTCCAATTAGTGACTGTCCTTATGTCTGAGAAATTCCCAATATTTGTTCCCATGATAGTTATTTGAGGCGATTTCGGTAGAGATCTATCCTACATTAGAGATCGTATCCTCCGGGGAGATCCACAGCATGCATGGCGTATATTCCTTGACTGTTTTTTCTAAGAGCATCTGCTTTTTGCGTTCCATGCGATACCAGAGTGGCCAGATACCCATAGAAAGATTTTTTTGGTTCGGATTTTTCCTTCTGTAAATTTTTGTGGCTAATCGTTGAATAATTTTAGACGAATGGAAATTGATGTTTTTAAATGATATCAAAGCAGAATAACTTCCCAAAAATATTAGTATATCTTTATGTGAGACTGTCAGTTCGTCCAAAGTTTGACAGATTGCTGAAACATCAGCTGTAAAAATAGAGTTTATAGCACGAATGAGGTAAGTAAATTTTTGAAAACAAGAAATACCAGCAATTGAGCTGTGATTTTGAGCCATCAGTGGCTATGATGAAATGATTCGGAAATGTATTCTAGGTGCATTCAGCTAAGTTTGCTACGATGACAGAAACAGGGAATTTTTTTGTTTTGGACACAGAAGTCGTTCAAAAAGATTTTCCAAAGGTTGAGGCTAGAATGTGGAAAGACTTTTATTTTTATTAGATGATTCGGAAAACAAATAAGTCTTTGAAATGAAGCTTTCAGAATTTCTTCATAATTTTCAGTCAATAGGACATTTAGTTCATCAGAATTTTCAGTTAAAGTTGGAAAAGGAATATTTTGAAAATAAGAAATACAAGCAAGAAGAATTGTGATTTTGAATCATCAATGGTTATGAAGAAAGGATTCCGAGATGCTTTTTCTTTTGGATGCATTCAGCAAAATTTGCTGCGATGACAGAAGCAGGGAATTCTTTGTTTTGGAAACTGAAGTCATTCAGAAACATTTCACAAACATCGGGTCTAGAATGTGAAAAAATTGGTATTTTTATTAGATGCTTCGTAGAACATTTGAGGCTTTGAGCATTTCTTCATCCTTTTCAGTCAATAGAAATTAAGTTCATTATAATTGTTAGTTATAGGTGTGAAAGGGAAATTAGCTATTTATTTGATGAAAAATTAGATTACAAAGGCGTTAAATTTTTTCTGAAATAATTTCTTTTCCTGAAAGTCTTAATAAAATGGTATACGGGATCAAGGTGAGGATGCCAAGTGCTATTCTCAATGCCATTGTTTGGATTGTATTACAGGATTTAAGATGTGTTTCGGAGAATTTCTTCATGACAGGACTATTGTAATAGAATCAATTAACTATTCTGTTCGATGAAGCAATCTAGCTGAAATTTACTGGCATGCTTTATTTAGGGAAAAAGACTTTGCTAGTGAACGTTTAAACCTAAAATTGTCTATATAATACGTG
>JAPMOQ010016726.1:1832090-1885012 GCA_026543055.1 Argiope trifasciata
GATCAATATTCATAATAGTTTAATGTGGAATATTGTATAATATCATACTATTGAATAATATTGCATAATATTATGCAACAGGCTGTGCTACCTATGACCTAGAAAACCACAAACATTATACAATATTGTATGACATTGATCAATATTCGCAATAGTTAAATATTGTGGTATATTGTTTAATATATAATATCGAACAATATTGTACAATATTATACAATAGGCTGTGCTACCTAGGACTTAGGAAGCGCAGACTGCTGAACGATATTGCACAATATTATATTATTCAATATTATGCAATACTACGAATATGTTGAACGTCATATAATATTGTACAATATATGTGTGCCGATAGAGTACGTAAAGGAGAAATTAAAGAAATAAGGCAGATGCACTAATAAGAAATCAGATTTGCTTAATAAGAAAAAATTGAAACACTATTTTGGCACCTACCCTATTTAGGATAGTTTCTAAATATTCATTACTAATTTTCATATTCCATCTTTGTTAAATGATTCTACAATGCACCATAAATAACTGTTACAGAGCATTAAAAACCTGTCTTGCTGAAAAATTTAAAGCAACTTTCTTGTCAATAAAATATTCAATTTTTTTCTATATATCAAAGAACAGCGCTTCTATAATTAATCACGTCAAAATCTGTGCTAATCGGGACATCTGCTCGCTGAAAAATTAATATTAATTGCTCGATACATGCGTAAATCATTGCGGAGAGCCATAAGTTTACTGGCATTCTGGGTGATTTATCAAACATTTCTGTTTCACTGCATGGCAACGAAATGACAGAATGTCACAGTGGATTAATGTCGAAATTAACGGCAAACGGCGTTTTGAAATCCTACACGAGGTTTAATTCTACATTTCTCAAAGTCAATCTCCCCCGCCTCATTAATGAAACATTTACCAAGAAGCGGTTCAACCAGAAACTAAATAATTAATACAGTTTCGGAATTTCAACATTACCCTATGTTTAAGAAGTGCAGAATTTGAATTTGATGGTAGTAAAGGCACTTTTAAAATCAACATTATAATGAAACTAAGTCGTTATTTTCTTCATGCTTTTATTAATGAAAACCAAAGGATACAGCAACTGTGTGTTACATGTTGATTTGAGCTATGCATAACTTCTTATGTAGTATTTTATGAACAACAATACTGACGCAAAATAAATATGGTAAATAAATTTGCAGTGCAATATAGAGCAAAAAGATTAATACATTTTAAACAGCCTCATAATTTCAATATAATTGAATATTAAAATAGAAACTTTTATAGCAAAGATGTAAATGTAGTTTATGGAATCGTTTTTAAAATGAAGAACTAGTAGTTCTCATTTTAAAAAGTAGTGCTTAGATTTAGATACAATCAATTAAATATTTGAAAAATAGACTAATAGTCCATTAGCCGATTTAAAATGTAAGCATCAAAATATGCCAGTAGATGCCCAAAAAAAAAACGTGTTGCCAACAAATTGTTTTCTTAAAAAAATTTTAAAAAAAGGAAGAGTTTTTTGAAAAAATTCACAAACTGATCAAATTTGAACGGGAGCAATTGTTTATGACAATAAATCCATTTCATTGACATCTTGATAGAGAAGAAGAATGCAAAAAATAGTGCTAATCAATAGGAGTCCTCATTTATTGAGCTTTAAAAAAAACACCTAAAACAAACAAGTAAATAAACTAAACAGGAAAAGGGTATTGAACATATATAGTTTTTCAATTTTAATAAAAATAAGAATTGTGTTGATTTTTGAGATTAAGTACTCATAATTTAATGTGAAATATCAATTAGAAAATTAAATTCTTTTTGGCATAGATCAAACATTATAAAAAGAAATCCTTCCAATCAACTATATATATATATATATATATAAATAAATATATAACATGATGTGATGAAGCAGTCGATGAAATGTTTTAAACTATTTTTACATTTCAATGAAATAATTTTTTCAGTATTAGTCAAAACGTCTTTATCTAGCGCTACAACAATCCCGATGTCGTATACCGAATAGAAAGCAAAAAGCAGCAAAAACAACGCTCGGGAAGGTATTTGTAGCTCATGTATTTTTAGAAAAGAATGTGCCTACTGAAACATTTCCATTTCGTGGGAAAATCTATAGCCATCGCAATTCAGAAGTTACAGTGAAACCTGATTTCGAGAGATTAGAAAAATTTCTAGATTATTTTTGAATATTAATTAGAAAATTTTGCAGCTAATAAGTTAATTAGAAAATTATTTTGTGCACACTAATTAGGAATTATGAATATATTTCATTCTTTTATAAGCATGAAGACTCGGACTTACTTTCTTGTAAGAGTCGCTGTGCAGGTCCTCAGCGTCGTAGATGGTGTCAGCTGCCATATTCTCGTAGGCGGCCGCCATCTTGCTCTCCCACTCGCCAGAAGAGCGTTCCATGTCCTCCTCATTCAGCTTGCTGCTGTACCGACGCCTCATGTGGTGACGGCCGTAGATCTGCACAGAAAGAAATATGCCCCGTTAGTCGAAAGATTATCTAACGACGGAAAATAATGCTAGCTGCCGATATTTTAGAAACGACTGCCCGAGAAGCTTCTAAAGAAAGAGCACAACATAAAGGATTTAAATGCCCTCGATGAAATGGATTAGTTAAATTCCGCTAGAAGAAATGACACTTTATTCACCGTCTTCCTTTATAACATGTTATGAAACTAAATTGGCATTTCGTAGCAACTTCTCTTTGACTCTAAAGTCATAAGCGGCTATTTTGGAATGAGGAGGAAGGCGAAATTATAAATCTTAGAAGATGCTTCAAGTAATAGATTACTTTATATAATTACAATATGAAGATCTTAGGTCTAGTTTAGTTTATAACATTAATACCCTGTTTTAAAGCAGCAAAAGGGCTATTGTAATTTTTAACCGAGATCAGATGATAAGGATGAAAATTGAACTATCCCCCCACCTTAAATTTCCACACTACACCAGCATGAGGACATTTGGCCTGATGAATTTGGTGTGTGCTAGACGGGTTTTCGGTGGAATCGGTCTCGAACCTGAAACTCTGTTTCTAAAGCATTCAGTGGTCATACCATGCTGAAAGCATCGGTGTCGTCCTGTTTGCAGAGTCGGACCTTTACCACCAGGCCATCGCTACTCAGATCTTAGGTCTAAGCCATGTTACTGCCTCTCCGTCCCACCCGAAGGCACTCAGAAATAAATACTGAATGATCGGACAGTCACTACAGCAACACTGGAGGGAATTGTGGTTGAGTTTTAAGGGCCCTCACCGGCCACTTTACAACACTCCCCATAGGAAGTACGTCCCATCGTTGATGGGAGGAGCCAGATCCCCCACCTTTCGTGTACAAACAAGGTTGGCGAGATTCAACCACCATGCCGGAAGCATCTCATCCCCAATTACGGTGCATTCTCCGAGGGTCAGATCGTAGGTCTAAACCAGACTATTTCCATCGCACTAGTCTCATATACATGATAAATAAGGGATCGAACAGCGATTCTAAAGTCTGGGAATGCTATCAAATAATTGGCCTCTCGTAGACATACTGTTAATACATTCTAAATTCAATAGTTCTAAATATATATTTTATTATATTGTTCTCATCTTTTCTATCTCTGTAAGAAAGGATAACAGAATTAAAAAGCAGATATGAATCACAGGTGATTCAAATAGTAACCAACATACTGAATATTGGATATTATGCCTATTCATAAGATAAAAGGTACGAAGTGTAAAGAAACCTTTTCTATTTTAACTGAATTCATATTTAAACAAATAAGTTAATCATATTAAAATCATTAACAATAACCATGATAAAACGACATCACTTAGCAAAATAATTAAATATATTTTAACAAAAGTATGCATGTTTGTAAACTATCATCGCCAAATACTGGAAACATTTCCCTAATGAAGAATTTCAAAAAGTAGAAGATTACAGTAAGAAAAATCAAGAAACAGTTTTGACTAGTCATCGATTTATTCACATCGAGTTCAACCTTATTTTTATGCAATTTCCGATAAGCAAATCTATTATCACGGTTACGAACATTTCTTTATAAATTACTAATTTCAAGAGAACCTCCTTGAGTTTCTTGGTTTTCGTTCAAATAAGTTAGTTCTTTTTTTTCTTCTAGCGAGCTACCAATCGCTCACACTCACTTGAACGTCTCCGTTTTTGACTGCCAAGCAAAGCAAACAAGAAATCTTTTTGCGTAACTTTTAAGACAACAGAAAGCACCACCATCTAGGATTAGGTAGAGGAACTAATCCTGACGTCAGTAAAGGGGGATATCAATATTTCAATTTCCATATATACAACAGACATATAGATTTTTGCTTTATATAACAACAGATATATATTTCAGACTTTAAAATCCTGTATGTAATTAAACTTCCTAATTTCACTTTCCAAAAAATTGCTTTGTAATTTTTTTTTATTTGAATAGTTATTAAATGAAGCAATAATCTCAATAACAAACTCTTTGATGAGAAAAAGGAATACGAGAACAACATTTTAAAAATAATTAAAATATGTATTTAAAAAAATACGTTATTTCACTGTAACGGAATTGAGATTGTCTTGGATGAAAGTCATTGTGAACGTTTACTAAAGTTCGGTAACACGCTCTCTCTAAATTTATCTATATGATAAATTTCATAAAAATTTTCCTCAAGATGTTTCTAAAGGCTTGCAGCAGAATTTTGATTTATTAATAGTTCATTATTTTATCTTTCAGAATAGTTTATAGTTTATTTTGTATAGCATAGTTTATTTTTGCATTAGACTATATTTTTAAGTCTAATGAAAAAAAAAATCATAAACAAAGCTACCCAAAACGAAACAAGTACAATATATACTTTTTACAATATCACAGTTTTCATGATAATAAAAATTACTAAAATATTAAAAAGAATTGGCAGGCGGTGACAGCTACGGACAAACACTTTTGCAAGATCTGAGAAAGGCAATATCTGATAAATATAGCATAGTTGGGAATTACTCACTGTGACTGCAGCGAAGAGAACGATGAAAATGAGAGAAGCAGCTCCGATAACGATGACAGCTATTGCCCACTGAGGTATTGGAGGTTCCACGTTTTCTTCCTCCGGGGGTGGGGTGGGCGCCTTCAAGGGCTGCTCCTGAATCACTGAGGGGGGAAGAGAAAAAAAGTTCAGAAGAGTATAGAGTTTGCTCACGTAACAAAAATAATATAACTGCATTTCAACACTCATTTCAGGAGAAATGGGAGAAAAAAAATTGAAATTTTATAGATAATGGTCAGTTATGCATGGTGACATTTATACTTTTATTATTTAATAGTGAAACTACAACCTCGTAGTAAATATTTGGATAGTGATTAGTAGAGTGGTATCAATAACAATGTGATTTACGATTTTTGAAAAACAGAAAAAAGTGTCTACTTATAGCAAGAAATATATTTTTAAATGTAGTAATAAAGTAATTAAGAAAAATAAGTAAACCTTTCAAACTTTTATGAAATTAATCTTGTGTTGGGAGTTTATATATATATATATATATATATATATATATATATATATATATATATATATATATATATATAAAATTTTGAAAGCAGATAGCAGGTTCAAAGGCATTCAAGAAGACTTTTCACTTTTAATTTCGCTTTATTCTTTCTCCGGAGACAGGCAGCATAATTACGAGCAGCGCGAGTAAGCAGATGTGACGGAAAAGCGAGAAATCAGTTTTCCCTAGTTTTATATAGCATATATTGATAGGGGAAATATTGTTTATACTGCCAATATATTATTAAGAGCCTCATAGGGATTTCTGACACACGCCGATCACATGATAAGGGAAACACAGGGACCTTTTTTTAAAAAGTATTTGTTAAGTCAGCAATTTTTATCGCTCACTCTTATCGTGAGAATCGCTAACTAAAGAAATTTACAAAGCATTTCTTGAAACAAGAAGAGGAATGGAATCGGATCAGGAAATAATAGAATATTTTAGAATGAAGTAACTATAAGCTAAATTAAGACAAAAGTGTCAGAAATTAATTAGGATTTTAGATGTTAGAATATCATTACACACACACACACACACACATATATTTCTTCGACACCAGAAAATTATAGTTAATCTGTAAGTAAAGGGAATTTTCCTATATGTTCATTTAAAAAAAAAAGTTGTTACTTAAATTCTTTTGATATAATATTACATATTGATAAGAAAATAAGTAAATCAGGTACTTTTTATTCAAAGTAGAAACTAATTTCTCGGGTTTCCAAAGGGAACAAATTTTCCACGAGGAAACCGTACGTAACAAAAAAAAAATTATAATTTGATAGTTATGTATGGTGGTATTTTAATAAGCTAGTAACATCCACAGCATTGGTGATCACTTATCTTTGTAGTTATGTTACGGAGCTACAAACCGTAAGATTCCGAGATCGACCCTTGGTGGAAATCAGCCTCCACATTGACGCGATAATTTAATGTGTCACATATGTAATGTCTATATAAGAAATTTAATCTTTTAGTCAAAGCGTTTGAGTCATGATTATCACAGATAGACAGAGCGACAGATAAACATAGATAGGTTTTTATCGAATGCAAAACGGTTTGTAACATGGAGATTCATCAAAATCTTGAGTTCGAATTTTTTTTAACGATTTCAATATTTTTAGCTCGCACGTTCCGCAAAAGTTAAAAAAAAAGAGTGATAGATACTTTTGCCTAGTAGATAATGGAAGGAAATGTAGCAACAAATCTAAAAGTAACACAAAAAGAGTAAAAACAAGTATAAAAACTTCATAAAAACAAGTATTATATATGTCTTATTTATGATTGGGTGTCGTTTCAGTAATCTCAGAGCTTGGCGACCATTTGGCGAAAATCTTAGCAAACTTTGGCGACGAACTTGGTTACGGGTTTGGCAAACAAATATAAATTACTGGAAAATTTTAATTAATTAGTATTTGAAAAAAAAAAACAACTGTATTAACATCCAATGTCATTCCCTACAAATTTAACAAAACACATTTGAAACCAAGTGCATGAGTAACAAGTATTTTATTAACGATTGGAAATTTGAAAAAGATAAATAAACATATACATGGAAAGTTTGAACTAATAGTAGGAATTAAGGGAAACCTCCCCTCCCCCCCCAAAAAACCCGCCAACAATAACAGAAGCACAAAATCTTAAGATAGCATTCCTTTATTCAATTTTGGCGAAATTGTTTGTTCCAGATCAATAATAACAATAAAAAAATAGATCCACTCTCAATTATGCGCCGAGTCGATGTCCAAATGAAGAAATAAAACGAAAACTCCGGAAAAGGATCAATGATATAATCCAATTTCGTCAAAAGAAAATATTCCGCAGAAAACTTCTACGCCGACGTATCTGCTTAGGGAAAGAAATTCTCCCTCGCATTGATCTCCGCTTAAGCTAACGAAATCGCAAGTAAACCCTTTGGTATAACTAACCGAATTGAAAAGCTAATTCTACGTTCTTTCCTACCAGCGAAATTCTTGTTTAAGTCTCTAGAAGAAGGAATTCATTGAATGTTAGCAAAGAAGATAAATTAAGTACTGAATATATGGGATCAGGAGTCCAACGTAACATTAAGAGATTAGAGTAAGGAACTTAGATTTCTCTCATCAACTGATTAGATTCAAATGCTGTTTATATTTAGATTCAAATGCTGTTTATATTTAGATTCAAATGCTGTTTATATTTAGATTCAAATGCTGTTTATATTTGAATTCGTGTGTTTATGTTTGTAAGTAGAATTTGGCTGGCGTCCTGGCTTCGGGGTAGTGCATCTTACACGCGATCTGGGAGCCAGAGTTCGAGTCACTGTTCTGGCATGGTTGCTCTTCCCTTCTGTTCTATCTGTGAGATGTCTGAATGGGTACCCCCATGAAAAGGCGTTGAGCAAGCGAATGTGTGTGTTTATCTTCTTCATAGTAGCTAGAAGTCAGAATTCTGCTTTCCGAAGCTCAGGGGTCTTTAACCTCGGAAGCTACTGTGTGTGCTACTTAGCGTGTTAACACGGACACGATATCGTCATCTTATAAATAATTTAACTGTTTATACATTAGATTTAAATTTTGAAAATATTTTTATTAGGGTATAAATGAAATTCATCCATATTTGAGCTTTATTTTGAAAGGAGATCAAACGATCAATAACAAACAGAATAATTCAAACTTTTAGCATAGGTGTAAATTTGTTGATAACAGCAAAAGTCAAAATTCATAATTTAAATGTTTGCATTTTCAATTATGTTGTTGCTACTTACGGTACATGCCACAGACAAGCCAGCTGCGAAAATCAGATTCAAGCCGAGTTTGTGTAGTAGCTTCTGTAGGTAAAGGTCTCTGAGCACCCGAGGGCAGAAGTCTGATCACACACCCCACAGGCGTGAACAGAGGTAAGAGATAACCATGCTCAAACCAAGACTCGAATGCTTGATGCCCAGATCATGGGGAGGACGCGCTACCCTTGGGCTAGGGTGTCGGTATTTTTAATTACAGTGCGCACATGCACGAGAACGATAAACCGGTATCATTCCAAAATATTTTTCCGGTCTTAAGTTTTTAGAACCTTGAAGAATTATTAAAAATCAAGAAATTCATTAAGTGATGAATGCAACATTTCCTTTTTATTTACTTTGTTATGGAGCAAATAAAAATGTGTTAAAAATTGCAGAAAAAAAGATTAGAATTCGGATTTAAAATACAAAACATCCATTTGTGTGCGTCAAATCTTCAAGATCATATTCCAACAATAAACCACCCAGATTTTTAAAAAATAAATAAATAAAACTTAATTCCATGTATCAAGCTTTCACAAAATTGCAATATAATTTTTTTTATTCTTGCAGGAAGCCTTATCGTCAGAAAGAATCTAGATATTCTTACACTAAAAAAAAAGGATAATAAACATCTTAACTTGAGATTCTTTTTCAAACTTTCCGTGAACAAAAGACATGCTCACTACTTTCAAGTTAGAGCATTTCGGGAGTAAAAACTGACGACACCTGCTGCCATCAGAAGATTAAAAAAATAATAAAAAATATCTTACTTTCGAAAGCTGTCTTGCTGGGATCTACTCGGAACGTGCCGAACGTATTGTTGGCCGATAATTTTCCGTGGAACACCGTCGCCAGATGTTCCGTGGGAATGTTCTCTCTGGTCTTTATGAGATATAGAAAGAAGTCAACGCCGACAGGATGAGTCTTCTTGTTGCCACTAAAAATGAAAAAAGAAATTGAGGTAAGAAACATTTATTGTTGGAATGAACAGCATAAAAGTACACCATAAAAATGTATGAGGATGACGTTGAAGAACTGAAGACAAAGTATTCGATTTTTTTAAAAAAATTACTCAGTAATAAAGATGCTAATAAACAAATAAAAAACTTTACTCAGTAATAAAGATAATAGTAAATAAAAACTTTACTCAGTAATAAAGATGATAGTAAATAAAAACTTTACTCAGTAATAAAGATGATAGTAAATAAAAACTTTACTCAGTAATAAAGATGTTAATCTATCTAATACTATAATACGAGGAATGGTTGCCAAGTCGAAAATCGCCCCAGAATTAATAAACTCCGGTAAACTTGGGGGTCTGGGGTTTTTGGCCACGATTAATCGATTGGCGCCGGTTTTGAAGCGCTACGGTCTAGCAGTTCGGAGTTACAGATAGGATATTTTCAAACTTTATTAGTTCGCCATAATGGCTAATAGGTTTCAAGCGGTAACGTGCTGCCATCTATTGCCAATATGGCGAACTAATAAAGTTTTATGTTTATGCTGTTATAGGTTTATAATACGTTTCTTATGTATGTATATATGTTTGGTTTTTCTAAATAAATTTGTCAAAAATATTGAACTTCAACACACTTCAATCTTTACCTTTACTTTACCTTTGTATAGAATAGTTCCCTTTCCAAACTCTAACTTTGTTTAGAATAGTTTACAATGGTGCACTTTAACCGGTTATCTTTTCACCAATGGTTTCACAAATTTTCTTATGGCATGTATTGTTTTGATAAATCACAATTGAAAATTTAAATCTTCGAGTTAGCTTCGATACCTGTTTTCTCCGAGCGGAACTCGGTCACCCGCTGGTAAGTAAAAAAATGTACTCCATAATAAAGATGTTAATAAATAAAAAATGTACTCAGTAACGAAGAAGTTAATAAAAATTACTCAGCAATAAAGATGTTAATAAAAAATTACTCAGTAATAAAGTCGATCGTGAATTTAGTTAAATATCCTATACTAAGTATTTAGGGTGTAAGAAATGGCTGCTATGAATTAATAAAACAAAGGCATGAAAATAAAATCTGGGATTTCATTGAATGACTTATCTACCTTGCATTGTTGAAAGAAAAATATTTTTCATAAAGGTATAGGCCATCAGAATTTTTAAATGAAAAATGAAAGAATGGCGCGTATATTAGATACTGAGTCCCGTGATGACAATATAAACTGAGCTCAAAATGATTCTTTAGTTCAAGTAAATGAGAAGAGTTTTTACAACTTCAGCATTACACTCTTAAGTGACGACGTATTCATACTCGTACATAAGTGTAAGATACGTTCATAAGTGCATCAACTAGTACATCAAACCCTTAAAAATTATTCTGTTTGTATATTTGTGATTAGATCGGGCTATTCCATCGAGATACATCTGATATGGGGCTGAGAAATTTCAGGTACGGTGCATTCCTAACTGATTCCCGTCCTTCCGGTGGGTATAATATTACAGGTTAGTTACCTCTGCCGATGTCGGGACATACCTCTTACAGGTGATTTTCAGCCCGCACACCTTTGGACTCGTCGTATTGCTGTCGCGGCATCTCAGTCATGCTTTTTTAAATGTATAATGCCGTTAAGTGGGTTGGGTTTAGATGAGTTATATTAGTTAGCAACGCCAGGGTTATTTGGGGACGGATATCATCATTTTGAAAGACGGTCAGAAGGTAAAACCAGACCTTTTATTAAAACTTCTATGTTGCAGAAGTTTCTAGGAAATTCATTAGTAAAGTTTTTAATGAGATTATTTGTTGCTTTAATATAGGAATTATTGTTAACAAGTAATATAGCTGGTTAAGTTTTATCAAATGATTAGTTGCTGGTTTGCTACTAATGTTTTGACAAAAATAAAAATAAACTTTCCGTTACATATTAACTAACTCAATAGATGGCGCTGAGAAGCTCCAATTATTTATTACTTAGAATGACGTTTTATTTTTAAGCAGGAGCAAAATAAGAAGTGAGAAGCAAGAAAAAGCACGATGGAACATTTTTTAGTAGAAGTTTTACCGGGTTCTGGTATGTTCATTAATTTTTTGTTTTAATTATTGGTTGTGTTCTTTTATAATTTATATTGTATTGTATTTTTCGCTTTAACTGGAGGTAGTAATCTATTGCAATTTATAGTTTTATTTCAGTAAAAAAAGTTATTTCTTATTTTACTGAATTTACTTTCTTATTTTATTAGTTTTATTCAAAACGTAAGAGCTCTTAGGTTTTCTAGGGGATTTTCGGGTCATGAGGGGGCAACATTTTTGTATAAAAGTCAGACCCCTCACAGAAAAAATCCCTTGCTGGAATCCCTTCCTGAGACTTCCACTTGCGAAAGTCTTCAGGCAGGATTCTTATTTTATTTTTTATTTTATATTTATTCCTTTTTATTATTATTAACTTGTATTTTTACTAATTTGATTTTATATTATATTATATATAATAAATTTCAATTCAAGTGGTTATGCGAGTTTTAGTTTTCAGCACACAGCAATTTAATAAACAGTCTTTAATTTTAAAACTGTTTCCCAAAAACTTCTAGGTATAAAAATGGAATAGTTAAAAAATGCATCGGATTTATCAAAGAATAAATCTGTACTTCACTTATCAGAATAAATGAAATTCGAGATGATTACCGTTGAAGCACATTAGTGTAAAGTAACATGGCAATTTCACATTGGATAATATCCAAAGAAAAATATATATGTATCTTTTCTCATATTATCGTGAATTATTATGATTATCTTGTAGAAATCTACCAACTTTTTATTTGCTTTTATATTACAAAGAATATTATATTTTATTTTTCAAATATTGCGAACTCTGAAGCTATGATTACACGAATACAGCTAAATATTAAAACATACTGATGTTTTCATATAAATTACAAGTCAATCAATAAATAAAAATCTTTCAGATTATTTACCGAATAGTTATTTGCTTCCCAAATTCATCGCTATGAGATCCAGCCACAATAAAAACTACTTTTCAGACCTAATGCTAACCATTAACCATATTAAGAAAATGCTCACGATCTACTTGAGCTCCGAGTTCGTATCTACGAAATTCCAGTAAAAACCGTTTAGAGACGAGGGTTAAGTCTTGTTTGATCCCAAAGGATCTCTCGTAAGTGCTGCGCCAACTAAACGAGGCAGATCGTCTCTCGCAGTTTTTACGACGCCATTCCCTGTTATGACTCATGAGCAGTTTTTATGACTCTCGCCGTCGGTAAACATATGCCGATATCTGCACCAACGGTCAAGGCTGAAAATGGAAGAATTTCTGACAAGGCGATTACCATGGGAGCATAAAAGTTGAGAACCCCAACGGGAATTAGTCTCCCCAAACCTTTCTCGTTTACTCTAATGATTACCATTTTAGATGTTGTTTCTAATGGCACTTGTCATTGAGCAGCCAGCTGTCTATTATAGCCAGAGATTTTAAACCGAAAATTTCCATGTCTCTTGCGTTTTTAGTAGCGCCATCTAGAGTCAAGAGTACGAATTAGCTACTCACGCGTCACAACCCTTTTACAAGGACGAATATCATTCATACATTCGATTCACAGATCATAATTTAGACCTGGATCAGAGAACGAACGATCACCTCTTAACCAGTATAACCAGTAGACCCACTCTCCCACCCCGAGTAAACCCACTGTCGACATGGAGGACTTCGTGACCACGACAGATTTATACGTGCGCCCGCACCACCACACCGAAGGTCTTCGACTGGAAATGCTTGAACCCGAAACCCACAGGATTAACTAGCGTCCTATTAACCAGACTACACCGGCCCCATTTCAGATGTATTTTCCCCTAATCAATTGAGGGCCGGATGGTAAGGTCTCGGATACGGAACCGAAAGGTTTCAGGTCCGAGACCCGATTCTACCGAAGAACCATCTTGCAAGGGGGTCTGTTGCACGTAAAGTTTGTCAGGTCAAATGTCCTCTCACCGGTGTGGAGAGGTGGGGTGCCAGCTCAGGTGTCGTCATTGTCATCTGATCGCGATTCAAAATGACAAGATCCATCCCCAAATGGCCCCAGTGTTGCTTTACAACGGGATGTTAAAACAGCTAAGCTAAACACTAATAAATTGAAACTAAAATGTGACACAGCTACAACTGTAATCATAAATTTACATACCACATGTATGCATTTAAGTTATTGTATCTTTGAGTTATCGCATTTATATATTTCTGAAAGTACAGACCGAGAGACGCTTAACCCCTTTTTAGACTTGAAAAGTGTTATAGATGTTAACCTGGGTACCTTATCTGCCTGGCTTTCTTCATTTGATACCGTGTTAACTCGTATTCGAGCAAACGGACAGACAGATATCCCCGAGAAAAGCAATTGTTCTAAATTGGATAGAAATTGACAAATTTGAAGTAAAAACCATATACCAAATTTCATGCATACAATGCTTTATCTATACTTAAATTTGTAAAACAAATGGATCATTCAACACAGGGCAAATTATGATGCAATAAACCACTTTCAAACATTTAAAATTTATGTAAACAAATAAGAGTTCAACTAATGGTTTTTCCTAGAAAATGTGCGTTATAAGGGCGGATTATTTCATACTTCTTAACCATATCCAAAGGGCCAGAATGTTGGAATATTTATGAATGTCCCTTGCCGATGATGTTTTGGAAACTCCAAAAATCGTTTGAATGGAAAATACAGAATAATATTTTCTAGTGCGATTCTAGAAATCTTTAATTATGCTAGAAAATAATATTTCTAATATAATTAGAGATTAGAAATGCTAACATTTTTTGTCCTAAAATATTTTATTTCTTGACAAAATTCTTTCTATTTCTTGATAAAATTAAGATGCTAACCAATAAAATGATTTGTGTACGAACACACATAAAACTTCGAAAATCGTTCAAAATATCGAATACTTTTTTATTGCTGCAAAATGTTCTCTGATCCTTTAGCTTCCAGATATGAGATATATCAAGAGATAAAGATACCAAGATGTTGCCAATATTCAGAATATTTTTCGAATTATAAGGAGTTTTCTTGAGATTCTTTTACTAAAGACTCTAGTTTCGTTTTTTTTTTAAAATCATTTTATGGTGAATGATATTTTTCCATTACGTTGCTTCATTCAAAAAATCATAACTCAACAAGAAATAAACCAAATACAATTATTTATCAAAATAATCTGTATGAAACAGTGGATATTTCGTGTCTCAATCAAAATTATATTTACAGAAATAAACTTTTAATAGCCCTTTAAATGTTAAAATTACAGAAGTAATCTCGCCTTTTCAATTCATCGATGAAAAAAATGTTAAAAAAACTATATATTTTAATGACAACTTGATTGAGGCTGACAACATGACGGCTAATATTAAGCATGATTTCAGACTGTACAAATTAGAATTTCAGACATGTTTCAAAAAATATGCTAATTAGCCCTTAAATATTAATTAGTTCCTAATTAGTGTAATATGATTTTTTCTCAATGATATGAGTTTAAACATTTATTAATATTCTGATGGAAAAAAAACGGATTTTTTACTGTTTAAATTCAAGAAATTCTTTTAATGTGTATATACACCATAAATACTTAGTGGGCTGTTTCGTAGAACAATGACAAGTGTCTCGTATCTTGCTAGTTCGAAAATATACCGTATAATTAATGAGGTGATTATACACTTTATATATCAAATACACTTTAGAAAATGAATCATTTCGTACAGTACAACAATTAAAGTTACAATTCATTTAAAGTTAAAAATCTAAATTAATCGATTAAGCCTAGATGTTTGAGCTCTACATTTAGAATGAACAAAGTTTAAACACATAGCGATAGAAGACGCTGAAAAACTAGAAAATAGCCCATCAGAATTAACAAAATAAACAGCCGAAACAATCAGGAAAGCAAAAGACCCGTGAAGAAAAACAAAGAGACTTAAAGCAAATTTGGCGACAAAACTTCGAATGGCAGCCATCAATCACCCCCCTCCATATTGAAGACAAAGAACTCATTTTCTACTTGAGTGGAGAATATTAAGAGAAAGTTTATTTTATTCTTTCATCCAAAAGAAAAAAAATGAGCTTTATCTCATCATCTTTGATGGAGCAGAAAATTTCTCACCGATCAGAGGATAAAAAGTATGTTATCCCTTATCTATATTAAAACACAGTTGAAGAGCTCGAGTATAACAAACGGGTCGATCGCGATTGAGATAAACCACGCACTTACCTGAAACCGTCGATTTCTATCTTCCACAGACGAGAGGCTATCGGCGAGGATCGGAACATCCGCTCCAACTAAAAAGAAGCATTTACCATTAATAATGTTATAAAAAGTAATTAATAATGATAAATATCAAACAGGGTGTTCCCAAATGAATATTCCAACTATGTAGATTTGTTGAAATAAAACAATACAACCTCATGGTTTGTGGGAGATAAAAAAAAATAAAACTTGACAGTTTAAGTTCACTGCATTTAAAATATTCAATATGAGCCCTTCCAAAAGAAAAAAAAACCCAGAAAGATAACGAAACGATGCGCTAATTCATCCCACAATTTTCTCTGCATGCTGGAAATTCATAGTTTTTCGGCAATTTAATTGTAATGCTCTGAAAGCCTACATATATTTATGTTTCAAATTTCAGCTTAGAGATGAAACAAACACCTACTATTTGATGTAGTCCTTCTCCCCTACTAGAAAATTATTTCCATACATGCGTATTTGTACCTTTGAAAGCTTAATTCAAGCATGCAGAAAAAACTGTGGGATAAATTACCATGCATGCAGAAAAAAAATTAAGGAACGAATTACAGTGCATGCAAAAAAATGTGGAACGAATTACAGTATATGCAGAAAAATGTGGAACGAATTACCGTGCAGGTAGAAAAAATTGTGAGATAAGCTACTATATCGCTTCATTATCCTGCATATTTTGGAAGGGATCACATCGGAATTGCCCCTCTACAAATCAAACATTGCAAAAAAAATATTGCAATTTAAAATAAAAATGAAATAGCGTCATACAAGCATATTTGTATCCTATTAAAGCATAATTCCAAGCATGCAGAAAGAACCGTGGGATGAATTACTAAGATGTGATATATTTTTTCATTTTTATTTCAATAATTTGTGGAAATATATTGTTGACTTTCATTCCTTCTTTACGATTCATGACAATGTGGCATGCAAAGTTTCATACAAATATTTTAAACAGATGGTTTGTCTTTATAAATACTGTAATAATAAAACGATAAAAATAAAATTGACAAAAATATGACTTATTATGCTTGACAATACTAGTATTTATGATATACAAATTCATAAAATTTTAATTTTCTTATGAATTTGTTTATTTGGGCTATACACATACACTGATGGAAAAAAAAATCCCAACACTACGAAGGAGCTGTGCTAGATAAACGAAATTTGGTAGGCGTGTTTATACATCTGAAAGATGGCGTCGATTCAAATTTCGAGCTACGCGCGTAAGTGTGGCGCTAGTAGCGACACTATGAACATACAAATGAGGTTTGCTTTAAATAAGCGCTGTAAGGTTTGTGATCGTTATTTACACTTGAGATTTGACGTAATGGGTTAATGTTAGTCAAGGATGCCTCTGAGAAG
The DNA here is from genome assembly GCA_026543055.1 of Argiope trifasciata. Classification (NCBI taxonomy): domain Eukaryota; kingdom Metazoa; phylum Arthropoda; class Arachnida; order Araneae; family Araneidae; genus Argiope; species Argiope trifasciata. The sequence goes on from JAPMOQ010016726.1 coordinate 1,849,049, forward strand.
ACGAAGAAGCCATTATCAACAGCTCACTGAGTTTGAAAGAGGTCGTGTTGCAGGACTACGAGAAGGTGGGTTTTCTTTCCGCGATATTACTGAAAGACTTGGCAGGAATGTATCCACTGTGCATGAGTATTGGCGGCAGAGGTCAAGGGAAGGTACTGCCTCAAGAAGACCAGGTTCCGGGTGGTCACGTGGTACTACTGCAGCTGAAATTCGAGCTGCAGTTGGCACCACAGTGACACAATGAACTGTTACAAATCGGTTACTTCAAGGACAGCTCCGAGCCAGATGCCCTGTACAGTGCATTCCACTGACTCCAAACCACTGCCGTTTGCGACGTGAGTGGTGTCAAGCTAGAGCTCATTGGAGGACGGACTGGAGATCTGTTGTGTTTTCTGATGAAAGCCGGTTCTGCCCTTGATCGCAGTGATAGCGTTTGTTGGTTAGAAGGAGGCCAGGTGAACGCCTGATAGTGATCTGTCTGCGGCCTAGACACACAGGGCCTACTCCTGGGGTTATGGTTTGGGGAGCAATTTCGTATGACAGCAGGAGCACTCTCATGGTTATCTCACGCACCCTGACTGCAAATTTGTACGTCAGTCTAGTAATACAACCTGTTATGCTGCCATTCATGAACAGCATTTAAGGGGGTGTTTTCCAACAGGATAACGCTAGTCCTCATACCACTGTTGTAACCCAACATGCTCTACAGAGTGTCGACATGTTGCCTTGGACTGCTAGATCACCAGATCTTTCTCCAATCGAGCACGTATGGGACATCATTGGACGACAACTCCAGCGTCATCCACAACCTGCATTAACCGTCCCTGCATTGACCGCCCAAGTTCAACAGGCATGGAACTCCATCCCACAAACTGATATCTGACACCTGTGTGACACAATGCATGCACGTTTGCATGCTTGCATTCAAAATTCTGGTGGTTACACCGGTTACTAATGTACCAACATTTCACATTTGAAATCGCTCTTCTCGCCAATGTCTCTACCTGTGATCTTGAAACTTTAGTCAAATATGTTACCTAGACAAATGTATTCCTAAAATTTCATTACTGTACAATAATTTTTTTTTGGTGTTGGGATTTTTTTCTATCAGTGTATGTAGCACTTTTTTTTTAAATTAATGTGATTCTGCGTCTCTTCAGTAATTGGTCCTCGGGAGCTATCTAGTAGAAAATTAGAATTTTAAAAAAGAGATGGGGGAAACACCATATTTTACCGAAATTTCGAAACAATTTAAATTGGGACCAAAAATAAGTTTCATATTATTGGAAATTCAGTCAGAATGACTTTTAAAAAAAACCTATATAACAAGTAATATAAAATTTTTTAAATCAATTCCTACTTAAGTCAACAAAGAAAAAATTATTTTAGTTACATTTTTTTCAATAATAACAATTAATATAAATACGTATATCGTAATAATTTATCGATTATCACTCTCTCATACCCGCTGACATACAGACAGACGGTCAAAGTTTACAGTGATTTGGTCAAAGGTACGAAGACAGTAATTGAAGCCGGTAGGGTGCGTCTCTTAATTTTGTAGCACCAACTAGGGCCAAGAGAACGACTTTGCCACTCACGCATCACTCATTTACTTGCACAAACCCTTTTTACAGGAAAGCACGTCCACAGATCTCAGATAGAACAGAGGAGGGGCCGCGGTAGCCTGGTTGGTAGAGTGTCAGTCTCGTAACTGAAAGGTATCGAGTTCTGCCTTTGTCTCGGCCAAAGTCCACCGTGTTGGCTAATGGCAGTTGGGGCACGTTAAATAAGTCGTGACTGCAAAGTCCTCCAAGTTTCCATAACAAATTATTCCTCTGGGGGTACTGAATCAGGGATGAGTCGGTCTCAGATTTGGATCTAAATTCTGACTTGCGGATGTATGAGTGAGTTCTACCGCCCCCTAAAAAGGGTTGTGTCGCGTGTGTTAGAGTAAAATTGTACTTTAACTTTAACTGTGCTCGTTAACAACGAAAGGTGCACACTTCTGCCTTCATTCGAAAGAGCTACTCTCATTCGGCTTGGTATGATCAAGTAGTATTAGACAGACCCGATTCGAGGACAGTGGAAGAACAATCATCCCGAACCGGGACTCGGACCCTGATCACGAGGAAGACGCGTGGCCCCTAAGCCAAGACGCCGACCAAAAGATTAATCACAGTAACTATAAAACATATATTTAGCTATTATTCTACCATTTTTGAGTGAGGAAATATGCCTTTCTTTATGTCCTATATTTAACATTGGCAAGAAAACTTTTAGGTGTAAGAGCTCCCTAAATTTACCATATAAGAAATAAATACAGATAATAAATACACCTCACTTACATATAGGTGCATGGCTTCTGCGTCCTTCTTGTATTCAGGGGAGTGCCTGTTGTGGAGGAGGTCGTTCCATCTCAATCCTCTATCAATGACGATGTATCCTGCCACCTTGACCAGTGTGACGTCGTCTTCGTTAGCCACAGTGGGGATGTGCGTCTGGTCGGTGAACGGCACCTCCGAAATCGGTTCTTCGGTAGTCGTCGGCTCGGTGGTGGTTGTCGTAACGGGTTCTGAAAAGGATTAGTTTAGTTTAGTTATATTAACGTCCCTTTGTAAAGCAACACTAGGGCTATTTTGGGACGGCAGGATGTTTTGCCTAACAGATTTAACGTGAAAGACACGCCCTCACACGACGGCTCTTCGATGGAATCGAGTCTAGAATCTGAAATTCTCCAGTACCGAAGCCAAGACCTTACCACCAGGCCACCGCGGTACTCCTGAAAAGGAACGCGTTTGTAAAGTTTAATTTTCATTCTAGTATTTATCTTTTCTTGTTATGCTGCCTTTATAAGTATTTTGTCAATTGTATGTATCTTTCCCATTAATTGTTGTGTACTTTTTTTGCTAATAAAGTTCACCTACATCCATACCAAACCGGAAAGGGATCACATCAGCTCTAGCAATGGAGAAATGGTGTTAAATGTTAAAATTTTAATACATCTCTTCTTAGAATGGCACTAAAAATGTCTTAGCCTTAGGCATTTTTATGCCCTTAAAATTAAATTAAGTTAAAAAGGTTTTGCAGGTTTTGCGGAAGGGTCAAATTTGGACATTTTATATTTATTAGGTATGCCGATTTTTTTAAAAATGCTCACGCTAATTAATATCTCTGAAAAGATTTTATATCTCTTGGAAACATCTTTGAAGGAAATTTAACCTAGTGAACACTCAGTTTTTGAATGAAACTTAGTTTTAGCATTAGGCATTTTTTATGTCCTTAAAAAGAAAAATGGTCGATCTGATTTAAATTTTTTCTGTTCCACTTAGCCATGCTTCCAGGAAAGACTTCATACATTTATTAAACATGTCGATTAAAAAATACACAAGCTAATTAATATCCCTGAAAAGGTTTTATATTTCTTGGCAACATCTTTGAAAGAAATTTAACAAAGTAAACCCTCAGTTTTTGAATGAAGATAGATGTCCATGAGTCGAATATTATAGCAACAGTTGACTAATATAAGATAACTTTGTTTTAAAGATAGAATAGTTATAAATTGTCACAAAGCAAACTTCAACAAAGAAAGACATGTAAATTTTTTAAACAAAATGCTGTGACAACTAAGCATGCCCTCTAGCGGCACCAACTAAAAACTCCAGCAGTCAACTTCCAGCCGTCAACATCTTTGTCAACAATGTAGCATGTTATATTTTTTACTGCCTGTTTTATCGAGTTATTGTTTGTGTAATTAAAATTAAATTGTAACTAAGTGTTTGTATTCATATTCGTAGATAAAATATATAATTTTTAGAGCTAGCTGGAATTTTATTTATTTTTTTAATCAGTCATTTAGTAATGCTCGATTAGTTGAAGTCAATATGATAAACATTGTGAATAAATTAATATAAATTTAGATATTTTTATTTCATTTTCAGAATTTATTATTTTAGAATCAATTATGTTTCTTATAAGATGTTTTAACAAAAATGTTTTCCGAGATTAACGTCATGTTTTAAAGCTATATGAGAATTGTATACAACTAGTCGCAAATTTGTGAACACAGTACAAAATTGAGGATAATATGTCAGAACTAATATTTAATTCTCAGGATTATTACTCAACACAAAGCCGGAAACTGGAAATACATGGCGACTCTTCATACATACCTCATTTTTCGATCCTGTAATTTTTTATCCGTTATCCATTAGCACAGCCTGTTCCACAATATTGTACAATATAGTTCAATATACGATACTAAACAATATTAAGCAATATTTTGCATTAGGCAATATCCCACAGTACTAAGCAATATTTCACAGTATTAAGCAAATATTTCACAATATTAAGCAATATTGAGAATATTGATCAATGTCACACATTGTACAATATTTGTTTGGGATCAAGAAACCAAGATTTACTAATATAAATTATTACCAGTCGAAATCAAAAACTCTTGAGGCAACAATCCGGGAATATCGCTAGCAAACTGTATCTTAACCGTAGCAAAATTGCCGCCAACGTAGGGGCGATATGGTCTAGCTGTAGTGGACGAAGTGATGGAGGCTATTCTCGTCTTCTGTTTCCTGAAGATGGAGATGGGTGGGCCTGCTGTGGTCGTTGGTTTCTTGAGGCCCGGAGTGAAGGGTCTGTAAGGTCCTCGAGTATTGGAGCCTGAGTCGGTGCCACCTGGGATCCTTATCTTGGGTTTGCGGATTTTGAAGCCAGTTGCTGTGGTGGTTTGGTCAGATGTGATAGTAAGGCCATCGGTGGAAGAGTCGGAAGGAACTGGCGAACTTGTCTCTGAAAAACCAGAGGGGAAATGAGCGAGGAAGATTGTTTGTGAAAGTAATTATGAGTGGCAAAGTGTTACTAAATAAATCAAATTTGCATATAAACCAGCAATATATAATTTAACAGAAAGCTTTATTATGACAGAAGTGAAATAATTTTAAATTTAAGAGCAAAAATGTGCGTTTATCTCTTGAATATGGAACCTATCAGTTTTTAATATATATCCAAATTAATTTCATCCCTTGTGTAAATTTAATTCTAAAAGTCGATTTTTAACAGCAATTTAGATATTGTATATGAAATAAGAAAAATAATTACATAAATAAAAATGTAGGTGTTAATGGATAAATACATTATACATAAATTGACGAAATTTAAAAGGATTAAACATGCATTTTTTAAAAGATTTTTGAATTTTCAGATGAAGAAATCTATGCTTTACATATTATACAGTTATATATTACCATAAAGCACAACATGTCAAGCAGATTAAACTGAATAATCATTGCCAATATAAAATCATTTGAATACATAACAAATGGCACAGCTGCATCGAGTTCGCACATTAAATTAAAGGTTTACTCACCACTAGTTTCAGGTGTAGCAGAAATAGAGGAACCGTTTATAGACAAAGACGAAGTATTCAACTTTTTCATAAGTTCTTCAATTATAGGCTGAAGTACTTGGCTATCATTTTTCGACTTCGACAAAGGCAATGATACCGATACTGAAGTCTTGACTGCAATGCCAGCTATGGTCGAATTGGCAACGGAAGTACTATTTGAAGTACCTGTTGCCTCAGGACTCTTGTTATCTAGAGAAAATGGGACAAGCTCTGGCTGAATGACTATGGTTGAAAGCTCCGGATTTTTAACTATCTCTGTAATTACACTAGGTGTTGAATCAGGCAGGATACTTTGGCTTGATGTGTTCTTTGAGCTAGTTTCTATTTTCTCAATCGTGGTTCCAGCACCTGGTTCAGATAGTTTCAACCCAGTTGGTTGTTCAGACGCTAATGTTGAAAATGATTCAGGCAGGACAGAGGTAGAGACAGATTTGTCGTCTGGGCTTGTAAGTTTAATTTTAACTGGACGGATCACTGACTGATCAGTTTGATGTGGTACAAAAGAATTGGAGAATCCTATAAATTCAACTTCAGTCACTGTTTCAGGTTCAAGCTCTTTACCGAAACTTGAAACACGATTTCCAGCAGTTGTTTTTATTCCCTCTTTTTCTTTCGGATCGCTTTTCAGATCTGACGAGGGCGATTCGTTCTGTGCATGATCATTGTCGAAAAAGTGAGGCGCATCTTGAAGCATCTCTTCGCTTTCGTCGTTTAATCCTAAATCGATTCGCTTGATCTCAGAGTCCGTTGTGGTTTTTGGCAATATCCAACCACCATTTGACGGGTCCCAAAAAACAAAATTACTCGAAGAAGAATTATTAGCAGTTCCGAAGGTCATTATTTTAGATGAATCCACTGGGTTATGTGATAGTTGAGGAGGAATGTTTATATCTTTATCCAGTTCTACATGTTCAATTTTTTCTGACATTCCAGTTCCATTGTGAAAGTCACCTTCCTTTACGTTTTTATGCGTTATGAACTCGAATTCTCTTTCAGATTCAGAGCTATCATACGCTGTGTAAGTGGTAGAGGGATAAGTGTTCTCAGGTGTCGATGCCTTGTCGAAATTAGTAGACGTAACGAAAAATACAACCGAGTCTGGATCTTGAGGTCCGCTATTCTTCATACCATCTGGGTCGAATGTCACTCCAGGAAAGGCATTGTCAGCATTATCCAAGTTATTTAAGTGGCTATAATCGTCTGATGTTTTCGGAACAATCAAAGAACCCTCGGAATGGAATGTTGGGCCAACACTTTCAGTTTCCATTTTAATCTCAGAGGTTTTATTGTCACTTAAATTATCTTGTTCCTTCAGAGACAACGTTGAATAATTTTCATAACTCTTTTCCAGGTTCGAATGTGGCATGCCAAACTTTTCTGTCTTTTCCTCTGCATTCACAATAGTTCCAAGTTCAGAAGAAATACTAGGAGGCGACATAGGTGATACCGTTTCTACAGAACCTTCGTTTGTATTCGGCATATTGCTCTCTCTTTCAGTGGTATTCGATTTCATTAAAATCATCATTCCATCTACGGAACCAGAAGTAGAAGAATCACCATGTTCCAGTAATGTTGTTAATTCAGGCTGAAAAGATGAACTGAAAACATCTGAAACTGCAGTGGTATCGTGATGTGATATAACACCGCCAGTGTTGTTTAAACTTCTCTTTTTAGTAGCACTTTTAAGAGTTGTTTTATGTAAGCTCAACGAATTGTCAGTAGATGTATCTTCAGATGCCATTCTCTCTGTTTTCACTGTCGTTTCTACAATTTCAGTCTCTAAATATTTGGTTGATTCAGATACTGCCAAAGTAGATACTGCTGTTTTTTCTTCTGATAAATGAACCCCATCAACATGAGTTGGCGACTGTTTTTCTGAGTCTTCTACGGTATTTTTGACTTCTGTTGTCTCTTCTCCAGGGGTCTTCATTGATGTATTTCCTTCAATCAATGCATCATCTGTTGGACTGCTTTCACTTGTAAATGTTGCCAATGATGGAGACATCGAGTCTTCTGCTTGGCGAGATATTTTTCCCTGGCTGCTTAGTGTTGGTAAAGTATCTTTTTTAGGATATAATTCATTTGTTGTGCTCACAATGCTTGTAGAAGTCTCAGATACCTCGTTATCTGGAGAAACAAGTGACTTATCGGAAGCTTCTTCTGCATCATGAATATCAATACTATTTTTATATTCTTTATCAGAGATCAACTTATTCTTAGATGTCGAAGTCGTTTCCTGATACTTTTGAGTAGAACTTGCAGAATTTACTTCTGAATTTTCATTTGTAGGATCAGTTAAAAATAATGTCGTAAGGACTTCTGTCGATAATACTTCAGATTTTACAATACTAGGAGTTTTGTTACCATCTAGTGTCTCTGATGTCTTTGACGCCTTATCAAGCTCAATATTAGACGCAGTTGACGCCAAGTTTTCAGGTTCTTCATCAGTTTTAGAAGCTACTGAACTGCTACTTATCTCTGAAGATCTATTTTCTGTTATGGGTAAAATCAAGGGTGCAACTGAGTTGGGCGTTTTTTCTTCTGAAGTAGTAGGTACAGTTGAGTCCCCAGAAACAAACAACACAATACCTGAAAAAAGAAGAACAATCTTTATTAAGAAGCCGAGTTTTTTTCTAAAATGTATAAATTTCATAAAAATTGTTTTTTTTCTTTATTTTGTGTAAACATACTTTATTGAATTACATTGAAAATTAAAAACAAACAAATTTCTATAATATATATATATATATATTATTTTTACATGACTTTAAAAATACGAAAGTCCCGTAGCTTATATGGGCTAATATACATATTTATCAACCTATCAAAATAATCCAGATATATTGCGGCAAAATGGAAGCTACTTAACATAGTTTTCATATAGAAACCAAAATAACATTAAATAAAAATCATCTTGTTTAAATACAAGTAGATATACTCAGTTTGGTTTAGCTTTATCAACCTGCCGTTTTAAAGCAAAATCAGAACTATTTCGGGGCGGACTTAGTAGATACGGTAAAGCATGTTTCACCATTTTATGAGGAAAGTTCTATTCGCAATTGTTTGCCCTCAAATCGTGCACATTCATTGTTCATAGCCCCTTAATAATAAAATGGAAGAGCATGGTTTGTAAATCATGAAATTTTGACAACCACCATGATGTTAAAAATAATCATAAAAGTTTTAATTATATAAACGTCCTGTTTTAAGGCAACAGTAGGCCTAGTTTGGGATGAACCTCGTAATTTTGAACAGATGTCAGATAACGAGGATGATAGCTTAATTGTCAGCCCATTTCTAAACTTCCATACCACATTAGTGGGATGACATTTTTCAAGAATGGATTTAACATGCACCAGATCCTCTAACACGATGGTCTTTCAATGGAATTGGGTGTCGAATCTATAACCCTATGATTCCGAAGTCGAAACCTTACCACCAGGCCACCGTGGCCACCGCATGTGCATTTTCTATTGTAAATCTTTGACGTAACTGAATTGCTCAGATCTATCTTGATATGCGAATAAAATATCACTGTTTAAAAAAAAACAATAAGTGTAGCACTCTGTTTTCCCCCTGCACTATGATTCTCTCATTACACGCCGCCCTCTGGCGAGTGCTTAGAGAGACAGTCAGTTAAGCCTCTGTTATCGTTATGTGTTGACGTGTTTTTTGTCCACTCTCTGTTTGTGTCTGTGTGTAACGTAACCTTATATGTTTTAATAATAAATTATTGTTACACAAGAAGGCTTATCTTAATTAGAACCCACCAACCACCGGTCACATAAGCAAATTTGCAACATATAAATAAATGAAACACTTCGATACTTTTTGAAAATGAAAAAGTGAAGTAAATAATTTATTGCTTTCTCTTTATATTTCTAGCTATAAAGCTGGCCGGCGTCCTGTTTTAGGAGCAGCGTGTCTTTCCCGTGATCTGGGCGTCCCGGGTTCGGGCATGGTTATTCTTCAATGTGTTCTATCTGTGAGATGTTTAATTGACCCCCCCCCTAGTGAAAAGGGGTTGTGCAAGCGAATGTGTGTGTGTGTCATCTTCATTTGAGCTAGAAGTCAGACTTCTGCTTTCGGGTCTCTAACCCTCAAAAGCCACCGCATGCCCTTTCCGTGGTAACACGGTCAGGGCAACATCAGCTAGCTATAAAGCTTAAAAAACAATTAAAAGTTCAAATCTCCAAATCTTACCAATCAAGTCTTAAATAAAATCCTGAAAATAGTTTCCGGCAAAGAGAATGTTTGATTACAAAGAGATAAAGGTATGAAATAGAGGCTTGAATTATTTAACTAATGACGACGAATAAATAATAAACGAAAAAAATACGCTTATTTTCTTTGGGACGAAAGAAGAAAAGTATTAGTGACAGATCACTGAACTGCTTCCGTTTTCCAGTTGCCAGGATCACTTGAGCCTTCAGCTCAAAAGATTTTCAACGGTATCGGAGAAGTTTTAGTTTATTTTTCTTCTATTTTCAGCAAATGTATAAAGAATTGCTTTCAGGCGCTCGATTTCAATGGACTACAGAAACAGAAGTAATAGAAGAAAAAATAATCCTTCATTATTTCAACAGTGCACCTTTATCTTTCATTCTTCGAAACGAAAGGCAGTTGAAATTTATCGTTGAAACGGAAAACTGATCATGTAAACTGATCACTAACATTCTTATTATGCTAATTTATTAATGTACAGAAATCCAAATAAACAATTTATTCTGAAAGAGGAAAATCTATATGAATGTTCGGATAGTTTAGTTACTATTACTTTAAAACAACACTAGGACTATTTTGAAACGGACCTCGTCATTTTGAGCTATACTCAGATGATGAGTATGACACTTGAACTGCCACCCTCCCCTCTCCAAGCTTTTACACCATCCCACTGAAGGACGTTTAGTCCCGGCAGATTTAACGTACACCAAATTCGGTTCTTTGATAGAATAGGCTCTCGAACCTGAAACCATCCGGTTAAGATACCAGGACCTTAACATCCGGCCACAGCGTTTAAAGCATACTACCAAAGCTTAATTTTCAATTTAAAAATTCATAAATGTGTTCAGTTAATCTAATTATTAATGGTGTACTTCTGCAATAAATGTCAAGTATAAAAAACTATTTTATTATTGAAAAGAAATAAGTACATTTTTATAACACTAATAGATTATTTTTTATTTTATTGCATTCTTTCTAAATATATTTAATAATACTAATTAAATTTATAGGGGAAAACTTTTTATAGCTTTATTATTTACAATTTTTAATAGATCTCATATTTTTATAAATATTAAGGAATTCTAAAATCAGATTCTCTAAAGCTCTCATTCAGATGGAGCCTTTTATGAGTAATGAAATTTTAATTATGAACTAGGTTAAAAATTTCAGAATTCTTATGATACAAAACAGTTAAAAAGTCTGTTGCAAAATTCCACTTAACAAATATAGAACATTTGAACACTTTTATTTATGATAAAATTTATTTGTAAAACTGTTTTGATTCTCTTTAAGTTAATGGCATTTGCTTCCCACAAAGTCGAATAAAAATTAATATGAGTTATACTAAAAATGTCTATTTTTTAATACTCTTCTTCCGTATACTTTAATACGGGAAAAGGTATTTCAGGTTAGCTTCTATGTCGACAAAAATACAATTACTTTTCCAATCTTTTATTTTTTTTTCCAGTGCATATTCAGAAAAGTAAATAAAAAACGATTTGACAAAAATGAGAAATTCTAGGGGAAAAAATAAGTAAATAAGATGAATATGAATTTTCCAGGGGCAAAATATTTTATCTACAGCTTCTTGGGAAAGAAACAAAAATATTGAAAATGTTGGATGCTTTCCTGTCTTCTTACTCTCACCAAGCATCCAAAAGGGGAAAAAATTATGGGATATTTCAATTTTGTTGTGCTTTTTCAAATCTTTACGGATTTCTTCGTATACAGAAAAGAGTTTCTGGAAATTGAAATTGCTTTCTATCTTTCTTCTTCAAATAAAAAAAATTACTTCGGTGTTTCAAATTTTATTGTTTGCAGCTACTGCTGTAGGCATAAAAAATAAAATCCAATTTAATACGAAAGTGTCACTTTTGAAGTTCTAAAACTGTTCTGCATAGAGAAGTGATATTCATAGTGATCATGCATGTTGCGAGAGTGATACATGCAGATGATATCAAAATAGGCTTTAAAAAACTGTATATTGAAACACTTATATGAATTAATTTAGTAAAAAAGTGATAACATTTTTATGAATGATGAATATATTGATGAATCATTTCAAACATAGGAATTAAATTGCTGAAAGATTTTAATTTTCTTAATTTATTCCTATCGAATTTTTCATTTCCAGAAACTGAAGATAAGAAAACTCACATGAAATTTATAATTTTACTGATTAAAAATCAAATTATAACAATATTACATTACGTATGGTTTCATCAAATTTTAGTTTAAGGGGCATTTTGAGAAATTGTATGGCCTTATAGAATTAAAATTTAAAAAAAACCCAGTGTTGGTCTCCCCAAAACTTTCTCGCATAATCTGTGATAAAGTTATTACCTCTGAGGATGACTTGCATGAAATTCGCGTACTATAGTACAAAATATTAACCTTATATTGTAACGTTGCATACAAAATATTAACCTCTATCTTTGATTTAGCATTCCTACAGAATCTATTGCCACAGCGTGTTATTTGGAGATTAATCATTGGTAAACAAATGCGATAGATTTGAAATTTTTTTTTGTTTTATTTTAGATAATTGTCCTATCTCTATAATCATCCCGTGGGTGTAAACAATAAGACGACCAAGTTTCATCGCAATCGGATTAACGGTTTAGGAAGACATAAAAGACATACAAATATTCATTTTGATTTATATAGATGATTTGCTTTTTAAAAATATTTGATTATATTTAAAAGTAATATTTTAAAAAAATATATTTAACAAAGTGCGATCATAAAACCTAATTTTTGATTTACAATCAAAACTTTTATTCCTATTTTCCTCGATACTTTACACAGTTCTCTAATCTTTAAAATCTGATTTGAAAGGTTAGAGGAAAGGGGGCACACAAGTTACGTATTTCATAAGACCTCGCACGACAAACAGACAAATTCCTTTTTATTTATAAAGATTCCTCAGTCCGACATTTAAAAACACCACCTCTTTTGTCTATAGGGAACCAGAACTTGCACTAAACATACTTTTGAAGGAGTCGACATGTCACGTCCCAGTATTTACGTTTGAGGTAAAGAACTCCTTCAATCAGCGAATTCACACTCGAGGGGCCTCGAACATCATCTCTTCTTTTATTCAACGCATCCATCATAATAAAAGCAGAGAACCCGCCAACTAATCTCGCGGAATCCCCCGCAGTGGTCATGAATAAATATTTCTAAGGGAGAGGGGGATAGAAATGGGAAGACTGTGGAATTTCCGCGTCAAAGAAAAGGAACTGGAATAAGAGAAAGGAATCCAACTAGTGGGTCTGCCAAGTAAGGATTTTCGCAAGAAAAGAGAATTTGGGGATTGAGGATTTAAGAGAAGTTGGACGATGTCTGTACAATACTACTGGCAAATAAAATACAGGGTGGATATAATTAAAGTTCTACTTTGGAGTGGTCACAAAAGGAAAACTACTGGACCAAATGTTATCACACTTGGTAATGGTTTAAAAAGATTTCATGGGTAAGCAAAATAGGACATGAAGACATCAGTTTGAAATAAGTTTCTGCAAAGTATGTTCAATGTGTGCTATTTCAAAGAAAAAGTGTGTAAAAGAAATTAAGAACTAACTTTGTTATACATATCTTTTTTATGAAAATTACATTTTTTAATTAAAGTAATTGCAACAATAAAAAGGGTGATTATAAATGAAGTTCCACTTTGAAACGGTCATATAAGGGGGAAAAAACTAATGAACCAAATGTTATCAATTTTGGTTAATAATATAAAGTCATGGAAATTTTTTCCCCACCAAAAATAAAAGTTCAAAAACTATACACCAAGGGTAAAATGACGCTGTATGCAATATTGTTAAGTAAAATAATACATGAAGACATCGGTTTAAAATTAGTTTAATCGTTTCGGAACCATGTTATAAAATATGTTCAATATATTCTAAGAAAACTCAAAGAAACTCAACTCAAAGTAAAAGTCTGCAAAAGAAATTAAGTGTGTAAAAGAAATGAATAACCAACTTTGTTAGCTAAACTTGTAATTTTAATAAAAAAAGATATTTTTAATTACAGTAATTGCGACAATAAACAGGGTGATTACAAATGGAGTTCGACTTTGAAACGGTCATAAAAGAGAAAACTACTAGGTCAAATGTTATCGAAATTGGTAATAATATAAAAGAAGTAATGGAATATTTTTCCCGGCAAAAATAAAAGTCCAAAAACTCTCCACCAAGGGTAAAATGGCACTGTATGCAATATTGTTGAGCAAAATACAATATGAAGACACCGATTTAAAATGTGTTTAATCGTTTCTTAAATGTGTTACAAAGCATTTTCAGTTTGCGTTATCACAAAAACTCCTTACAGTGATAATCTAGGTAATCTGACGGAACTGAAAGATGCAACACATCGACATGTTCGTAGAACTTCTCGTAATACGCTGAAAATTTCTTTTGAGAATGCAATAATGCGGTTTAATTTGATTTCAGAAAATGGTGGATGGCGCATTGTTTCTGAAACGTGTTACAGAGCATTTTCAAACATATTTTACACCAATTTCTCACCACAATACACAAAGTCCTATTTTGCTTAATAGTATTGCATACAGCGCCATTTTCTCTTTGATGAGTTTTGAACTTCTTTTTGGTGGGAAAGAAATTCCCATGGCCTCCTTAAAATTATTACCAACTTTAACAACATTTGATCCAGTAGTTTTCCCTTTTATGACCTTTTATTTCAAAGTCTAACAATAACCACCCTGTATAATCAATTTGGTGGTAAGGATAATAAAATTTAAAAGAATTTCTGCGATTTCGCAAGACGATGAGGTATTCTGATTTATCTTTCATCAGTCACAGAATTTTCGATAAATTTTGAATAAATAAAATTAATTTTATATGCATCTGAAAACTATATGAAAAATATAAACTGTATAATTTGATTAGTTCTTATTTTACCTATTAAGCTCAAGCAAACAGCAATCATGATGAATAATACTTAACACAATACGATTTCGCAAGATTTCTTAACACAAGGTTTACGGGATGCATTTCGAATCTTTAGGAAACCGTTCGCTTTTTTTATTTTATCTCTTGTACTGACTTATATCCATTGAACGAGGTACATATAAACTGAAATCTATTTTCTTGAAATATAGAAATTCTCTATGCGGTATACATATCTCTATGATTGTGCGTCAATTTGACGCGATAGTAATGTAAATAAAAATTTTAGCAAATTAGTTTGCACAAATGCAGAAATAATAAATATGAATGCACATACTATATCTGATACCGTTATCTCAAAGATATAAGCCTGAGAAGCAACAACGGAACGCAGAATGTGAATTACTCCCAAGTGGTTGCTAAAATTAATGATCTAATGACAATTGTTCTAAAATTAATGAAAAAATAAAAATTATCTAAAATCAACTAATTAATAATGTTACTTAGAATAAAAATTTGTGAAAAATTAATCAAAATAATCCGATTTTTTTCTTTCTTTCTCGCTTTTAACAAGTTTTAAGCTGAATGTTTCCATTCATATATTTTTACTGAGGATAAAAATATTTATATCAGTAAAGATAGTATTTTGTAATAAATTTTTCAATTACTTCCTAAAGTGTTGGAATTTTGGTATTTTGAACACTTGTGTATTCGTGATAAAAATGCATCCCTTAAATTTTTTTGTAGCTTAATTATTAATCCTTTAAAATTTCCATAATGTTTAGTACTGAATTCAAGAACAAAATGTTTACAAGTATCTATAACACAAGATTTGTTAACATTTATTTAAAATATATTAAATAATTGTTCAATTTTATAAAGTTATTCCAAGATAGATGAACATTCCGTGCCGCACTGTATTAATTTCTTGAAAAAGTTTGAAAATGAGACTATTTCAAGTGCCAGCAGTTCACGATTACGAGATATAATACTAACGCATCATAGCACAATTACAAAACTAATAATTTATTTTACAAATCATGGAAAATAGAGCTTGACAAATCGATAAGACTCAATTTTGAATCTTCCAATCTCCTGCCAATGTTTTATTTCTAAAAAAATTAGTTTTGAGAACAATCACTTTATAAATATATTTTAACAAAGAAAAACAAAAATCTCATTGGAAGAGTGTCCACTTTTGATTGAAAGATAAATGGAAAACATCGATAAAAAAGTAAATTACTTCTAGTATTTTCCATTTACTTTAATGGCTGTTATTAGTTTTCAAATAACTATTTCCCAAGAGACGAAACATCAGTTGTGTTCCAAGAGTTTTCCCATTGCTGTTTAATATAATTTGATTGATGATCAAACCGGTAACGACACGTGCGGCATTCAGTAGCACGTAATTCATACACAGGCCTTTTCTTGTGAGGAGAAAGTTACATAAGTGGAAAAGGCCATTAGGTAAATAATTTTCTGCATGACTTGTACTGCCATCTGGTGTGGCAATAAGCAATCATTTCTAACGATGGTTTCATTTATCTTGCACTTGACCGTGGTTTAAAATTACGAAGTCCGTTTCAAAATAGCCAGTCCTAGTGTTGCTTTACAACGGGACGTTAATATAACGTTAATAATTAATAGAGAATGGTGTCTAGCGCAAATACCACAACATCGTCATTCGGCGTGTTTTTTTTTTTTTTTTTTTTTTTTTTTTTCCTCTAACTACAATTGTCAATTTACTCACCATTCAAAAAATTTCATACTCTGTCAATCACCTAATCTACTTCGTACTTATATAATCTAGAGAAAAATCAATGAATCTAAATTAATCAAAAGATTAATTAAAAAATACATATGTGTTTATTGTTTATGAAAATAAATATAGTAACTATGTAAAAGCATTTAGAATTATATTTTAAAATACAAATAAAAAATCTGTACTTTGAGTATTCTAAAAGAGATTACTCAATAACATGACATAGATCGGAAGTTTTTTCTACCCTTGGCGTGATCAACAGAATGCATAATTGCTTTATAGTTTTTTTCTAGTTTCAAAAATTTTCCCCATAAGAGTTACAGTTCTACTACGATATTCATGCACATTTAAAGTGATTAAAAAAGAAATGTTAAGCAAGTGCAGCAACATTTCATTAAAAACTTTCAAAATTATAAAAAAAATTTTTGAACATTTCATGCTCCTTTTAAAGTTTCCCAGATCAAAAAGCCGCTTGTATTTCACGCTTACTGTTACTTCTATAAAATTTAAAGATGAAATATGTGCACTCGTTTTCTATGTCTATAAATCAAAATATTTAACGATATGTGTGTAAATTTGAGATACCATGATTACATATATTTGCATAGAAGGATTCTCACAATAACACAAATCTTTTTTAGGGAATTTCAAAGGAATTTAAAAAATATTAAAACATTTCAATTCAACGAGAGTAATGAATCAGAATTTTTTTGAGTCTCCAATAAAGATCTAACGAAAAATAATTTTGAAATATGGAATTTATGGCATGAATCCAGCAATTTTGCAGAAATTATCGTGACAATATGTATTTTTGATTATTGGTTGGGAGAAATATTATATATATTTCGTGTCTATATGCATATTTCTCCCAGTATATAGAAACCGAAATTGGACGCGGAATTTCAGTTGTTTTCACATAATCACTTGCCGAATTTGATATATTAAAGTCATTGTGTTTGAGTTATTGTATTTACAAACATTCAAAAATATATTGATAGATGGTCACATCTTTACTACACGATACAACTAATAATAGATACAACTAAAAATTTGATAAGAATCTTGATTTTAGATATTAACTCTATAACCTAGCTAAATCTTAGCATTTTGTATTTATAGCGTTCGGTTGTACTCGAATATCCAATCAGCAAATCAGTTTTTTTAATAAATAGATTGATAAAAAGCAATGAATTTAATGTAAATATGAACCAAATTTCATCAGTTTAATTCAAAGACTTGAGTTATTGTGTTCATAGACAGATTAAAAAACAGATTCTGAAAATGTATTTATCTAATTCAGAGATCTGAAACATCCAGATTAGCCAAAATCTGGAGTTTAAATACTTCTTATTCGTCTTCTAAAAAGTAAAAAAAGTCATTTAAAAATAAAGACAAAATTTATAACAAAGAATTAGAACGTTAGTTTAATTTTTTTTAACATCAAGAATTTTGTGAATGTATCAATTTAGATTACTAATATACAATGAATGATTGGTTAAGAAATACCTTTAAAAATTTGGCAAAACATTAATTTTAATACCCGAGCAACAAACTACTCGCAGAAGACAAACGTAGAATTAGATCTTTGTCACAGATATGTCAAAACGTATATTATAATCAGTTATTTCTCCAACAAATAATATTAAACCAGGGGTCGGCAACTTCCGGCTCGTCAGTCGTATGCGGCCCTTTTATTGAAAAGTTGAGGCTCTCCAATTCCATACGAAATATTAGTAATTTATTATTAAAATCTATTAAGAATTCAACATTGAGTCATTTGGAACGGATGCTGAATCGCTTCAAATCCAGTTGCTAGATTTGAAAACCGAAGACTTGTCGAGTGGCAAGTTCACAGAACTTACAAACAAGTTGGAAGTGTTGGCGGTTCAGAAATGCATGCACATCGCTCAGCACAAGTGGAGAGCTCTAAAAGAAATTCCGAGAGTTCAAGCCCTCATATTCAACGAATGGATAGGCCTTCCAGAATGCTATTTAGCAAAGTGAAGAAGACATATGGAGCGCTGACGAGGTTCGGATCGATATATCCGTGTGAGCAAGCGTTCTCTTGCATGAATATAATAAAAAGTAAATTTAGAAATCAACTAATTAATAAATAAAAATCTAGAGTCGTGATTGAAATTTAAAACAACGAGCTATAAACTAGATTGAATTAAATTTTCAAAAGGCATGCCAAGCCAGTGCTCCCATTGATGTAACTATTCATATAAAAAACAAATATAGATAAAGATTATTTCGTTTTTAAAGCTGTTTATTTTAAAATCAAATCAAATATATATGCAAATACTATAATATTAAACTAAAATTTTTAGTGGCTTTTTGTTCAATTTCGATAAGTTGCCGACCCCTGTGCTAAACACTTAGCAGCATTTGCAGTGAACTCGTCGAACAAGGGCAGGTAACCGGAAGTTAATGTAAACAACTGAAGGGTTTGCTGCAAAAAGGCGGTAGTTCTAATTATTCAAATTTGCAGAAAACCGTAAAAAACGTCTGAAAATTCTAAATTCCAATGAGACAGACAGCTCCATCCCTTGAGAACCAAAATCGGACTTCTTAGGTTTCGCACCAAATGAACAAGATCTTTTGGCACCAAATGAAAAAGGATTTATTTAACTACGTGAGAGTACATGTAACTCTACATTCCCCTAGTTGGAGTTACACTTTTTTTGTATCAGTTTTTGAAAAGGAAAATTCACTTTTGAGTACATAACATTTTCATTTAAAAATGTTTATGCTCACTTATTTTTTTTTATTACTGTTCATTAAAACTTCTCATTCAAAAACTAATATTATTATGCTCTAGCCATATAAAAATGTGTTCTTGTTTTTTAGCACTAGAAGAAAAATTACATTTAAAAAATTGATTAATATAATTAAAATAAAATTCATAATCCGGTTATCAATTAATAAACGTCGCTTTTGAATATTTTATATGTCCGAATATTTACATTTTATCCTTGAAGAGACGGAATATCTAGTCATTATTGGAATTATCTCCCATATTTGCTCGATACATCGATGAAAAAAATCGTCATCGAATTGATCAGACTCATTCATCTGTCAATTATCATAAAAATTACATAAGTTTTGATAATCATTAATCGGTAAACAGATACTATCACTGAACAGATTATGCCTGCTGAACGTTCCAGTTTTAAAGAAAAATTTGATTAAAAGTGTATTGTAAAATTTAAATAAATGTAATTTATTATAAAGTATTAAAAATAGTTAATTTTAAAATAAAATAATATGACAGCATTTAACTTCCCTTTCTTTTTTTCCAAGACTTTCAATTTTTTTTTAAATTTTCAGCTGTTATTTAAGAGGTCACGCATTGAAAAAGAATTCTTTAACATAAGAAATTCCAAGGAAAATTGCACAAGAAAAATTTTCGAGGAAAATCTTACAAGAGCAATTATTCAAGAGACTGAAAAATAGCTTGGAAAATTCTAGTTTCGCAAGGAGTTATTCAAGGTAATCCAGCGACCTACATAAAAACTCTAAAAGGAAATAAATTTTTACCAAACTCATCTTCAAAAGTGGTCATCCTTGATATTAAAAATGTTAGAAGAGAAAGAAAAACATTTTCAATAATAACAAGCCCCAATAGTGATTTTCTAAGGATAAGGTTATGTTAAAGTGCGTCAAGACCTAAAAATAAATTCCATTAGCGTATCGATCGATAAGCAGTAAGGAATTTTATAAAAATTAATCTATAAAAATATTGAATTTACAATAAAAACTTCTTGAGAGTTATCAAGCTATTCATCAACGTGAACAGCAAGTAATGAAAATATCAATATACCAGTAGCCCACTTTGAACCCAAAACTACTGAAGTAGGGAAAACGTTGGCTTACTATAATTTATAAACTATGATGTGAAAGTACAATTTTATATAAACAAAGCAACATTAATGGGTTTTATGACGTACAATCAATCTTATAGAAACTTAGTTTTTTTTTTTTAATAAACAAATTTGTCAAAATCATGTTCTCAGATTAATTTCTAAAGGCACTTAAGGCAATTGAAACAGAGAGTCAGTTTTCTTCTCTTTAACTTTCAAAATTAAACACTTTTCATAGATTTCGACCCTTATTTAAATAGTTTTTATATTTAAATAATTTTTATTATTTAAATAAATTTTAGTAAAATGAAATGCAAAAATGCTTAATTGCAGATCACTTTTAAATTTGATTTCAATGCTTAGCGTAGGAAAAAAAAGATTAACTGAAATTTTAAAGTAACTTTAGATAAAATATTTTTTTTAAGTTATTCTACACAATCTAAATATTTAGTAATAAGATTGTCTCTATTTTCGTCTTATAAAGAACTACATTTTTTTAAAGAATTATAACAAAAATTAATCAATATTGCTTAAATAATATTCCAGAATTAAGAATAATTATTCAGGACTTTTAATTTTAATAACTTCTAGTATACAATTTTTATAGTTAAAAGCATTTTTTATTAACATCGTAAACAAATCTTGACAACAAGAAGCCTCCCCGGAAAAATTGTCTACTCTGCTTTTTTAATATTCACTCTCTTATAAATATAAAGAACAAATATAAGGAATAATCAAAAAAGAATAATCTCAACAAATATAAAGGAAATCATCGTTAAAAATATAAAGAAAATAATCATTGTTCAACAATGATATAAAGAAAAACTAAAAAAAAAACTATAAATATAAAGAACAACTTCAAAAATATAAATAAAATCATTGTTCAACAGTGAAAAGTTCCTCTATCCCATTTTTTTCACGTGCTACTCTTATAATATTGCCGAAAATATTCAATAACAAAAAAGAAGCATTTAGCAAATTTTTAAACCCAAAACTTTTCATTTATTCGCCATAATTAAATGTTTATGCCTTTTATATTCGATAAAAGTTGCTCTGAAATATCTTTACGGTGCATTAGAACCTGTTCTTTCTGTATTAGTAATTACCTAATTTTTACGTCTAATAAAACAGCGAATCTTGATTGTTAAATGTAAACATCTCCTTTGATCTTTCCTCTCATCCTTACTTTTACAAATTAAACCCATCTAAACGCATGCGTAATAGCTCGGAGTGTTTTAGAATCCGTTGTCGAACAGTACTACTGATAGCTGATTTACGCCTTTGCATTCACAACACGGAATCCAAATTTTACAGAAGCGACGCCATCACTGAAGACAAAATTGCTCATTTGTTCACTGACCTTCCAGGTTAGTACATTAGCTGCCCTTACAAATTGCTAGAACAGAATTCTAGACAATAAACGAGATAGAGAAGAGCAGGTGTCTTCTCAGGGCGTGTACCAGTGCCACATTTACCGCGTGGCCTTTTGACTTTTCTTCGTACCTATACCCAGTCACACGAACACTTATCGAATTACGATAAAATGAGCCAAAAACACCATTTCGGATGATTGGTTGTCAAGAGCAACTCGCCGATGGTCATTTGTTTTCGCCTGCCCATACCACGATTGTGGAAAAGTGCCCACAGGGCAGTTTCGCACTGATAAAGCAGGTGGCACGTGGATGTGATAAAGGTTGATTCAGTGTGAAAAAGTAAAGAACAATAAATAGGACTGAGCAGCATTCCTCTAGAGGGAATTTATACCATGTCAAAAAAAGTAGGGGGATTCGTACCAACCTTGGGATTTGTCTTTTTTACAATTAGAAAATTGATATATAAAGAGAATAACTCTCCTATAGGTTGCAGTTAGCTTATCGCGTTTTTTCTTATAAATCATATATCGTTCTTTTCCCGCTTAGTGAGAAAAATGGCCAACGTTACTAAGTATTTATCTTTAATGCCATCAAATATTTTTTTAATTATTTAATATTATCTACATCAGAGTATATTGAATATATGATTAAAAAAATCTTCGAATAACAAATTAGATATTAAATACTAATAACTTCAAATAAGCTAGGGATTTTTCTTTTTTACAATCAGAATAATGTTATATAAGAAAACAACTCTCCTGTATAGGTTGTATTTAGCTTCAAACGTTTTCTCTTCTAAATCATAAATGTTTTTTTCCTTTATTAATAGGAAATTTTTTATTAAGTATTATTATTGCAAGCAAACTTTTTCTTTTAAAATTATTTTGAATGTTATTTTTTATCAGAATAAATTAAGTATAAGATAAGAAATCTTCGAATAACAAATTAATAGCTAACTTATGGAACAACATTTCATTTTATTCACAATAATAAAATACATTCTAAATAACAAAGGATTTTTTCAAATGTAATTTACTTTACAAAACCCGTTATGTTTGCCATATTTATAATATTCAATATTTGAAATCTATATATAATATTAATAGGTTAGGAGCCGTGTTAGTGACTGATAATGAGCTTTCCAATCGGATTATATTCTTCGTTAGTGAACTGATAGTATATTTTCCTTTCACACCGCGTCAACCACGGTTGACTCACAATATAATTTGCATTCAGACCCCAGCCACTTGTGATTGACAACAGGAGTTTCAGGATATTAGTTTAGTTGATTGATGATATACATTCCGTAAACGTATTCTCTTAATATGTTAATTTTAATCAATAGATCATAAAATATTGCCTCTAAACTCACGAAGACGTGTATATAATAAGCAATACAAAAAAAAAACTTAAAATTCATTTTCTACTTAGATTACCAAAGAAATTTTTTATTTCAGTTATTTTTATTAAGTATCTAAAAATTATAAGAAGAATTGAACTCGCCTTTTCCACCTTCACGTGAAAAATATTTCAAATTTCATTACAAACCGCTGAATATCTATTAAAAGTATTGAAAATTAATTAAATTTAATGAATGAATGTGACCGAAAGGGCGCCAAATTTTTTTTATTATGTCTATTAAAATCAATAAATCATGCCAATTAAGTTAAAATGCATTTAATCACATTAAAAGGACATGATTTACAAGTGATCAAGACTATTTAGGCTAATAACATTTAACATATATGTATTAAAATAATACTCGGGGACTACATGCTTCACGCTCACTTCCGAGGCATGGACTGTTGTTCATAGCAGCGGCCGCTAGAGGGCCGAGGAAAACGTCACGGTTACATTAATATTTTAAAATAAACCTGTATTAACATCAAGCGTCATCCACTACAAGCATAAAAAATGTTTTTGAACTTGAATTAGATTAGAAAAAAAAATTAGATTGTTTGCTGTTAACCCACTCCCTAAAAAAGGAATAAAACAATTTATCAAAGCAAAATTTAAAAGAAGAGAAAAAAAATCTTTTTATGCATCCCACGTAATAGCTATCGAAAACTAAACTTCAGAAAACAAATGATAGAACATCGGAAACATTACGGTCTCGTTACCACACAGAATTTCAAAATACCTCGTCTGGAGAGTACTTTTCCAGATCACCGAATGTGGCAATGTTTGGAATAGAAGAAACCTCTTGCGAAACTTCTCGACAACGACAGCAAAGTAAAGAAATGGGTTTTTATCCGAAGAAGAAAGAAAATATATCTCTTTGTGGAAATGAGTATATTTCCTGCGGGGAAGAAGGCAATAACATTCGACATTCTTCACAAGATTTCGAACAGTTCTTTATTTTTACTATAAAAACAACCACTTCGAAATTCAAAAATGTATAGATGATTTGTTAATGGAATTTAATTTCAAACCAGATTTTGTCACGATGCGCAGAAATTTTTTTTGAAAACTAATCTTTTGTTAAATTTCCAGTGAATAAGCAATCGGAACAATTAGCTACTTTTGTAACAGCAAATTTGTAGCCTATTTACATTCGAAGAATTCAGATTTTTAGTGAATTTGAAATGCATAATTTATATCTTTATTAATATGTTTTTGATGCCAAATAAACATTTATTATTTCGAATGTAAATCTTACTGAATTTTTTTTTCTCTCAACTTTTGGTATGCTAGGAAAACATGGAGCGGTTTGTGATTAATTTTATTTTACTACGAGGAATACAGTGTATGTAGTTCAAATTTCCCCCTCCACTCATTTACCAAATGTCTCAAAATTTGGCATGGTTTAAACTTTCTCGTTTACGGAATTTACAAAACCTACCGTAACTCAACTTTTTTTGACTCGATATTTTTTTTCACTCCAACCATAAAAACAATTATGTCTATGTGAGAACAAGACAGTCAAAAACAGTTCGAATTATACAGATAAAATTCAGTTTACATTTTTAACAACAGATTTGTAGAGAAAAAAAAAATAACTGAACAAAATCCATATACAGTAAATCTTATATTTCACATTATCTCATCATGTGAAACATACTTCAAAATATAAAGAATAAAATAAAATTTCATTTACAGCTTTAACACATTGCATACTGCGCTCTGCTCGCTATCAGGGTCTATACATTTTTGAACGCTCTAGAATCATTCTTGGCAAGCAATAGGATACATATATACATTATTACTTTAGTTTTATATTTATATATAGTATTTTTAAACATTACTATATTTTTTATACTTTATTTAGTATATATATATTTTACATTGACTATTATTTATTTTACAGATTTGAATAATGCATTAGAGAGTGATATTTGGTGAATTCCCTTGTGCAGTGGATTTAGAATATAATCGTGCACGAGATATTTCATGAACGATTTGCTGGAGAATCTTTTTTTAAGATATTAAAAACCGCTTATGAGTTCTCATGTTGCGTGTCCCATCTGTTATAGCTTCATAAATAACAGTTATGCTGATACAAAAACGTATAAGTTTGACCCAAAATGCGCTGCCCGACGCGCACGTCTTGCAGATTTCTTTGCTATCCTTAATGTATTGAATATTTGCCTTTGGTTGGTTATGCATTGATATAGTCGAAACATGTAAACATTTCGTGAACGGTCACAACGTTCGGCTGGCTAAAAACGAGAAATCTCGGATCACGTACGAAATGTGATCACATTTTATTTACAAATTTGGATCAAATTTAAACTGTACACGCAATCTCCATTTATCGCTTTGCATAAATTTGAAAAAAAAAATCAATTGGGAATAGATAGCTGAAATTTGGTATCTAATCTTGTTACTGATAATGTAGGCTGTCGAATTTTAATTTCATCCGGTTGAAAAAAAACATGTCCAACATATTAACATGCTGTTAATCTCAATCTTATTTAAAAATTCAATACCAAAACATATTGTTTTAAGGGTTAAAAAAGTTATTTTGTGAAAAAAGTGAATCTCCACATTTTAAGAACAGAAATCTATTTACCTTAATTTAATATGTGGGTATCTTATAGTAGATAAAAATTGTTCAAATATTTTATTGTGCATTATCTTTTTCCGACAATATTAGGTTATCCGCAGTTTTTAAGCTTACTAAGCTCACATATTATCCGAATTCCCCTTATTGTTAAATATGAACATCTGATTTCATCTTTCCTCTCACCCCTATTTTGATTTTTAAAAAAACACCCCAACATATGCGCAAAAACTGCGAACGAACAGTATTTGACCTAAATAATTTAATCGGTCAACAGCAGATTTAATTTGGGTAATGATATTTAATTCAAAAATATAAAAACGATTAAGAGTGATCATATTTCGATCAAAAATAAACGCCTGATTAAAAATAATCATACGAATGAATAATCATATGGCTAATAGCACAAATAACTTAAGCAGGATAAATCGGTAAATAATACTTTTCAATAAAATACTGAAGCATACAGATTACATACAACTGGAATTCTTGCAACATTAACCAATTGTGTAATCTTTTAGTAAAACCGCACTGCGAATTTGTATTATTTGTTTTTAAAAATAGAAGATTTCATATAATTTTCTGCATTATTTCGTTGAGCGTAACTAACCGTATCGGATATTCTATTTAAATTCCAGTAACTCGCTCAGTAAGGTAAGTGTCTGGGAAAACTTTCACACTCGATTTACTCGAATGATTTTAGGTTATTAAGGAAGAGTTCTCATCTAAAGGAAAAAATCATTGCATAAAATCTACAAAAGTTACTGAATATATTTCATGTCATTTCTAATTTTTAAAACATAAATGATTAAGGGAGGGGGACTGAATCAGACCTGTTCAAAATGGAATTAAGTCAATGCAAAATGTTTTGTCATATCAAAGAAAGTGAAAACTAAAAGTTGCAAGCTTTACAAAAATTAAAGAAATTCAAGCAGAATTTTTCGCATTTCTATGTAAAATCGGTAATATTTTATGATAAAGTAAATGCAAATTCATTTGTAATTAGTAGTTGAAAAGAGTATGCAAAAAAGTTTGAAGATGATTCCGATTTCGGAGAGCAGTTTTATTTCTTAAAAGAACATTTTCGTTTTTAGCTCAGATAATATTAACTGCTTTCAATTCTCATTTCGTAATCTGGTTGCGAGTATAACTGCCCTAACTGAAATCTGTAAATCACATTGTTTATTTTGTAAATGAGAAAATAATAAACGGAAAATATTTGGATGTTTCGTAAATGACAAAAATTTGACATTGAGTCTTCAAACATTGAAGAATCAAACTTATTTTTTCTGGACATTACTAAAATAAATTTATTATTGATCAGAATCAAATTTGAACAAAATCAAGCAACGAATAATCTGTTTTTCTATGCGAGACGAGATCATTCATAAAAACCCCCCAGCTAAATCGATGAAATTTTTCAAAGTTAGTAAAAAACAATGCCTCTTCTGTCTTGAGGCATGATATCTTAATGTTAAAACTATAAATATTATATCAAATCCCCCACTGCATTAGTCTAAGGAAAGAGATCGATTGCAGATTTAATTCTATTTATCAAGATACTAAAAGCAAAACGGTTTTTAATGGGTAAGAATGGTGACAGATCATTCCTTTCATTCAAATTAATGAGAAACCGATTAGTCAAAATTAGTTTAGTAAGCACGGGAATTCTGTAGGATAACAAGAAAGTTTTTTTGGTCATTTATAAGTATGATTCAGAATCTTTTTAAATATTCCTCAGATCTATTAAAATATCTCGCCTACTGTCGATTGTAGATTCTCTCTCTTACTTAATTCTATGCACCGTCGTTAAAAAAGATTTAACAGGAACTTGAAACGATACATAAGGGCGAAGGAGTAATGATGTCTACACTGTGACTAGTTATTCAGGATTACACTGCGACTACATTAATGACACTGATGACTTAACCGAGATTACACTGCGACTATATTAATGACACATATTGGGAATTCTATAGAAGCAATAAAAACATAAACGAAGCATCTGCATCGCTCAAATAATAGCAAAACAATCCCTCACTTCTGTCAAAAAATAAGTAGCATTCTTATGGTTAAGATTTCATATTCTAAGCATAATCTTAAAAAAAACATTAATTAACCAAGATTACATTGCGAAAATATTACACTGATTAATACAGTGATTACACAGACTATAATAATTACACTGTGACTGTATTAATTACAATGATTAATTAACCGTAATTACACTAATTAGACAGTCACGTAGGTGAATTCTGTGGAAGAAATAAAAATCAGAACGAAGCATCTGCACCATAAAAATAAAATCATCTCCGACTCCTGCCTCCCCTTCAAAAAAAATTCTTAAGGATGGAATTTCATAATCTCTGCATAATCTTAAACATTTTACAAAAGTTATTTAAGGGAACAGAAGAAATTCTAAGACCAATTAGTTAATGGAACATTACTCAACAGGTAAGTAAACAAAATTTCGCTGAAAGATACAGAACTTTAAAAAACGCAAAGCTTATGAAATGGATAAAAATTAGCACACAGAAGGCTCTGATGAGCAGCGTTTAGGTTTCATTTAACTCAGAATCGCTCGGCACAACATCTGGGAGTTGAACGAACTAACGAAACAAGCGCAATTTAAAAAGATCCGACATGCATTATTGCATGTAAACCGACATTTTAAACAAACCTCCAGTGCTTGACAAAAATCACAACTTGAATACCAATGTACTTAATTACCCTGAAATCGCGTGCAACAAAGGTTTGTTTCGTCACATTTAAAACAATTGTTATCCACAAGTACATAATTAGGTAAAACAGCATTTCATTATTCGAATATTCATTTAATCTGATTTTCCTTTTACAGATATGCGATTACGCTAAGGTTTATCATGCTTTTATAACCATAACTCAACTTAATGAATGCAATAAAAAGGCGACCAACGGCTTCTACAACCAAAACAAGAATTCTCTTCTCGATTTAATTGCATACCTGTACAATACGGTGTGTCTTGTGCTAATCTACATTATACCTTTGAGCCCAATGATCAACAATTTCGAAATTTAATGAAATAAAATCAATTTTATGTAATATATATCAAATTCGTTTAATTCAAGGCAAAGCTGTAACAATCTTTCCCCACACACAGAGAAAGAGCATTCATAGAATTATGCAAATACATGAACTGACTAAATTGCCCATTTACTTATATTATAGAATAAAATACAAATCTGTAATCCAAGTAACAAACAAATTCTTATTTTCACCAGTTAAATTTATTGCATTCTTAAATTATCATATCCACGCATAAAAAGACGAACTGACATATCCAGAGACGTAGTTTGGAATTAAATTTGATAATAATTTGAAATTTTATTGCTAAGGGTGTATACGAAATAGAACACATTATTTAAATTTGACTTTTTGAACTATTATGGTCTGACAAATGTAATCCCCTAACAATTTTTCAGACAAAGGAAAATGTAAAATAAGAATACAACTAAAATTTTGAGATCAAATTTTTTGACAATACATCATCGTATATTATACGGAAATGCTAATAATAAATACGAGTAAACTCATACAGAATTGTGAAAGGAGATTTAAATGGTTAATGTAGAGCGTTATTATAAATGAATATCCAAATATGTGAATCTGTTAAAACCAAGTAAAACAAAGTGCAACTTTGTTGTTTATCGGAGTTCAAAAATAATAGTTGAAAGATTAAATTCAACTAATTCAAATTAATTTGAATGTAAGGGCCTCTATAAATGCGAAGAATACCGAAGCAGTGCAATAACATAACTTTTTTCTACATGCTTATTATGAAGCTTTGAAAAGGATGTATATATGCGTTTAGGGCAAGTTTTTCTTTCTCTTTTTGGGGCTGCATGAAACACCAAGTACTTGTTTCCCCGTTACAAACTAACGTTGACGAATGGTTATACCACCAAGCTATAAAAGCGTTATATCAAAGATGCAGAAAAAGTATGGGTTGAGTTATTTCGCTTTAATATCGGTTGCATTTTTGGAAGAGGTTTAAAATAAACACTTATAATTTTGTTGAATTTGAACATTAAATTATTATTTGTAATTTCCAATTAACAAAAAGGTAATGTTTTGTTTTCTTTAAATATCCCTGTATTAATTTATAATCATCTTGCCTTGCATGGGAAAAAAAGAAGTAAAAATTGTTTGCCCTGAATAAAAGTAATAGTTACAATTCTTCAAACTAAAAAATTCCTTGAAACTAAATCCACATAAATAAAATTTTAAAATTATCAACAAACCATTTCTATATAAGAAAAAAAAAAGAACTAAATAGTATTTATAACGCTCATTACAAACTAGTTTTCACCTAAACCCAAGCAATGAGACTTTCCTTATATAGCCACATCATTGAATGTCCTAATAAATCATTCGTATGTAATTGAAGTGATTAGTAGGATAGGATACAGAGGAAAGTTTCGTCTCCATATCGTTTAGGGTAACAGTACCGAATGATTCGGGTATTATGAATGAAATCGCCAAAGTGTGGTCACTATGGAAACAGATGAGCGCAAACCGTATGTCAGTGCCAATTATTGGGGAAACTTAATATCGACAAGAACATATAATATTCTGGATAAAGTATTTACAACAACCGGAAATAGCTCAGTTTTGGATGTTTGGGAATGAAACATTTTTTTTTTGTATATTGTTTATAGGAAGTTTGTTCAAGCTTACTTTTATACAATACAATACTCAGGCTAGAGTAGCTAATAAAAATTTATGCAAAAAACTAAAACATCAGTGGCACTATCATGAGCTGACTAGACTGATTTAAAGGGGTCTAAAAACACAGAAGTGCGTCATCAAAGCGTTTTTTCTTCAAACCCATTTAATTTCAATGCATTTTAAAACTGCAAAAGGTTTCGATTGCACGAGTTAGTTGGTTCAGTTGTATCTACGTCCCATTTTGGAGCAACACGAAAGCTATATCGGGATGAACCTAACAATTTTAAACCCATCAGATGACGAGGATGATGCATGAGTCGTCACCTCCTCTTCAAACTCATATGATATATATAACTAATAATGTACATGGCACAGAAATCGCTGTTATTACTTAGTGACGAATGGCAATAGTTAAATGTAAATAAAACAATGTAAGAATTTCATTCAACGTTTTTACAACTTTACTGGATTCAATTGATAGATTTTCGTATCTTTCAGAAGAATCATCTTACAAAATTGTCTTTGCATTAGATTAAAATTTAAAATATTACCTTTTTATTTATCACGATTTTATTTCCGTACAATTTTATATTTTCCCACAGTTTTTATAAAATCCGCTGTACAGATTTCACTTCACTTTTATTTCGAAAGATATAAACTTGAGAATTTTCAAAAAATTGATTTTATTGAATTCATGATTTTCCATCGTATTAAATAACGAAATACATAATACAGTTTACATTATGTGAATGATGTAATAGTCTAAAAATCAATCCGGTTTTATAGAATACATTTCAATGAGTAATTTCAATACAAAAACATTAAACCACTGTTTGGTACTTATAATATATTCAAATTATTAATGTTAATACTAATTGAATTCTTAATTCATTTAAATTAAATTATAAAATTTACATAAATACGTATATAAAATAAAACAATTCTAATTAAATGTTAAAATCACTGATGGGATAGCAGCCAAATCTTCGAGTTTTATCTTCTAGAACGAGAAGACGATTTGATTTTTGAAGATTGGATTTTTCGGAGGGGAAAAAACATTTTTTCAGAAAAATAATTAGATTTCATTTTAAATGGCTTTTACAAAGGAGGACAAAAACAGATTTCGATAAATAGGTTCAATGTATGATAAACCGTTTTGTTTTGTTCTGTTCTGTTCAAGCTGCGTTAACATAAGAGGTGACCGAATCAAAATCTGATAAGGAATTGGATTGGCATTAACATTACAATTAAGAAACAAAAAAACTAAATGCAGATGTTTTGAAAATTATCCACGTGCTTTAACTTTTATGAAAATAAATAAACAACAACAACAACAAAAAAAGATTGCTCCACAAGGTTAAAGAGCTGACCTACATATCCAAATAAACAAGCCTTATGTAAAAACAGTATAATCCCAAGGATTTTTGCGAACCGCTACCGATACTCGCTTCTCCACCAATGCGAAAAAACCAGTTCCGATGTAGCACAGGTTGTGAGCTTTGACACGACTGCTCCAACTCGAGAAAATTCCGCAAAGGGAATTATTAAAGGAGAAAGAGCCATGCCAGGAATAATTTTCCAAAGCACAATCGACGAAGCGTCTTTTATTTCTCACAGCACAATTGTAGGTCGCCTCTAATGTTTTTGTCTTACTTTGCTATTGAAGGAGAAAGGTTATTGTTTCATTTTTTCGCGTGACCTTCGTTGGTCAAACCTTCAAAAAAACACTAAAGGGATATACACTAAAGGGCATTTTGCTTTCTTGTCTGCGGCATGTACGTGTGGTATTCGTGAAGGAACAATACAGCAGGTACTGTGCGTGTCTTCTTTTGGTGGCGTTCCAAACAACGAAATGTCATCTGTGACATGCAAAGGGGATATTGAAAGGCCATTATATTCGATTTTAGTGGGGAGGTGTAGCCACGTGGATAATTAATGCGTGGATTAGATGTATAGTACTTTTAAAATTTACAAAAGAATAAATCTGAACTTTTTTAGAATGCAGGAAATGATAATTCATTTGTAACAATACAGGAAATGCTATTTGATAAATTGTTGCTCGTATTTGAACAGCTACAGATGAGATCTATTGTTATTATATTCTGGCATACAGTGTATTTTCAAAACAAGGTATTCGCTAAAAAAATTCGAATTCGTAATTGTGACATAACTTTACGTTTTAAACTTTCCCGAGTTCGAAAAAAAAAAAAATTAAAAAATGTGAACCCATGTGTGACAAAATTTAAAAAATCCTTTGATCAAGAAGAATGAAATCTGACATACGGTTTTTTCTAGAAATTGGTGGGTTTCTTTAAAATTGAGTAAAATCTATTCTGAAAGTCAGCCTGCCAGTTTGATCGAGTACTTCAAATGAAGAAAGTTAAATGGATAGACAGGTGAACATATTTAACACACATCCATGTTTTAGACAACCAAATTTTGAGGTGAATCCAAAAAAAGTCGGTTGTCTATCCATCTATACTTTCAGAAGCATTCAAATGCGATTACACAAAAATGCAGAGGCAAATATGTGAATTTGTGACTACATTTATTATAAGTTGGTACATAATTATCAGGCGTTTCTTTAATGTGCTATATTTTAATAAAAAATTAAGATATTTTGTAAATTTATGAAATAAATTTTCTTTTAGGTTATAAAAAGGCATGTCGATAACTATAATCATATTCGCCATTATGCTGTACTATTTTGAGGAAGAATGGAAAGCAGCGCAATCATTTCGCGATCTCAGCGAGCTAAAGTTGATGGCACAATCGGTGAAATTTGATGCAAGGAATGGTTTGCCAGTTTCAAATCTGGCGACATTAGTTTGGAAAAGTCAAGGATTAGTTAATCAGGGAATGATCAAGCATCGGAATTCGACGACCAGGCACTCTTGGCAGCCGTGGAAGGCGATGAAATCCTAACGACTCGAATGCAGGCCGACAACTTCCATGCGGACCATTTAACCATCGTTTGGTTATTGCAGTAGATAGTACTTCATTAATCATTAAAAATTTTTACTGTAATTTTGATGTTTCCTTTTTAATAATAGAGTTCAAAAGCGCCTGATAATATTTAAAAATACCCAATATCTATGCAACAACCCAACAGTTCCTTACAATTTTTTTTTTATTTCTGTTGATTGGGGCAAAACGTGTCTAAAGCACAAATTCTATTTTCGGATGCTTTTAACCACCTATCAAGACAAAATCCAGAAACCGCGCCTAAGATCATGCGAATTGTCGGATGAATACGAAGAATTCACGCCAAGGGTTGATATATTATAACTATTGCATGCCAATGTCCTGGAAACCATTCTTTAAATTTTTTTCCCTGTTCAATGTCGCTTTTTTGGCATAGGTAGAGAAAAATACCTTTATTAGTGAGAATGATATAAAACAGAACGGAGAGGAGTTTTTAAACTTAGCCCACGGCTACAGATCGCGATAAATGATTATATACTGATAGAAAAAATCGAAATGATTTCCTTTTGGATATCTTTAAGAGTTATTTATTCCGAGGCATGGCCGATAGACATTAAGTAATGCAACAGCATACGGAATTAGACGATCTAAAAAATAATTACACAAGAGACAGATCATTCATACAAATAGTATAGCATTTACATTGAAAGTAAAAAAAAGAAATTATCAAAAAAATATGAATGGTAAATAATAATTTTCCAGCACAAAATTCCAGGCGTACATGAAAGATAAGACTTTTATTTAATGCCTCAGGAACATCAATAAATTCTTAACCCGACATACAAAAATACTTGGAATAAAAACTAGTGCAAAGTTTGTTTGAGAAGTTGGCTTAAAATCATTAATTAACGTAATTAATGTATAAATCTGAAATTTATTTTTGCCAACTTTTAAAATGTTTTAAGTGAGTTTCAATAATGTACATAAAATGTGCCGGCACACCAAAACACAATGTGTGTTTAACCATTAAGAACAAAGTTTGAGATTAATTTAGAAGATTATGTACAGCGACCATCTCCTTTTAGTAGTGTAAAAGGAGATCACTGAGAACGGTAACAGGAAGCATAGGCCTAGCATGATTACTATTAGGTTGTACGAGACAGTAAACTCATATGTGTAATGAAACTAGCAAATATTTACTTCGCTATTGTATAAATATCGACTGCGTCAGTGAAAACCCTCTTCAAACGAGGTGCTTTTAATTTTAAATGGAATAGAGCCCACGTGTAAGACAACACTGGGTTTGGAAGAGACTAATTTTCATTAACTTTGGGGAAATTGTTCCATTAATATAATAAACCAATGTGGTTCGTTTTAGACAGAAATATTTGAATTTAGTTATTGGCTCTTTCATAATAAAACAACAATTCTTTTACAAAATCAAAAGAAAAAGCTGAATCGATTAATATACTTTCATACCATCAATACAA
The DNA here is from genome assembly GCA_026543055.1 of Argiope trifasciata. Lineage (NCBI taxonomy): Eukaryota > Metazoa > Arthropoda > Arachnida > Araneae > Araneidae > Argiope > Argiope trifasciata. Next base: position 1,883,732 of record JAPMOQ010016726.1, read on the forward strand.
GTATAAACGACTTTATATTATTAACTGAATTAATGCCTGCAAACTGAAACGTCTGTTTCTTTTATTAGCTAAAACAAGCATATATAAAGATGCATGAGAATTTATATCTTCATTGTCATATTGTTCACTTTATTAGTAAAATTATGACTAATTATTGATTCAACTATGTCTTGAATATTATAAATAAGCCTAATAATTGGCATATTCCAATTATTGCTTTTAATAAGAAAACAGCGAATCTTTTGGGACACAATCCTTTCAGTTTTAAAGAGTATATTATAAAACATAGTTGAGGAATTGAAAATTAAGAAAAAATTCCCTATGACAAAGATATATTAATAATTTACAAATTATAATATTATATAATTATAATTAAAGCATAATTTACAGATTATGTTATAAAATAAAACAAATGTAGTTATTGCAAAATTTTCTAAAATGTTACAACTATTGCCAATAATTTTTAAGAAATATCTTCCCAAAAATAAAAAAGAAAAAAATGCTTAAAGAAGACAATTTAATTTATTGAAAAGAATCCGCAAAGATTTCAGAACCGCTATGCTCTGGTAAAAATGATTAATCCAGATATTTCACTAGAATTTATGTAATGGAATAATGGACAATTTAAAAAATGACATTGCATGGAATTCACAGTAAATATAATTTAATGAGACTGCATTATTCAATAACTCATTTTAATGCCTGATAAATAGAACAAGGATTGATCCACGTTTTATTTTACAACGCTATATAAGATGCATAAAACTCGTATAATCCCGAACAACAACAATGGAAAGAAATTGCGTCCAGTAATAGCTTGGAAAAGTCATCTCAGAGCTAAGGTTAATCACTTGATCAATGGAGGATTGATCAGATCATGCGAGGTTAATCCGGCCTAAGAACTCGAATTCTTGTTCCACAAAAGATGTATGAAATACTGCACGGTTTGTTTACTACTAATATAGAGAACATATGATGGAAGATTGGCCCAAGCTGCTTTAATTATGTGTTTTACCCGAATGCATTGGTGAACGCGAAAGACTGAAATTAGGGATTGTTAATCTCAACCGAATGTCTATAAATACTAAATAGATTCGGTCAAAGACCGAATGCTTAGATAATGTTTATATACACCTTATTTGGCCGAACCATCGCAGGTGTAAGACGAAGATCTGGGAAGAGGTTAAAACTGAAACCGAGAAGACATAGACGAGAACATAAGATTAAATAAATCGGATAAATGTTTCGTAAATTAAACAAAAATAAATCGGATAAATGTTT
>JAPMOQ010016726.1:1885022-1911968 GCA_026543055.1 Argiope trifasciata
GGATAAATGTTTCGTAAATTAAACAAAAATAAATCGGATAAATGTTTTGTAATTTAGAATGTATTATTAGTTTGGTGAGGTTGAAGAATTCATTCACACGTGTTATTACATAAAATATCTGATTTTAACATATACGCTTTAGTAATATGATTTAAAAGTCGCAGCTTTGTCTTGATATAACATAGACATTATTATTCAAGAATCAACATTAGAGAATACTGAATGTCGACATCTGCAGATGGTAGTCGAAATACGAAACAATGATAACAGGCAAATATTTAAGACAGATACCAACAGTTTATGAGAATGCCGATACTCACCGAAAACTACCAATGTTTCTCAAATATTGATATTTCACAGTAGAATATATTTTATTAAAATTGAAGAATAGAATGAAGAATTGTGTTTACAATAGTACATATAATAGTTTCTACAATTAAATCATTTATCTTATATAATTTAAGTTCTAAAATGAAAAAATGTATAGAAAAACGAAAACTTTTTACGATTCAAATAATATGAAAAAGTGAAATAATTTGAGTAATATCCAGAATTTTAATTCAAATAAATGTATTTAAAAATTATTTACTGACTTTTCTTTATGGATTAAGTCTGGATTAAATTTTGTGCGAGATTTTATGTATTACATAACTTTAAGGCGTCCTTTCCTCTAACCTTTAAAATCAAATTTTTTAATTGATCTGAATCAGAGTAAAATATCGAGTAAAATAGAAATAAAAGTTTTGATTGCATTACAAAAATTGAGTTTTATTACCGCAACCTGCAAATATTTAAAAAATATATCAAATATTTGTAAAAAGCAAATCATATGCTTATTATAAAGTTCGCAAAAAACCATTGGACACACTAAATTATAAAACACGAAAAAAATGAAAAAACTCATAATTACCCTTTTAAATTGATAATTATAACTTAAATCAGTTCATACATACAACCACTGTAAAGAAAAACGGTAGCACTAAATTAAATGTTCCGAGAATAACATGAACAGAAATTCAAGTTCCCAGCGACCAGTAGGCAATTATTACTTTGTCTATTTGATAATCCAACCTTTTCTGGGGAAAAATATCTAACGGCATAGACATTTGAGCGCATTTTGGGAACAGAGAATGCACTTCAAAACGTATATTAAGATAAATATTTATAAATGATTTAGAAAATAGGAAATTCTCACCTATCTGCATGAATAAAAAATTACGATATTATCTTAAAGTTTTGTTCATAATATTCAAGTCTGGCACATTATTAATGATACCATTCAATTGATAAAAGTATTCAGTTAATAAGTATAGAATTTATCAGGGCTAACAAAAAATAGTATACAGAATTTTACAAAATTGGTGACGAAATCAAACGATCTCCTTTTTATTTGAATTACACTTATATTTCACATGATATAATAATCAAGGAACTCATATTTGAAATTCCTATTTTAGAGAAAGTGAGAAAAATAGTAATAATGTGAGGAAATAATTTTAGTTACTTCTGAAGACAAGGATTTCAGATAATTCGCTATTTATTCACTTGTCGTTTGTCCCAAAGCCTTTCCGGCGAAGAGAGAAAATATAAATGTAAAACCATCTAAAATCATATATAAATCATCGAAATTCTAATTTTTTCCAAAAAACTAGTCAGAAAAAATTAAAATAAAAGTTATAATAGTAATAGTTAATAGATTATTATAAAACGTTTTCATCCCAAAATTTATGCACCTTCTCTTAATTTGAAAATTAAAGGTCATCCCAAAAGTTCAACCATCAAGGGCACAAAATCTACCCCACCCATCAGTATTAAGCACTGCACCATCATCACAGGCTCAACTGGGAAATTTGGAAAACTGCCATTTCCTTCCCTTCATGACATGAAAGGATGAAATTTATAGCTTGAAAATATTTCCATCGTCCCCCCTTCTGCCCCCCAGATGACTCTCAACCCATAATTTATCGATTTCAAGGGGAAGACACAGAAAAGTGTGGCAATCATCCCTTAAAGGGATAAGAAAAACCGGGGCCGAGCACATGACACCAGGGTGATGCATGGACAATCACAAAAGCCTTCTCTGTCAAATGAAGAATAATTGGTTGTTTATGTAAGCCCGTGGATGGTGCATTAAGGGTGGTAATTCCAAGAGAGTGGCATTATCGGATAATAAGAGTTGTCATACTTTTATGTTGCATGGTCTTGCGCCATTCATTACGGTGATTAAATGTTAGTTAAACTCTGCCAAGCCATTGTCATAAATATAGAGCTAAATGTGGGTTATAAATTTTGAGGTTATGCTTTATGGTTAGAAAAAGGCGGCGAGGTATAACTGATCCGAGATGGCGTAATGGAGAAGAGTTGAAACTGCTGCCGATTTTTTAAGTTATAATTTTCGTAGGGTTGGTAGCGTGTTGGGCTCGTGTCCGTTAGGTTAGCAGTTTTGATCCGCGAGCCGAAGATTCCCCATGTATGGTGGTGACTGACGCAAATATAAATCTATCATGGTCAAAAAATCCTCCATGTCGTGAGTAATACCACTGGGGGGTAATGGTTCAGAGGTGATCTCTCTCTGATTACGAGATACGGTTGAGTGAATAAAATGCATGAATCTAGTCCGCAGCGTAAAAAGGGTTGTTACACATGAATGGCAAAGTCTTACTCTTGAATCTAGATAACGACACTAAAAAAAATCAAGAGACGCATTCTATTGGCTTATATCGCTGTCTACGTCCCAGTGGGCTTGTCCAATGGTAAGTGCTACAAGAAACAGCAACATAATTTTCGTATTGTCTATTTCTTAATTGCATATAGGTTGTGTAAAATAGCGTAACATTTCAACTGCAAAAGGCTATCGAGTTATTCCTATTAGTTATTTATTATCGATAACAGCTTTTATCCTATTTTGCGAAATAAGGATGTTGCTTGTGTTCATGTGCTTCGAACGTGCAAAAAGATTGTAATTAAAATAGGGAAATGAAGTGTTTAGCAGAGATGATAGATTGACGTGTTAAGAAATATCGAACGATTTTTCTTCAGTTATATAGGACTTGGTTTGACTTAAGTTTATTTGCGCTTTTAATTAAAAAGAATATATACTAGCGAGGAAAATATAATCTAAATCTTATAAATCTAAAAGAATCCAATCAACGCTCTCAAGTTGGATACATACACTGATGGAAAAAAATCCCAACACCAAGAAAAAATTATTGTACAGTAATGAAATTTTAGGAATACATTTGTCTAGGTAACATATTTAATTGATTAAAGTTTCAAGATCACAGGTAGAGCCATTTCAAATGTGAAATGTTGGTACTTTAGTCACCGGTGTAACCGCCAGAATTTTGAATGCAAGCATGCAAACGTGCATGCATTGTGTCGTACAGGGGTCGGATATCAGTTTGTGGGATGGAGTTCCATGCCTGTTGCACTTGGGTGGTCAATGCTGGGACGGTTAATGCTGGTTGTGGATAACGCTGGAGTTGTCGTCCAATGATGTCCCATACGTGTTCGATTGGAGAAAGATATGGTGATCTAGCAGCCCAAGGCAACATGTCGACAATCTGCAGAGCATGTTGGGTTACAACAGCGGTATGAGGGCGAGCGTTATCCTGTTGGAAAACACCCCCTTAAATGCTGTTCAAGAATGGCATCACAACAGGTTGTATCACTAGACTGACGTACAAATTTGCAGTCAGGGTGCGTGGGATAACCACGAGACTGCTCCTGCTGTCATACGAAATTGCTCCCCAAACCATAACTCCAGGAGTAGGCCCTGTGTGTCTAGGCCACAGACAGGTCACTAGCAGGCGTTCACCAGGCCTCCTTCTAACCAACAAACGGCTATCACTGCGACCAAGGCAGAACCGGCTTTCATTAGAAAACACAACAGATCTCCACTCCGCCCTCCAATGATCTCTAGCCTGACACCACTCACGTCGCAAATGGCAGTGGCTTGGAGTCAGTGGAATGCACTGTACAGGGCGTCTGGCTCGGAGCTGTCCTTGAAGTAACCGATTTGTAACAGTTCGTTGTCACTGTGGTGCCAACTGCAGCTCGAATTTCAGCTGCAGACGCAGTACGATTACCCACAGCCATACGCCGAATACGACGGTCTTCCCTCTCAGTAGTACCACGAGGCCGCCCGGAACCTGGTCTTCTTGAGGCAGTACCTTCCCTTGACCACTGCAGCCAATACTCATGCACAGTGGATACATTCCTGCCAAGTCTTTCAGCAATATCGCTTAAAGAAAACCCACCTTCTCGTAGCCCTACAACACGACCTCTTTCAAACTCAGTGAGCTGTTGATAATGGCTTCTTCGTCTTCTCAGGGGCATCCTTGACTAACATTAACCCACTACGTCAAATCTCAACTGTAAATAACGATCACGAACCTTACAGCTCTTATTTAAAACAAACCTCATTTGCATGTTCATAGTGTCGCTACTAGCGCCACACTTACGCGCGTAGCACGAAATTTGAATCGACGTCATCTTTCAGATGTATAAACACGCCTACCAAATTTCGTTTATCTAGCACAGCTCCTTCCTAGTGTTGGGATTTTTTTTCCATCAGTGTATTTTAAATAACTTTTCAGAAAAATTGAAAGCATGCAAATTCAATCAAAGCTTTCAAGTTTACTTTGCTTTTGAAGAAAAACTAAAAACAAGCAAATTCAATCTAAGCTGTCAAGTTGGAATACATATTTTAAATAGCTTTTAAAGTGAAAAAATGGAAGCATGTAAATACAAATTACGGAAATATAAAACACACACACAGAGAAAGAAATAAAATCTAATATTAAGGAAGCTTAAGTCATTTAGACAAAACACCATATTTTGAATATGATATAAATTCTCTCTGCCAATGAATAACATTGCATCATTGGATGATTTTTTTAAAATCCGGAGTTTATCATTCTATTTCACTTTGATTATATTGAAGCAATTATACATACATTGCGCTTGGAATTTTTTGTCAAATTATAGATTTCAATGCCCATTATGAATATAATTTTTTGGGAACTAAATAGCAACAAATTCGTTTAAGGGAATGATATATTAGCCGAAATCTTGATACAGAGAAGCATGAGAAACATTTCATTCACAGTATTAGATTTAATTCAAATCAAATTAATCAAAAATACATTAAACTACGAGTTCTCAACCAAGTAAAAGATATTATGTCGTTAATATAAATCAAGTCTCAAATTTATGTTGAGCCTAAGATAAAAACTCAACTTATACAGCCATAACACATCTAAAGGTAAACGCTAGATTGACTTAATCTAATATTTACGAAAAACACGATCTATTTTTTAAATTCCTAGTTCATTTTTATCAAAAAAAAATGTGCACAAAAATCTTATGGATTCTTTTATTATTAAAACTATTTCAAAAACAAATTATTCCGTTCAGACATATCAAAAACATTTTTTCAAATTATAAAAGAATTCTTTAAGAATTATAATTTCTATAGTAAAATATAAGAGAAGGTAGGAAAGGAACGTTTTTAAAAAAGAAAATCCTCTTTCAAATCTTTTACTATTAAGAAATATGCTGAAAAGAAGGGACAGGATATTTTTCCTTCAAGAAAAAAGCTTGATAAAAGAATTTTTGTCCTGCTAACTTTGAATCGGATAAAATCCAAAAGGAAAAACTGTTGCGAAAGATTCGCTTTCGTTTAAAGCATTTCCAATAGATTTCTAGGAAAAAAACTCATATTTCGCTTTTTGCCACAATTAATAAAAAGATTAAAAAAATGTCTGAATCTTCGAAAACAGTCTCCAGCTCTTATTTTAAAAGAAATAACGCAAGCACTCCATCTAATTTACTTACCTGTCTCAAATATTTGAGTTTTTGCAGTTTCTGAAAATACAGTAAGCATAGTTAACTGTTTTGAATGTTAATTTATACAAACTCGGAGAATTCTACTCGACATGTTTATTGTATATTAATTCATATAAGAATGTAAATGGCACACAATATGATCGCGTCCAAAATATATATATATTTTAGTGAATTGCTGAATTCACTTAGCATATTGAAAAAAAAATTCAGTACTTTAATTCAGTACATCACAAAATAACCTTTTTAGCAATTCAATCACAGATTTTTCATTGACAATAGTTAATATACAGGTAATTTTTTTTCACTTTTTTCAGATGTATTGAAATTTTAAATCGTATTCTCAAAGGCTGAAAGTTCGGATATCCGAAGTGTACCCGTTCTTTTGAATCGAAGAATTAAAGTTCAATCGACTTAATGTAGAATTAAAAATATTGCGCAACATTTTCAAAGAACTATAATCAACAAATGTTAAATATGTATATGCACGTGTACATTACGTAATTATAAATATTTTCATATCATTTATTTAAAAATAATTAGAATACTAAGCAATTACATTATTCTTCTCTTTTGGATATTAGATGACGATGCCTGATTAGGCCATCCCATAATGCATTAGGAGTGTAACTACAATGAGAAGTGATGCTCTACTGTTAATCTGCGCCCGTAAATGTCTTGTCTTTTGTCTTTGTGTTTGTTTAATGTGTGAGTGATTATCAAAGAAATGATCCTGAAAACATACGTTCTGTTGCTTCCTGCACAGATCATAATAATCTACATTCTACAATAAATGTAAAAAATGTAATTAATAAAGTAGAATTATTACTATTATTATTATTTTATTTTCTAAAAGATTCTAAGCAAAACTTTTCATATGAAGGAAATACACCATAACAGAGCCCGCACTTGCTAAGGCAGCCAGCCTCCTTTGAAAGTCATTCTCAAGAAATTTCCAGAAAGGAAAAGGGGGAAAAATCCGGATATTTTCTATTCAAAGAAATGCACGACTGAAGGGTTTTCATCCAACTAACTTTGATCCTAAAACATTTCATGAAGAAAATTTCGATGTGAAAAGATCTTTCGTTTAAAGCGTTTCCGAGAAACTTCTAGTGAAACGTTCTCGTTATATTTTGCTCATTGTTAGGGGTTTTTCAGGAAACAAAAATAAAAGACTGGGAAAAGTTTCTTTAAAAAATATTTTAAATATTTAAACCATTCAAGAGGCTTTGAAAATTTCAAAGGCTTATTGAATATTCTCTTCTTAGACTCAAATGCCACCAAACATTTGTTTATTTTTTGAAAATAATTAAAAATATCAAAACTTGATGAAATTTTAGTAATTATGATGCTGTGTAGAAAATCTGATATTCTAAATGCGCTTTACAAATTCAGTTTGAAGTGTTTCAACGAAAATATTATAAAATATTTAGTAATTTTTGTTCAAACCAAGATAATATCCGCCGAGTTTCAGAAGGTATAATTCCTACAATATACTTTCTATAAAACCGATATTTTATACTTCATCTTTACACCCTTTAAGCAACAAAAATTAAATACATTTATATTTATCTGAAAATGTAGTTATTAACTGAAGATATAAGTTCAAATAATAAAAAAGAAAGGATATTTAATTATGTTTGAAGCAAAACTTCACTCATTGTTAGTTTTAAATAATTGAATCAAAAAATTTAAACAAGTATCACTGATCCATAGTTGGGAGAATTGTTTTCTCCATTTAAAACAGAAATACAACTTTCAGGAATTTATATTTTTGGTATTTATATATTAGACTTTAAAAAAACATCGCAATTTATTGTAAATGCCGAATCTATAGTGATTCAACGCATTTAAATTTCCCCAGACGAGCATCACATATTTCATTTCACAAGTTTTGTTGGTCAAAAAGATACTTTTGTAAAGAAGAAAGCATTTATTATTAAATCGGATTTTTTTTTAAATAAAAAAATACATCTAATATGTAGCATGACAAAGACCAAACACACACCTCATTTTTGAAAATTATATATATAAAAATTATACATTTAAGATATTAAAGCTTTATTTAAAAATCTTTTTTTTTTATAGAATATGAATGTTATTTCGAATTTTGCCTCATATTTCAAAGCATACTAATTGGAAGAATCTAATTATTTCAAAGCAAAATCGCATTTCAAAACTCAACATTATTTCTACAGAAGTAAGCAAAAAAAATATCCATCGAAAATTCATCAAAAAAAATTGTATGTGAACATTAAAATACATAAATATGTGATGATAGTTTAACAATTGATTTAAATTTAAATTAATTTCTTAAGTTTTATCTTAATTCGGCCATATCGAAGTCATTCTGAAGTATTCTCTTCGTTCTTGATCCAATTCCACTTTATCTACTTAATTAATTCAAGTGAAACTTTGCAAAATTTTTGAATCGGCTAAAAGCCAACTTTCACACGCTCCGCATGAAGAACTAGAGAAGTCCAAATAAGCATATTCTTTTAAAAGATTTCTGCGTCTCACTCTGTGGCGGGAGGTGTCTGTGCCCGTGTCTCTTGTAAATAACAAGCTTGCCATGAAAGAGAAAATAAAGAGAACTTTAAATTTTCAATGAGTCTTTGTGTCTTTGAAACTGCCATCTACTTCCAGAATTTTAAATATTTACATAGATATGTATGTTTTAAAATTTAATCTAAACAATTATTTTCCAAATTTTTAGTGCAATATATTCCATAGTAGCTTCATTGAAGAATATCCTCTTCTCCCTGCTTCCAAAATTTTTAATGCTCACATATATTTGTGCAAAGGTAAGAAACATTTGAAATAAAGTTGGGGCAACATCACATATTCAGCGGCACGAAATGCTCTTGTAACAAAAACCAATAACTGTATTTTACATCAAATGTAAAGTCTCTCAACTTTCACATATCAGACATAAACGAAAAGCACGAAACCCCAATAAAAACAAAGAAATGCAAAGCTGAAAAAAAAAAGAACCTATAAAAAGAAATACCCCACCTGCAAGCGAAACGCTGATTAGATCATATTTCGCAGGAAGTTGGAAGGAAAAAGCATAAAATATCCAGTCCCCGTGGACAAACATTGCTTCACCGAAACCTGTCACTCGAATTCAAAAAAAGCATAAGCAAAAAATTCAAAAAGTCTGCATACAAATCTTGACTCGCTTAATATTTGAGAGGAGTGACTGGTTTGAGGAATATTGGCGAGGTGCGGGAAAAGCCTATGAACTCTGTGTTATGTAAATATTGGCGGGAGAGGAAATTTTGCTGAGGTTTTTGACGAATGGATATGAGAAATAGAGTGGGATTGTGTTATCAAAAATTCCAAAGGATCGCCAAAGAGAACTTAAAAGTAGAATTATAACTGACATAAACAGTTCATTTATGCTACCATTTGGCATAATTTGTAATTTTTAACGATTCAAGATTTTTTTAAATGTAAATCGTATTTGATTTAAAGTAATAAAAATTAAAGAATGTTTTATTTTTGCCATTTTTATGCTGCTAATCAGCAGGAATGAAAACAACGATCAAGAATATTATGTTTTTTTTTCTGGAATTTGGTGAATTTTTTCGTATTATATGTATGTAAAGATTTAAAAATTTGGAAGCAGATTGCATTTCGAAGATACCTTTGATGCTTTTACGTCATTTTATTGCATCACGAAGAAACAGACATGTTTTTTTAGAAACGGGGAGTGACGAGCACACAACATAGAACGACAGAGGAAAAAGCTCTCAAACATTTTATCCCTGGACATATATTCCATATTTTGATAGGGAAAATCTTGTTTATAGTGCCAATATAATGAGATTCTCATGGGGATTTCTGCACATTTGACTATCAAAGCAGGAGAAACAGAGGGATTTAAAAAAAAACTGTTTAGGTCAGCAACTTTTATCAATTACTCGCAGGGTGAAAATCACTAAGTATTTTTTGAACTAATTGTGTAGAACGTGGAATGGGATCAGGAAATAACAGAATATTTTTTTAGAATGAAGTTACTATAGGCTAAATTTAGATAAATGCCGTAGAGGCTACCTCAAATTTTTCCAAAATATTCTTTAATAGATACATTAATTTCTTGGTCACTAGCAGTAAAACCACGAGTGCACAGTTATTTTAGGCCCCGTAGATAAGAATTTTGTACTTCAAAGTATAGCAATGATAATAAAAGATGCAATTGGGAGATTTTCAACCGATTGAGCCCTGTAACTACCACAAAGGCTGTTTTGAGACTGACCTCGTAATTTTAAACGACTATCAGATGACGAGGACGGCACCTGCCCTATTAATATAGTTGTGTAAGGTTTTTTCATTAGATGACTATGTTATTGAATTGCTTCAGTGAATTTTTAATGACCGACAATCCCATCACTTTAAAAGTTACCGTCATTTTTTCATATAGGAGGCATGTTAACTATATAAATAAAAATGAATGTTTGTCTGTGAGCTGTCTCTTATGAGCGGCTGCACTGCTTATCCGATTGCTATCAAACTTTGAATACTTATTACTTGCACTTTAGATGTTCCAACTGAACCAAAAAAAATCCACGTTTTTCACATAACCAGTTGTAAGTCGAATGCTTAGGAGTCGGACAGTCAAGAAATCAATTTGTTTCTGCTGAAGACGGAAAAACAAACAAAAAATACGGCCTACCCTAAAGCTCTTGAATAATAGAGTAAGAAAGAATAGTATAAATACTATTTACACTTCTCCTTTGCTTATCCTTCAATTTCAATGAATGTATACATTTCCGATACGAAAACAAATGCTATTTTTGCTATAATTCCTAATTAAAGAAGAGTTATTTTAAATTTCAAACGATATTTCCAAAATAATTTCTTTTGCGGCAGCGACGCGTCGTGTACCAGCTAGTTCTCAATAAGCACACATCGGGAAACAGATTTTTATTCTCAATTTCGAGGTCAAATCTTTGTCGGGTTCATATGTGTTATTTTAAAAATTCATCACGAATGTCATTTTGGTGCCCATTAAGGAACGTTTCAGGACAAACTTTTTCCTGCTCTTCTTTTAAACTGTTCCCGGGTTCAGAAATTGAAGTATGAGAACAGACGCTGTCAGCAAATCAAAGTTAATTTCATCTTCAATAAAAGCCAGAAATATCCGAGTAGAATTGAGCAATAAATTCGAAGAAAATGATGAATTAGAAAAGCGATGGTTTTTAAAGAAGTCAACCTCAAGTTCTTAAATATTCTTTCTCTCGTGGCCAGAATATTCGCTCGAAAAAACCTGTTGAAATCGATTATAAACAATCACTTGATTGTCAAAGGCTTGCGTTGATATTTAGAAAACGATGTCCCACCCCCATCTCTCAAATTGTTCGAGCTTTGTTTTTATACAGCAGAAAAAATTTTAAATTAAATATATATATATTATATACCATTTGATATCTCTGTTAGTTATTTTACGTTAGTTCTTTTTCTCAGTTGAAGAAATCTGCTTACCGCCTTACCCTTTCTTAACCAGACAGGAGAATCGGGTACATGGCGGACATTCGTTTTAAGTTGTAACTTTTTTCGGAAATAAGTCCGTATAGGACAATCTCTTTCATTTTCTAATAACTCTAAAAGCAAAAAATGGATGCCTCAAAAATCACCAATTTTTTTGCCCGTGTATCTTCAGGTTCAAAGACTCCAAACCAAAACAACAAATTCCCAAAATATTTTATATTATATATAAGACTTTTCAGAAATATTCTAAATCGAATAAAATTGTACATTTTTCAAAGTAGGTAGAATATTTATTCAGTTTTACTGATACAGCGTTACATACACTCTGCATAAAACAATTTTATGATACAAGCTTTAACCATATTCAAAACCAGATACAAAATCTCCAAGAATTCTTTATCAGTAAAAAAAGAGATGAAAGATGAATTTTTTTTTTTTTTAAAAAAAGAGAGGGACACTTTTAAAACTGCATATAAAAAGTCCGCCTCCAAGTGAAATACTGATTAGATCACATTTCAAATGAAATCGAAGATAGGAGACGGAATCCAGAAGTCTATTGAAAAACAGAAAGCTTAAAAAATCTCAATTCCCCTGGATATTTGAGCCAGCTTTTCTTCGAGAAACCTGCCGCCCGAACTGTAAAAGAAAGTGAAAAATCACCGCGTCTAGAGAAAGATTTCTGCTTCCTTATCATTCTAGAGAGGCGACTGATTTCAGGAACGTCGGTGTAATATGGCAGGGTATAATGAACAAGACTTTAGTGTAAATATTTGAAAGAAGTGAAAATTTAAACATTTTTTAAAAATGTATATAACTTGGTAGATGGATGCCAACAGGGTATATTTTTACGAATTTATGCAGACTAAAATAAGTTAGCGTATAAATAAAAAGTATATCAGAAAATTTTAGTTTATGAAAGTGAGAGGCACCTAGGTTTTGTTCATTTGGTTGAATTAGTTGCTTATGAATTCTATGATGATGATGTGCCCTTGTTTATACGAAAAGGGGATGTAGAAGCTTCTCAGGGTACAGACGCCTGAACATCCAGGGGGGCAGAGCTCTGGTTACTAGTTCATATGAATGATATACACACATTCGTTTGTACAACCCCCTTATTACACGGGGGGAGCATTCACATGCCTCACAGAACTCAGATGAAGAACAACCATGCCCGAACCTGGACTCGATCTCGTGAAGCCCGGATCGCGGGGAAGTTGCTCTACCCCTAAGCCAGCACGCCGGTTACGTATGTTATATTTTATATAATTGAATAAACGTGAGTAATTATGCAAAGTTAGAAATTTGCATGGAAATAAGCATAAAAGATTCAGTCTTTGATGAATATCGTAGTACAGGGTGTGTGTGTTTTAAACTGACAGTACTCGCAGACCTCTGTGGCTCAACTATCATCCATAAAGCCATCAAATTTTGTACGGAAACTATTGAAGACATGGGGGAAAATGAATACGTGAAAAAAATATTTTAGTTCCGAAAGTTTGTCGATAGGTTAGCAACTTTTATCAATCACTAGCAGCGTGGGAATCGTTGACTAAGCATTTTTACAAAGCATCTAAAATTACATAGATACAATGGAATCGAATCGGGAAATATGAGTATATTTTTAGAATGAAGTTACTATGGGCTAAATTAAAATAAAAATTTAGAAATTAATTTGGATTTAAATTAAATGTTAAAATATTATTACACACATCACATATATGCAGTCACGATGGCATTGAATGTCATCGTCATTTTGTCACTAGTATTTAATGAATAAGTCATTTTTTTACACACACAATAGATAGTCCACTCCTCCAAAACGGTTTGATTTGTTTTGATAAGGTTATATCAATGTTCCGTCTTAAACATAGATTAGGATTATTTTGGTAAGGACTTCGCAATTTCGAATCGCTGTCAGATGACGAGAGCGACACTTGAACTAGTATCTACCACATAGCACCACCGTCATGTGCTTATGCGCCACAACACTATAAGAATTTGGATCTGACATACCCCAAACAATATTACATGGTAATTCTTCGAAAGATTTCAAAACAGGAGTTTCAGACGCAAAGTCGAGACATACCAACAGGGTATTGCTGCCTAATCATTCAATATAAATTGCCTTAATTCTTATATGCAAGCCATATTACCGACTCTCCGTCCCGCCCGAAGACACTTTAACTAAATACTGAATGACGACCGTTGCTGCAGCAACACTGACGGGAACTGTTATGGAGTCCTAATGGTCATCAACGACCACGATACAGAGCTCACCGTAGGAAGTACGTCCCATCATCGATGGGAGGATTCAGATCCCCCACCTTTATTGTATCCTCCGGGTTAGCGAGATCCAATCACCATACCCGAAGCCTCTCATCCTCAATACGAGCTGACCCCACGGGTATCAATTCATATGTATATTGTTAATATGGGTCGCGGTAGCTTGGTTGGTACAGCGTCAGTCTCGTAACCGTAAGGTATGGAATTCTATCCTCGTCTAGGCCAAAAACCGCCGTGTTGGCTAATATATGTCCTGTAAGTTCCCATCACAAATTATACCTCTGGGTGTACTAAATCAGGGATGAGTCGGTTTCTGATTTGTATCTAATTTCTGTCTTGCAGATGGATGAATGAGTGTATGAATGAGTTCGACCACCCCCTAAAAAGGGTTGTGTCGTGTGCGTTCGAGCAAAGTCGTCCTTTCACCTTACTTAACGGCACTCGTTAGCAACGAATTCCGTACACTTCCGGCTTAATTTCAAAGAGCTCCGCTCATTCGAGCATGATATAACCAAGTGGCATTAGACCCAACATCGTCACCATTGTTATATAAAGAAAATGACAATGTGATTAATCACAAACTTTTCAAATTTCCTTAAAAAATCTTCACAATACTTTTTAAAAAAAGTACCACTTTCGATGATATCCTCGAAATTCCAATACTGGTAATCCAAACATATTTACCCACGCGTATTTCCAAATGAATCCATTCGAGAGCACAGTTTCCGATACATCGAGAGCACTGGGGATTGCGAGAAAATGGCATTTTCAAGAAATCTCGGCTCGATATAAAGTCTTGGATAAATAAATTTTCCGAGAGCAAAGGAACTATTGCGCACGGCTGCCGCCCTCGAATCAAATATTTGCTCTCCTATAATTCTCAAAACTGCAGCTGTATTTTGTTGCGGAAAGTATTGGACAAAATTCGAAGTACGTCTGCAAAGGACTTTTATTAAACTGGATCAAAGTTTCAGTAAACAAATGACGAAAGATGAATGGATAGATGAATGTTACTTAATTGGCTCTAGATCCCTTTCTCCATAAAACGGCATGATATTGGTTTGCATATACGCTTATTAAACTTCTGGTGGAATCGATATAAATATAAATAAAACGATAAAAGTTTTATTAATTTCACAAATTCAATTCCGATTCTAATCGCGAGGAGTTTTACGATTTGCCAACAGCTGGAATGGATAGTTTAGTTATACTAACGTCCCGTTTTAGTTATACTAACGTTTTCAAAGTTGGGACGGACCTCGTCAATTTGAACGGCGGTCAAATGACGGATGATACCTGAGATGGCACCCCCCCCCTCTCCACAGCAACGGGAGGACGTTTGGCCTTGTCGTTTAATGTGCATCAGACCTGCGTACACGAAGGTTCTTCGATGGAAGCAGGTCTCTATAGTTCCGAAGTCGTGACCTTGCCACCAGGCCACCGCGATCCCCTATGGATTGGAATCTGTATATACAGAATATTTGTATAAATAAAAATGAATGTTTATCTACATGTCTCTTACTCCTTCCAAAACCGTTCATCCGATTGCGATAAAACTTTATCAACTTATTGTTTACACATACGGGATGGTTATAGGGATAGTGCCTAGGGTGGCGAGATCCAGCAACCATGCTGGAAGCATTTCATCATTTTGAAATGCCCTTGGGAAGATGGATTCTTATTTATAAAAAATACGTCAGTGAATTAAAAATATTGGAGTAAGTATGACTGGTGAGAACAGAAAGACTCATCAGTCATAATTAATATACTGATATTTGTTGAGTTACTTGATATTTACTAACTCAACAAACATAAAAGCTATTTTTTTTTCGTTCAGAAGATGTTTCGAGCTGAAGCATATACTTATCGAATGGTTTAAAATTTATCAACAGGGCTAGCCCATTTTACCCTATAATTCATTATTATAAACATGTCTTTTACTCAAAATAAAAGGAATTTATATTAAAAAAAACCCTGATTTCAAAAATGCTATAAAAGCCTTAGATGTTATTAATATTGTATGCAAGTATTATCAAAACCGTTTATATATATATTTTGAAAACGTTACATTTTTATGAAATAAAATTTAGCCGTATTCACCAATTCTGATATAAACAGGAAATGCACAAGTTCCTGTTTAGTGGAATGGATATTTTAATTGATTACAAAATCTATATACAATTAGATTTAAAAGCTATCAAAATAGCATTCGAAATTTATTCAGATACGTAAAATACAACCCTGAACCTCCATGCAATAAGTCTCAACCACTAAAAATCGAATTTTAAAAATTGTTTTCTGTAAGTATGTTTCCCAAAATCAAGCACAAAATTTTATCTTTTGTCACGTCTTGCTATGAAGCAAATAAGACAAATATATTTATCCCGCACATTCCTTATAAATGCATACGCTGACAGTAAGTGCAGATAAAAATTCACTATTCGTTCTCTTTCCAGTAAAAAAAAAAAAATCACAAAGCTGAAAAGTGATAAACACATCGAGACTTATTTAAAGAAGTCAGAAGAATGGGTTAGTAGGGGAAAAATTTCCCTCACATAGGATGAAAACTTCCATTCGAATTCAGAATGGAAACTCTTCCATAAAATTTAAAATTAGATCATTCTTTGCAAGCGCCAATCATCCTAACTGAGTTACCTCATCAAAAATTCCAACCAAGTTTTTGAAGAGACAAAAATTTGGAAACAGATAACTAAAGACCCTAGAAGCTAGGATTTCGGTCGGATTGGTAGAATAAAATGCGCATGCGTGACTGGGATTTCAAAAGCCCCCCTCTCCCACTGGAAGCCACAGTGTTGACTAACTGAAAATTGACCTGTTGTCAGCAAGTAACCCATGGCAACCGCTTTGTTTGACCTCCAGGCTTGTACGTGTAAGGAATATTTTTAGTTACGAAATTCTAAATCAAGTCGATCTGTCTTTTGTTTCCTCGTTAAGATCCTCTTGGGATTTAGGGGGGAACTAAGAAAACCTTATTTAATGGGCTTCTTGGTAAATAAGAAGTGTGAAAAATGGACTAAGTGGGCACCACTATCAAAACATTCACCAGGCTGAGTTTCAGTTAGATTAATGACTCATTTTTAAGCAAAGTTAAGATTATTCGTCGGGTTGAGACAAAGATACTTAGGATAAATTTTACTAGATAATGCATGTATAATATTTAATGCAAGAGGACAACATCATGCCCGACCTGATAATTTTTATTTGAAATAAAAGTTTCTTGAAAGGGGACATACTACTGAGGGCGTATTCTATTCTGTTTAATTTTCTATTTAATTTTTATTCTATTCCATTTAATTTTTATTCTATTCCATTTAATTTTTCCTATTTAATTTTTAAAATCAAATAAGCACATTTAACATCACACCTCCGTTTCCAGAAGCTCGTATGGTCTATTTCCTTTTTGGTATAGATAAACTTTATTTTTAAACACATAACAAGATAAGAAATCTGATAAAAACTAGAATGAAGAATATCTAGAGTACAATGAAACTGGATCAATGAACATGATAATGTACAGTATGAATGAAATAAAAAATAGTTACTTGAGGGTGTTAAAAGATTTAATATGAATGCGGGATGTATTAAATGATATCCTAAAAAATTGATAAGGTTAATCTAATCGTAACAGTTGTCCATAATCAATTAGGAATCTAATCATATTTATGATTCTTTTCATGGAAGATGAATTACTAAGGACTCTTTTTTACCAAAGACTTTCTAGCAAAGAAGAGGATTTTCGGAGGTGCCATTAAAAAGTAAAGGGGCAAGATGTCGCAAAGTGGATGGGATCGCCAACTTCCCCACAAGAGCAGTAGTCATCTTCTGATAAATGGAAACGACGAAGAGAAGAATTGACCATGTTCTGTGATAAACAAGATTTCTTCACGAGTCCAAGAGAATCGTCATTGTTTTGATGATTTGAAAAACAGAACAAACAGTACTTACCAACCAGTCGTTTTAGTTACCTGGAGGCGCTTCTTTCCAAACATTCAGGAGTCCAATTTAATTACAATAATGACCGGTTTTGGAGCAACACTAAGGATATTCGCAAGAGCGAAAGATGTTTTCGTTATTATCGAATTGATAATGCATGCGCAATGTTCATAAAAAGAAAACGTTATGAATTGATTTGACAGACATTCTACTCCTGTTTACATTTTGTCCCAACTTCCAGCACTATCCCCTTCATTTCGTTCTAATTGCCGTGGTATCTCAGAGTAAGATTCTAATATTAAAGTGTTAAAGTCAATATGTCGAAAGTCATTCATATGCCATTCTTTGAAGGTAATAGCCAAAATTACACATATTTAGATTAAATCTCGTTCAAGTATATTGATGTAGCTAAGGCATTTTAATGACACGAATCTTGTCTATGACATGTGTGTCAACTTATTATATGGTAGAATTGGTAAATATTCCCCGATGAGCCATTCTCTGGTCAGTCACAACGCATGTCTCATCTGTCTCAATCGGGGGAATGAACTTTCTTAAGGGCTACATAATAATGTTGCTCAAAAAATTTACGCTCATTTATTGAATTTGCAGTGGAGAACGATCTTTTTAAAGCACAAAGAAAAGGAAGGAATTATTGGAAATAAAAGAATATGGTTCGATTCGAGAATGCATTACAGAAATCAAAGACAAAAAGTCGTAATCTCTACTACTAACGCTGGTCCGTGATAATTCATGCCTCATTAGTCTCAGTCGGGAGAAGTGAATATTCGTAAGGGCTGCATGATAATGTTGCTCAAAAAATGTACACTCAGTCATTGAATTTATAGTGAGGAATGATTTTTCAAAGCAAGAGGGATTTGGAGGATTTATTGCAACTAAAAGAAATCAGTTCGATTCCAAACTATGCACAAAAGTCAACTTTGAACAAAAAAAATCCATACACGATAAAAACGGCATTTTGTTAAAAATTCATCAAAAATTAATTTTTAAAAATAGTCTATTACTTAATATATATACATAAAATTTTGCCACGGACATTAATTGAATGATATTAAGCATTTTATTTTTATGTATATCCATCCATTTTGTATATTAATTTTAAATTTCTCTACTAATCCTCAAAATTAAATTTGTCAGATTTTAAATAAGTGAAAAGGTGGGAAAATTGAGGCGAGAGGAGGAAAAAAAAGAAAGTTATAAATGGAAATTGTTCCAATTTAATGTTCAAGACAAACGAAATTAATTTTTTGGATAACATTTAATTTAAATGAACTACAGTTACTCTTCATTCCATAAATTAATTTTAAAAAAATGGGAGGCGTTTTTTTTTTGTTGTTGGTGGTGGTGGTGGACATTTCTTGTGATGATCGGTTTCGAAGAAACTAAGGATTTAAACATTTTGAAAAAAAAAGACAAATATTAAAACTATTATAACAATTTTAGATGTAACAAAACGTACTTTTGTTAAGTGCAAAATTCTTCTGCGGGCGAAAACGAGAATTTCAAATTTTAAGAAACGATTTCTTTATTTCTCCAGTTATTGAATTTATTACATTTTATATATAATAGAACACTGAATTTCCCATTGCATAAGTGGCAATAAAAATTTATTCGCCAACATAGATTACACCTATCCCCCGATTCACACTGAAGATAGGTTCCTTAGAAAACCGTGTAAATCGAAATCGTTGATTCTTATACGTAAAACCGTGTAAATCGAAAACAAACTAAAATGTGCATAATTCAGTCATTTATTTCAACGTAAAATAAAACTAAATATATCTTAAAAACATAAAAATAACTGTCTATTTATAAAATAACAAAAATATAAGGTATATTTATGTAATTCATTTTACATATAGAAACGAGAAATATAAATTAAAAAATTTAATCAGAAATTTAGTTACTGTTATCACTTTCGTAGACTCTCAATGTTTTATTTCTGATTGGTATGGTGCAAATCCGGTGGTGCGTTCCGGGTCGGTGCAAATTTAAAAACCTTGTAAAAGTGAAATCGTGTAAACCGAGTGCAGTGTAAATCGGGGGATAGGTGTACTTAACAAACAACAACTTATAATAATTTTTTACAACAGCTTACGAAGATAAGAAATAAAACAAGTTTTATATAATTCCTACTTAGGCAAACTAAAATTTTTTATTTCTTAACTGTTGACTATATAATTATTAAAAAACATTAAGTGTATAAAAAAAATTCATTTTCGCTAGAATCGAACTAGCATTCTTTACTTTCAAGTGAAAAATACTGAAATCCTTGCATTTTACCGATTGAGCTACTGCTGGCTAATTTCTTCATTAAACTGCTAAAACTCTATTTAAAGTGTTACAAATGAATCAAATGTAATGAATGATTTAATATTTAAAGTAATACTTTTATTAACATCTAATGTCATCCACTATGTTTTCAAAAAAAAAAATGCATTTAAACTTGAAAGGATGAATAAAAAGTATTTCATTGACGATTGAAAATTGGAACAAGATATTATATAATTTTAGTGAGAGTGTGAACTAATAGTAGGTAATATAAATGGTAAAAAAGAACTTAAAAAGAGAATATTTTCCCCAGCTTTTCTTCCAAAACTTACAAGGCATTTAAAAATAAAAAGGAAATATAGAAATGTATTTCGATAAAGACAGTGATGTACAAAGCTGTTTTTTCATATTTTAACCTACTTGAGGTAATAATATATTTAGAAATACGGAGAAGTCATGCATGATAAGTTTCTTCCGATTCACACAACTGATTTCCAAGAAGCCAGAAAAAAACCATTTTAAAAGACACAAAATATTTTTTGTGTTGGTTTTCAAAGTATCACGCACTTTGTTTTCTGATTTACAGGGAAGAGACGGAATAAATTTGCACCATTTGCTCGTGCTAACACAGTGAATAAAATAACTATCGCAATATTTCACGTTTTTTTTTTGTCACTACTTATAGCGGTCGTTTTCGCGGAATTTTGTCTAGATGTGAGAAAGCAAGGGGGGAAAAATAGATGTGTATGTGTCAAAATCATTTTTTATTGAATTTCACAAAGAGGAATATTCGCTCAATGGAGTAGTTCATAGACGGTTGAAGGTATTCTTTTTCTACTCATATTATTTCTATTACACTTATATATGCAAGATTTACACAAATCGTCACATACTGAAAACTCATTGTAAAATCATTTATTTTTGAATGGATGCTTACTAATTGGCTTAGGAACAGCACGAGGTTCGAGTCTTAGTGTGGGCATGGTTGTTCCTCCCTTGTGTTCTACCTGCCAGATGTGTAAATGAGTTGAGTTGTAAAAAAGGGGTTGTGCAAGCGAGTGCGTGTGCGTGTGTGTGATCTTCATTTGAGATAGAAGTCAGACTTCTGCCTTCGGGTGCTCAGGGGTTTCTACCCTCAGAGGCTGCACAGGAAGGACATCCTCATCATCAAAACAGTTTACTTGATCCTACTGCAAATGTTCTAACATTAATAATGATGTTTTTAAATCAATCTTATTGATATTACTGTTACAATAATTATTTTTCAAATATGGCACTAGTGAAACTTTTTTTCTTCAAATTCTGCTTTTCGGTGTCAAATTATAATGTAATTTTGCATCCATTTAAAAAATCGAACCCTTAAAGTGCAATTTTTATAGCAGGACAAAAATTTAAAAGGCTAAAATTTTTTAATCAGAGACCATTTCTTATATATTTAATGCGACGTTATAAAATTCTTAGATCGCTAAACGTTCTATTCTTTTAAAAAATGATGCCGTCATTTGTTAAGCACTTTGATAAAATATGTGATAAAAACAATGTAAAATATAGCTCAATATATAATTAGGCTCATTGTTAGGGTTTTAATTGCATTTGCATAATTTTACTTAAAAATGAAATGAAATATTAGTAAAATATAAGACTTAATGTAAAATAGTAATAAAAAAAGAAAGACAAAGTTGCATGCCTGTCCATGTAGAATACAGAAGAAAACTCATATCGAAAAGCATTTTAAAGTTGGTGAAAAAAATACTAAAGCCTTTTTTAGATAGCATATTTAAAATTGCTTCGATAACTGTGCACTATTTTTATTGTTCAAAATCTGATTTGAAGCTGTAAATGTGATACCTTTTTTGACCAGCAGAGTTAATAAATACTGAACTTACCCTTAACAATTACCTGAGGTACAACGTAAGGCGATTTATTGCGTGAAATCTGTAAATTTGCTATATTTTGCCTCTCTGAGGTCAATTCAACAGCATCTGAGGAGTCCCCAAGGCGGAAAGGAAGATTTCCTGCAGTTTAATAGGGGAATCAATCAATATATCAGTTAACAGAAAATTTGTTAACAGTAGGTTCACAAAAATGTTTCGTCTTATAGGATTTCATAATGCAAGATGGTTATAATTAAAGTTCCACTTTGAAATGACCATAAAAAGAAAACTAGATCAAATGTTATTAATCAGGGTAATAATTTAAAGGAAGTCATGGAAATTTCTTTTCTGCCAAAAAAAGTAAAAACTCCCCACCAGGGAGGAATAGCACTGTATGCAATATTGTTAAACAAAATAGGACTTGAAGACATTAGTTTAAAACGCGTTTAATCGCTTCTAAAACATGTTACAAAGCATGTTCAATCTCAAAGCATGTGCTATATCAAAAGCTCTGTTTATGGTGAAAATCTAAACAATTTGACGGAACTGAAGCTTGTGATACATCGATTATGTGCGGAACATTCTTTCTGATATGCCAAGAGCTACTGTTGAAAATGCAGAAATAAGATTTAACTCTCTTTCAGAAATCTGGATGTTACATTGAGCTTGCTTTGTAACATGCTCCAGAGACGATTAAATATACTTTAAACCGATATCTCTATGTTTTATTTTGTTTAACAATATTGCATACAGCGCCATTTCTCTCCTGATGAGTTTGAGAACTTTTTTAATGAAAAAAGATTTTTCCATGACCTTCTCCAAACCATTAGATTTAGTCGGTATTGGGACAAATGCGTACTACCACTTCCGTACAGGTCATAAAAGACCAATAAATCACTCTAAGCCCATTGAAAAAAGGGGGTAGGGAGTAATTAGTTTAGGTTTGCAAAAAACGTGTTATCTGTTGGCAAGAGTATTTGGCGGAAAAGGGTATTGGCGTTTTAACTTTTTGATGCGTAAACATAAGAAAAAAAGTTTTGTCTATGTGTACGAGATATGCTGGCTCTCAACACACCATACCGTTTAGCTATGAAATTTGACAAATATTTACTTTGAAGGATAGAAAAGTGATTTTTTAAAAATTTAATTAAAAAATAAAAGAAATATTGACTTTATTTTCGTTATAACTTTCTAAAAATTTTCAGTAAAAAAAATAGTTTTTACAGCATTTTAAAATTTAAAAGACGGACAGACAGATAGATAACTGGACGACAAAGGTGGTAAATTTAAAGTATACGACGAAATACATCAAGAACGCTTGCATTACTACGCTTGAATTCTCTGAATTATTCATTCACAGTCTAAGTATGCTAAATATAGTTCTCAAATAAAAATCAATAAATTTTAAAAGAAAATGTAAAACAGAAATTCCATTCTAAAAAATTACGCCTAAACTCAATTATTACCATCACAAACGATTCTAATTGTTTTAAGAGAAGCTGATCATTTAAATGTACATTTCAAACGATTAATAGTACATAAGTCAATAAAGAATTTAACAATTGATAACTTTCCTACTATTTGAAATTAAATCTGTTCAAAGCTTTTGAACTTCTGGGAATCAAATACATAATACATAGTAAAAAATTTGGAGGGAAAAGGTTGTTTCGAGATTTGCATTATCACAGGACCCCTGGAAGGTTTAAAATGGCCATGAATTCTTCTGAAATTAGAAATAATTACACTGCTTAAAATATGGTTAAAAAACGCATAGATAATCAGTAAAAATTTCAATAATGGTGTAGGTTTATATTGTTCAAGGGTAAATTACCAGAGCTTCATTTAATACTATTGTTAATGGCTTATTTTACATACAGGAACGATCTATAAAAAATTAAAGTTTCTGAAGAACATATACTGCATATATTAATGTTAATTTATTACTACGTACATTAATGTAAATATTTTTTTAAATTCTGTTTTATATTTTATCAATAGATTTGTAATTAGGGTTTAATAAATAGTGTCACTAGAAGAAAATTAAATTTGAATTCAGCTAATATCACCTACAAATTTTCGCAGATAAAAAGGATCAGTTGGCAAAATATTAATATACTTCTGATTTAGTAAGCTATTTATTTTATGCACAGTGTAATAACAATATTTCATATATAAAATTCAAAGTCGTATAATGAACAAACAATTTATCTTTATCTGAGCAGATTTTTCATTTAAATGTAACAGCATTGAAATTAAATCTACAATGATAAACAGAAAAGTTTAAATTTGTAAAAGAAATATATAGCACGGAAAATTAACATTCGTAGTTGGAATCTTTTCTTACTGCTTACGTCATTTCAAGATATTTTTTTTTATAACTATTCCCATCTTACAAATAATTTCAATGCTTTTAACACCATTTAATTGTACTCCATACTTAAGAAACAATATTTTTTTTAAAGTTCCTATATTTAAGTAACATACATTTCAGTGTTCAAACTTACTAAATTAAACAAACGAATCAAGAAGAAATAAAATAAAAACTAATGAAACCAAAATTCTTTTGTTTAATGCAAATCGTTATATTCATGTAAAATAATTCATTTACCAAAATCTAGATTATTGTTCCAAAGTCGATATAGTATTTATATGAAAAAAATATCATTGGTCATTAATTTTTATCATATTTTTTGAATAAACTCCTTGAAAAGCAATTCATGCTTCATAAAAAACCAAGAGGAAAATATCGCATGAAATGGTATTAAACAACATTAAGTATTCGAAATTTTGTTAAGTATGTTAACTCTCGCCAAATCTGACACTTTCAGATAACGTTTAAAATGTTGCAGCCTCTTCAAAAACTCATCCTTTACAGTAACACAATCCCATTGTAAACGGGACCATTGATTGACAGTTTTATGACTGGTACGCAAATGACTCGTACGAAAGAGTCATACAACCGATTTAGTCCAGTAGTTTACTTTTATGACCATTTCAAAGTGGTACTTTTAATCATAACAACCCTGTAGTTGTCTCTAATATAATATTTATGATTGGCTGATATCAGAAGATTGATGCAGAGAGAGTACAAAATGAAACTCATTGTTGCTGCACGAATGATTTTTGTGTTCCAAAGTTTTATCGAATCTTCAAAATTCGTTGATAATATTTTAACATAATATTAAATATCAAAATATATTAATAACGTTTGAGAAATTTCATAAAAAATGATTGGGAAAATATTCCAAAATAAAAGCAAATTATCAAATATATGCAATGACGATTAGAATTTACATATGAAAATCTGATTTATTATACTCAAATATATTTTATGAAGAAAATTTATCGAATAAAATTCATACAATTTGTTTATACAAATTTATACAATTGTGTCGAAATACGTTATGTTTCAAGAAAAGTAGTGTTCAGTATTAAAAAAAACAAGTAATAATAAAATTTTAAATTCAATTTCTACTCAGGTCAGCAAATTTTTTTTGGTTGCTTTTTATTAAATAGTTATCAAAACAATTATTGAGCATCAAAAAAATTGATTTTCGCAAGAATTGAACTCGCATTCATCACCTTCGCGTGAAAAATACTGAAATCCTCACATTTTACCGATTAAGCTACTGCTTGTCGATTTCAATTACCAATACAGACTGTTAAAACTGTTTAAAGTATTTAACATTAATTAAATTTTATTAATTAATGTTTGGAAAAAATAGCACTAATATCAAGTGCCATGCACTACAAGTTTAAAAAATGTATTTGAAGAGTGGATGAATAAAAAGCATTTTATAAACAATTGAGAATTTGAACAATATATATAAATAAATAAATCCAAGGAGAGTGTGAACTAATAGTAGAAATTGAAAAATATTTTTTTAATTTTAAAGTTGCTTAAAAGACATTTTAATAATTTCAAATAATTAACTAAATAATTACATTCTTGTGCAATACTATGTTTTAGCAGAAATTATTTTAAAGACACATGCATGCACACACGCACCTCCTAATACAAAGTATTTAAATTGGGTGTATGGCATACGTTTCAATGTCATTCGGATTTAATATTTATTTAGCACAAGATTATATTTCTTGCTTTAAAAAACAAAACACATCGTAACTTTATTTTTGTAATGACAGGAATGATATTAAAATACTTTAATGTACCACAGTTTTGGTGAAAAAAATCTATTCAACTATTTCAAAAGTTAAATTGAGTCCCTTTTTGCTACAGTAAGATAAATGAGCAGTTTTATTGGTTCAATTCAGGAAAAAGAAAAAGGCGCCTCTGAACCAGAAAGGGACAAAAAAGTTCTACGAGAAAGGGATAAAAAAGTTCTATCCATCCATCCATTCACTTCAAGATTGTTTAAACAGTATTTAATACAAAGAAAATCGTTGAATTCTATAATTCATTGCTCTTTTTGACGAAGAAACGGAAATCTGGCTTGAAAAATATATTTCAGTTTTGAAAGTTTCTTATTTTGTATATTTGCTTGAATTCGAATTAATTTATGACTGTCCTTACATGGAGACAATCACTCAATTTTTTTTCTTTTTTGATAAATGCATAAGAAGAGTTTAAGCGAGATAAAATATAAAACTAGGCTGTTTGAAATTCATAATTATTTAAATTTTCTTTAACCTCTGAAATTGCCATTGGCAGAAAAGTAACAATTTGGTATAATATTAGTTAATCCGAATCCAAATATAAAAGATCTGAATATTTCCAAATATCTTTGGTTAGCAGGTACTGTGGATCTGCAATAAAGATTGTTATTGCAGACGATTTATTTATTTGTGGACTTCTTATCAATTAAAAAGATCCAATAAAAACTTCAAAAATTATTTGTCATAATCATATTATATATATATAAATTATGATGCATATCACCACTTATATATATTTAAAAAACCGTTGCTTATATATTTTTTAAATATTTATTGAAATTTAGAAAAAAAATTTGAAGTTTAATACAATATTAATTATTAAAATTAATCAATCTTTAAAATCCTTATTGCCATTTGCAAAATGAAAAAATATTTTCCTTTAGACATAACATTCTAGTTCTCTTTTAGACAAAAATGAAAAATTCTTGAAATCAAATTATTCTATTAAAATGTACATACACACTTCGAAAATCGTTCAAAATATCGAATATTTTTTAATTGCTTCAAAATGTTCTGATCTTTTAGC
>JAPMOQ010016726.1:1911978-1930952 GCA_026543055.1 Argiope trifasciata
TAGGAAGTTAAGTAAATTTGCCATTTAATTAGGAAGTTAAGTAAATTCGCATGCTAAGTGGTTAATGACCTACTGTGAAAAAATCGGACTTTTAAAATTAAAAAGAAATCTAATGTGTACATTCACTAAAATCAAATTTTCATAATTCTCCCTTTATTTTGGAGTAAAGAAAGTTTTACTGTATAAAACCCTTATTATATGTGACGAAAGCCGAATTATGCAAAATTTACTTCCATTATTATTCTTTTGGTAACAGATATAGTCCAAATTTAGAAGATAAAAAATGAATGCTTTCATTTCTTCTAACTTATTTACATACATCAGTTGCATAGAAATTAGAATCCGAGGTTGGTGACCGATTCAGAACAATGAGGAAATGCCGGGTGATAAATAAGGATGAAAAACGTCGAGGATCGAGGAGCTGGAGTACACGCGAAATTTCACCGTCTGGCTCAGTCGGTGGAGCAAATTTATTGGAAGGAGCATTAATAGGTTAGGATGCAGTCTGATTAATAGGTTTGGTGGAAGTCGTAGGAAAGGTTATCGATCCAGCCTAATTTACTGCAACAAATACTGTCAAAATATCTATGACTGGTGAACTGCTTCTGCGATTTCAATCCTCAGACTTCCGTGCGGAAGTCAGATGGTCTGGCACTGTTAGCCATTTTATATACGACTAGCCCAGGGATGGCGACCCTTTATGGATCAATCTACCATGTTGTTTCTAAAGAAGTGTTTAATGAGATATAGATATGCCGTCAAAACAGTTTTACATGTGATTATTGAAAAGATAAAACTAAATACTAACAACTCATTATTTATTACGAAATATATACATTTTGCACTGTATGGCTGTAGATATTTTATATACCTGAAATAATATAAATTAATTAATTATAAACTCAAATCAAAGTAACAAAAGTGTGACTTTTATTGTTGCCGAATAGAGGATAAATAACCTTCATTAGGATTGTAAGATTTTACTTTCATCAAGATACATTTTGAATTGTAGTCGTCTGTCAAACGGTTTCTAAATGAATCTTTAATGCTATTTAGCTCAAAAATTAATGGCTCTCTGGCATAGGTAGAGGAAAATATGGTTAACACGTTTACTGCCAACTACGAGATAACTCGAATACTGCGTTCTTTTCTAGGACCAAACCATCTCTGTTATTAGAGGACCTTCTTTACTACAGTTATAAGACGGCAAAGAAAGGGTAATCTAATTAGATAAATGGTCCTGATGTCAGGCGAGGGTAGTGGGAATGAGCGTGTTAAAACAGCACTAGCCAGTTTCATCAAACAGTTAAATATGTCTGAACAGAATTCTATGCTTCTAAAATTTATTTACCGGGATTTTTACTTATATTACTTGTTAATTTATCTGTTTCAATCAATTCCAATTTCTTCCTCGTTACAATGCAGTTTTGAATCCAAATTGAACTAGACTGTTAATCAATCAGTTGCATTCAAAACATACAATTTCAGTTCATCAAATAAAGTCACATGCAAACCGTTATGATAAGTGATGTGCCCAAAATATTGCAACATGTGCCATCAATGGCAAACATGCCATCCGTTCGCCATCCCTGGGTTAACCAAACATTGATTGCACGGTCGCCGAGAAAATTTGGAAACGACTTATAAACCAGCAATCATATTAAATACGAATAAGATAATAAATAATGTGTGAGCATTTATTAATTAGAATTAAGTGTATGTCGGTCCGACTTTCAAAAACGCTTTGGGATATATAAATGAAATTTGGAAAGTGGTTTATCGAATTTTAACTTAATGTGTGGATTTCGTTCAATGTGTATGTCTTAATGCAAGTGAATGCGATAGCAACAAAATGCTAAAATCCAAAGGGATAAAGTGTGGTATACAATTTTATCATGTATGTCCAGTTTTGAAACAAATCCGTCTCTGATTGGTGACCGTTTGTCAGTATATACTTTCCAGTGCATGTACCGTGATCAATCAAAAATAAAATGTAAAGAAAAGAAATATCTGTTATCTTGTTACTAAAATGAAATTTTCATGCCAAATTTTGACAAGCGGGAAGGGAAATGGGCAAGCTAAATTTACTCTATAATATTCTGAATCACTAAACGCTCAAGTTTCATGTGCAGTACAATAATAAACCGTGAGAATAAAGTAAGCACCAAGTCCACCTTTTTTGGACAAGTAATTACAGTGATTTATGAGCATTTGAGCCAGCATAGACTGGTTTTCATGGCATTGGATTCGCATAACTTAGGTTGGGAGTTCGAACTCGCCAGCCGATGATTCCCCGTGTGTGATAGTAGCTGGCGCACGTATAAATCTTTCGTGCTCATAAAGTCCTCCATATCGAGAATGCCACTGGGATTACTAGATCAGAGTTTATCATTCTTTGATTCAGGTCTAAATTACAATCTGTGGATGAATGAATAATATGCATGTATGAAGTCCATCCCGTAAAAAGGGTTGCGACATGTGTGTAGCTAAATCACTCTTGCGCACTACTGAAAAACAAAAGTGAAATTTTTGGCTTAAAATGACTGACTAATTAGTCAGCGTGCAAGTATCATTAGAAGCAACAACAACGCGCATTTGATCATAATAATGTATCCATAAATCATCCACTATGAACAAAACAAATATTGACGCATTAATTATGTAAACGCACTTATTACGACACGAATTCCATTCATGCATCAGAAACGAATATTCAAGAAAATTTTAATCTCCGAGGTTATTACTTTGGCCTTCCAGAATGGTGGCACTTCAACCTTGGAATAAAAACGCAGTATGGCTTCCGCATTCCTACTTGAAACACAGTAATTAATCACGAGGCTCATAATTATTGCTAAGCTTTGTAAATAAATATGCTACAATATCAAATAATCGATGAAAAACAATAAGGTTTTTCTGCACTGAAAAAAAGATTGACGGAATTTACTTAGGACGGAAAGATACTTTAAGTTATTTTCTATGTATTTCTGGATTCATTTTCTTTGATAGATTCCGTGGAATATTTCATAAATGCCTATAATTTCAAATTTACATGATAATTTGAAATAAATTATACGAACCTTTCAAAAACTATATAAGTTTTATTCATATCATTCAAAGCTAATGTGAATGGAGTTTCAGGCTACCACATTCGCACAAAGAAATAGATCGATAGACAATTTATATATAGATTAGTTCCAATATTTAATACAGATCTAATATTGCTGAGATAAAGCTGAATTTTAGTTCCTTAAATCGTTGAGTTATTGCAGATGAATTGTCAGATCTGCCAAATATGTCAGATGGATTGACATATTCCGACTGAAATTCGATACGAATGTTCAATGCACAGACGACATTACAAATTTCAAAATGTGGAGTTTGTTCGAAATATTCAGTTTTCAGAGACATAATTTCAAATAAGTCTTTCTCGAATTCTCAGCAACGTAATATATTAAACATTCATCAGATCTCAAAATTGAACTTTCATAAACGAGAAAATATTGTTTTTGGCAAAGAAAATTAAAATGGTAACTTTTAACAGATTTTTCTTTATTTTTACTGCTGCATTTTATTATACATGTATGTAATCATCAACGAGTTTTAGTCTTTTTAATACAGCTGTTTTTTTTTTGTTATTTTTGTCACATACCTGAAGAAAATATTGTAATAAAACAAATTTAAACTCGAGATTTTGACGAATTTTTGTGCTTCTAATTGAATTATTCCCGAGTTCGAAAAACAAATTTTTAGAGCTATTTCTGTTTGTCTATCTGGGCGATTATGCAAAAGTGCTTCCATCTACATGAATGGAATTTGTTACAAATAAAACTTTATAGATATCTATCAAATTTTGAAAGAAAAAAAAATCACTCAGGTAGACCGACTATATGGCTACAATGAAAAATGTAACAAAATGGATGAAATATTTTAGCGCTTAGAGAGTAAATCTATATAAAATTTTAAATCAAATCCATTAAAGGGTTTCTCTGTAACACAAAAGAGCATAATATAAAATGAAATTTATCGTTTATAAAAATTTTATGTCTGCTTCAAATACTGACCAGGATTGAACTTTATTTCTAATTAGATTATTTCTTTATTCAAAGCACAAAAACTTTCATGTTTGGGACTCTGAAAGAAAAAAATCTGTATTTTCAGAATTCATAATTTTCCTTCAAGTTCACAATTTTGTACGAGATGATAACAATCTTTAAGCGAGAAAGTTTTCGGGAAACCACATCTGTTTTTTCCCACATATTTTAATCATAGCTATTCCAATGGTTAGGATCAAAATTGGGTCAAATCATGGTCCACCGATGCATTAAAAAAGTGGTCAAGAAATTAAGCAATCTGCTTCACTGCCTTCAACATTCATACTATGATGAAGACCATCTAACGCTACATCATCATCATTTAAATATCCCTTTCTCCTCAACTGCCCCAAAATAAACCTCCGAGTTAACAATCCATCATTTCCTTTTCTGGCTGCCCATCTCCAGAAGAGATGGATCCAAAAGACATCTTTTTCGAGACGAAAAAATGGAACAAAAGACGGTCGGAGATGGAAGACTCCCCCCCATTCCCTCCCCCTTACGACTTGATAATGGGACCGATGTCATTTGGATGTGGAAGGGGGGGGGCATGTCTTCAAAGAAGCTGTGTAAAAAGGATGGAAAATGATGGTGTCCGTAAAGAATTAATGAGGTCCTTCAAGTGAGAAGGTGGAAGGACTTGCATCTCCATTCTTTTTTTTTTTGGTTCGAAAAAGAAAACGATTTTCTTTCTTTGAAAGGGTGGAATTGCCCTTTCTTTGGAGGGTGGAATATGCCTCATCTGCGTTTTTCTATGGAAATGACAACGAAAGGGCAATAAATGATTTCCGGAATTAGGAGTGTCAGCAAGAAAAGCGGAGCCTCGTCTGAAAAGTGGGGCAACAATTTTTCATAAGTATACAAGAGCTGACTTATTCCAACAGCATTCTGTCTTAATGGACCCACATTGTAACCTACTTAAACGAATCCAAAATATATTTCTTCACAAATCCCGATTTTTCTCAAACTCGGTCCACACACACACACAAAATGTATGAATCTATATGTTATTAAATTTCTTTCAGTATTTATCCATCATTTTAAAACCCATATTTCAGTGGACCAAAAAAATACTTTTTGGTACTAGTAGAGCTTAAACTTCTAAAGTTACTCTTTCCTTAAAAGCTCTTAAATAAAATGATGAGTATTTGTAGAAGAATTAGCAGATAAATTATCATTATAAAGTATAAACCTATGAATTAAAATTCTTATGGAAGTCGTTACTTTCAAGAAACATTTTTAAAAAAATACAAAATATTATATGAGAGAAAAGAAATGAAAAACTTTAGTTTTGAAATGAAGGATTCTATAAACTGAAGGAAAATTCCTCACAGTGTCATAAATTTATATAAATTTTAATATTAATAAATGTATGTAAATTTCAAGCAGTGCTACACACAACCATTTTATATTTAATATTCAGGCTATTTTTAATACCTTCCCTGTCATGGTTTACCAATGCGATTCGGTTCATCTTAATTATTTGTTATGTATTGAAAGTAATAGAAAAGGAGGTATCTGATTAATAGGCATGAACTGATAAATAATAAGTTTGAATGGCATACGAGTAACATTTCAACTAACATATTACAAGCCTATTATTAAAATTTTATATAAATAATTATAATTCCTAATTATAAGAAAGTCTGCAAATAATGCAGACATCCATTCTTACAATTACAATCCTTCCAATGCAGACATCCAAAGTTGCGTGTTCTGATCACGCCCTGGTCAGGAGTTATTATGGTGCGGAATTTAAGACAAACTGGCTGCACTGTGTTCATATGAGTTAAAAGTCAAAAGTTTAAATAACAACTTTATTAATAAAACTCTTAAAGTCCACTATAAAAACAAGAATGCTCCAGGAGCCAGGCTGAATGCCGTGAAAATGTTACCAAAAGCTTAATAAATGCGATGAAACAATAAAGCAGACAACCATGCGACACCACACAACCATCTAACACAAAATACAACTTCTTGGCTTTAAAATTGGAAATGCTAGATATTTGAGCTGAAAATATACACGAAAGTAATGTATTTTGATAATCAGAGTGACTCTTGTGAAAGAAATGGACATTTTCCACTTTGAAATAGGAAAAGTTTTCCAAAACAATAAGTAATTATAAAATTCTACATCAAAAGATACTTAAGGCATTTTCTAAATGTAAACGGGAAAAAAATCCCTGAAAAAGTATTCTATAAACGAATTAAGCCAATAGTTAGAAATGTATTGCATTAATTAAGACATTTTTATTAGTGCTATCATTAATTTATTTTCCTTTCCCTTAATCAATTTTAAAAATTTGATCTTAGTTTACAATTCTCAATATCAAAAACAATCGTAAGAGAAAAAAATTAAACTTTCAAACAAAAATTATTCCAATTAAAATTCTGAGTTTCACTTCCAATTTCCTTTTATCGGATAGTTTCTGAATATCAAAGGATGCAAAGGCACGGTTGCAGTGGAAACAGTTCCCCGTCCGACGCAGAAGCTGGACATCAATTATGCAGGAGAGCAGCTGCTCCTTCAAAGGGCGATTTAATGAGCAGTGCATGGGCAAATCGTTCATCGGGGCCCACTGGGATTGTCATTTGGGCGATTGTCGGGATTTGTAATACAACAGGTTGTTGCATGGGCACACAACGGATTACGTAATTATTGCCGGCAGCAACAGTGTTAATTGAGGGCATACAGAGGTCACATTAGTGGTGGAGATATTTCTCTACAGTATGTTATTGGGATACAATTACAGAATCGTTGAATTAAATTATTATCAATTCATCTGCCGAGGACTAATTATACACATATTTAACACTAAGATATAAATAGTTCAACTGGACAGATGAGTTGGACTGTATAATACTGGACTCTGGAATATATCGCAGAACAACGGGAGGATTGTAAAATGCTTTTAGAATAAAATGCTGCATTTTTTACTCGTATCATATATCGCATAAGACATATACGATATCATACATCGTAATATCATAATTCTTATAAGATATGTATCTTAGATTGCACCTTTTCCACATAATGATGTGATAAATATTTGTATTCATTCAGAATATACCTACCTGGTGAGTACTAAATATGAAACTAATTTTTGCATGAAGAAAAGAAAAACTAAGAAATCAAAACAGCTTATAGAAAATGTGCTCTAAATTGAGATTTGTAAAGTCTAACAAAATCTGGAAATTACCTCCAAATTTATACAATGAAGCTAATTATCATTCCATTCTTTTGTTTCGGTATATCTAATTTGAATGATCACATAAGTAATCATATAACCACGGTTATACATAGGAACCGATTACTATTTATCTTTTATTTCTGCTAATCTATCTATATTATTATACTAGTAATTTTTCTCCATTCAATCCAAATACAACGTTAAAATTCCAGGAAGGTAAGCTGCTATGCTTCACTAAATATCATAAAATTAAAATTTCAATTCAAGTTAGTATTTTTTTAATTAAAAACGGAAGTGACAATTCTCCATCAGTAGACAGCAAAGAATTTAACGGCTGTTTATGAATCCGAAACATGTTTATAAATATTGAATAGGAGAATGGAGGAGAATGGAAGAAACATTCGTCTGCTAGTCAGTAACTAGAGAAAAAGTTATTCTTTTTTGGTTGGTTTAAATCAAAATGGGAAAATTAAAAATTTAAAACGGACGCAAGGAGTCTTGAAAACCGTTTCAAATGAACTACAAAGTAATCTTAACTAGTTAATTTAGGAAAATTTAGAGGATTGATTTTATTTCGTTTGAAAGTGTTAAAAATTAAAGGACAATTTGCTAAGCTGATACACTAGAAAATATGAGTAAATAATATTCTATTAGCATTTCGGTATTCTCCTACATATTTTTACAATCTACTCGAAATAAACAGAATTTCATTTACAGTAAGTACTACATTAGAAAGGACAATCATCTTTTTTAACCATTTCCCAATGTATAGCTCTTTTCAATCACTAAACAGTATATTATCAATAAAAATTTAATCTTCACAGCTACATTTATTATTTCTGAGAGTTAAGAACAAAATTTAGTACTCAGTGTACGTGATTAAATAAATCCCAATCCATTTCTCCGAATGCTCAATTAGGGTTCGTTGAATTCGTCTGCGAAGCTGCTGAAATCGACTGTTTCATCCATAGCTTTCATTCGGAGAATAGTTCCAAAATTTATTATTTTAGTGTTTCGACATTTTACTGCCATAAGCAATAAAAATCATAAATTAATTTAAAACATTTTTATTGCTCAACACAGTAATGTCGAAACAAACTTCAGAGAAGGCTATAATTTTTTAACCATAATGAATATATACAATTCAGGAAAAATAATAAACCAGAAAGATATAATTAATGTAAAAAAAATTGTTACAAAATCATATGCAGATACATTAGACAGCGTATAAAAAATTAAACTATCTTTTTTATATATAAAAAATATAAGAAACATTAAATGAAAGCTATTATATTTTTACATTAATCTCGAATTAAAATGTTTTAATCTTTAATTGAGACAATTTCTTTGTAAAATTTCTTTATGATGGGGTTGAATAGTTAAATAACGGAAGAATTTAGCAGTATATTAAATATTATGGCGGAAGGAAAATGATTACATTCGCTGTAAATGTAATAATATTTGCCTCTGTAGCTGAAATAAAGTTCTATCAAGAGCATTAAATTAATTCAATGCTTAATTTGCTTTCATAATAAAGATAATTTTTAATACGAGAATTTTTTGTAAAACATGAAAAAATTATATTTTCAGATAAAATCATTATATTTTTAAAGTAAAGAAATTAATAAATTAGTATGAAATTTCAAAAATAGTAAGGCAAAATTATTTTAGTTGTTTTTATTTTAAATTCAATCGATTTTGTTGTTGAGGTTAAAAAAAGGATTGGTTAATGACTGAAGTGAAACATTGAAATTAGTAGTAATAAATCTCACCACTAAAAAAACATGAATATTAGATTAGCCTATTAAAACCATTCATGAATTTTATCTAGAGAATCTATAAAAACAGATTAAGATACATACTGAGAACTACAAAAAATACCGAAATTTACGAACACTTGTTAAAGTACTATTTTTTTTCTTAAATCTTTAACTATAAATTTGGCTTTACTATTTAATAAAAATTCATAGCGTGAAATAAAACCATTAATTTCGCCGATGTAAACAATCCAGTTTTCCACGCGCACATCGTGCAACAGTTGGCTTTCTCCGATTCGAAAGTTACAAACTAGATTAAACAAGAATCCGAAACCGAAAGTGCCAGTCGGCTAAATCCGGAAAAAAACAAGTAAACCAGGCGTGACACTGCCAGCAACAGACGATATATGGATTTTTTTTTCTTTGCTCAGGGCAGTGGATAGAACGAAAACTTGCACGTTCCGTCACGCCCTGGTTGTCAGTTCGCGACCTTCCGAAGGAATTCCTTTTCTCTTTGTGTTCGATTTCGACTCAACTCCACTCGAATGACGCAGACGATTTCCGAGTTCTAAAGGAAGTTGAAGGACTTCCATCCCTCCTTTGTCTCGCATCTCTTTGTCTTGAATGTCGTTTGGCTCAAGAATTTATTCATTTCGAATCGCCTTGCATTGAATCGAGGATTGACCGCACTGGAGCATTATAAAAGGCTGGTTTGCACAGCTTCCGTTACCATTAAGCATGTATTTACAACTTTAATCGTTTTGATTCAAACGGTTTAATGGCTGTTCTGAAAAAGGCAAATTATATACTTTTAGTCTTATAGGCACACAATGCTTATTGTATTTTAAACTACTGTATTTAGCTCATATTATATATATATATGTCGCTTTTGCCTTCCTAAACCATTCATTTGTTTACTATGAAACTTGTGCAGCTTATTGTTTACACATACGGGATGATTATAGAAATAGTACAATTATCAAATTTAAAAAAAAATCGAATCTTAACCACATCTATTTAACCAAGGATTAATCTCCAAATAACTCGACGAGGAAATAGATTCTGTAGAAATGCTAAATCCGTTAAAGGTTAATATTTTGTAGCTATAGTAAATAAATGTCATGCAAGTCATTCTATGAAAGAACTTTATTACAGATAACACGACAAAGTTTTGGTGATATCAATCTTGAAGGTTTAAAAAAAATTTATTAAATTTTACCATTTTTCGAAATATCATCCAAAAATATTGTTGTACAAATAAATTTGCACTATCCTAATTTTCAAAAATTAACTTTTCAACTATATGAAAGATTTTATGGTATCTATATTTTCTTAATATTTTTATCGGCGGCAGCAACGTGCCGGGTACCAGCTAGCTATGAATATTTTTCTTTATCAAAAAATCGTATTAAAAACTTTGTAAGGACCCTCAGGAAGTGGATTATTTAATTTTCCTTTCTTGACCTTCAAATTTCATTCTTTATTGGTTTTAACATTCTAGTTGATTATCTCGCGATTTCCATGGGCAACTCAAATATTGCAAAATCTGCTCATTCCACGATTTCCGCAGGCGTCTTTCTTCCTTCCTTTACTGAAAAGCATATTCCATTTTCCCCTGTTTAAGCACTGAAATAAATTATAAATATTATAATTGACAATACATCTAAAAACCATAGTTTTAAATAGTTTTTTTAGAAACCAAATTTTCAAAAATTTTCCTTCGAAGGTAATCGGATACCATAAAAAATCTTAAGACATCTGACAGTAAGTTCAACCACTACAAAGATTATTTGTCTTGAACAGGGGTAGGATGGCAAGATTCCACATAAGAAATCATTCATCACGAAATCAAAGCAGAAAAAAGAGTCTTCTGTTAGCCAAAAAGTACCTTAATGAAAAACTGAGAATTTTAGAGTAATATTTAGTGGCAAGAACAAAATTGAATTGTTTGGCACACAGAATGTCGCAAAAAATATGGAGACAAAAAAAAAAAAAAGAATCCAAGATTGAGTATTCAGTTAAGAGAATTAAACATAAGGATGGATCAGTTATAATCTGGGGAGGAGAGGGGGGTATGGTGCAACAGAATCTACAATGGACAAAATGGATTACTCATTTGAAAAGAAAGTGTTGCCTTTAGTGTTGCGAATTTCAGATTGACACGAAACTGATTCTTTCAACTGATAACGATCCCTTACATCCAAAGATTTGAAAGAATGGTTGCTCAACCGTGTTAAGCAAATTTAGGATTATCACCTACAATCACCAGATCCGAGCCCCATTGAAAATGTATGGCCATATCTTGAAAAAAATGTACGCCAAAGAGCTATTTCTTATAACGAAAAGTTGAAACAAATTGTCTTAGAAAAATGGCCAAAAATTCTATCCGAACTATAAAAACCTAGTTACATCTAAGGCTACACAAAAGGCAATGATAAAATCTAGAAGGGAAACAGGCAAAATATTAATATTACAGCTTTCATTGTTTTCGTCGGTATCAGTGTTTTTTTTTATTCGTGCATTTAACGCTTTTCTGTATTAGTTGAATTATTTCCTTTTGCATTTTTATTTCATTAAGTTGTTGCATTCCACATGAAAAAATTCATTTATATATATAATGGTATTTTAATATCCAATTTAAATCGATATTAATTTCTAAAGTTTTATCTTAATTTAGCACATAGTAAATTCATTCTAAAAATTACTCTTATTTTCTGATCCAATTTCACGTTATCTACTTAATTCAAGAAATGCTTTGTAAAAATGTTTAGCCAATGATTCTCACGCTGCGAGTGATTGATAAAAATTGTAGACCTAAACTAAGTTTTTTTTAAAAAAAAGATTCATGTGTTCCCAACGCTTTGAAATTCATACGTGCAGAAATCCCCAAGAGAAATTTAACAGTCTATAAGCACTGCAAACAATATTTTCCTTATCAAAATATAGTACATAAGAGGAGATAAATTTTTTGGCACTTCTGCTTACCCGCACCGCTTGTAA
This sequence comes from Argiope trifasciata, assembly GCA_026543055.1. NCBI lineage: Eukaryota > Metazoa > Arthropoda > Arachnida > Araneae > Araneidae > Argiope > Argiope trifasciata. The sequence goes on from JAPMOQ010016726.1 coordinate 1,924,018, forward strand.
ATATGCCAGCCTCTCAAGAGAGAATAAAGCGAACTTAAAAATGAAAAGTCTTCTTCAATGTCTTCTAACCTGCTATATGTTTCGAAAATTTTAAATCTTTACATACATCTACTTTATGTTTTAAGTCAATAATATATTTGAAAGAAAACCTTTTCTATATCAATTACGCGTGTTTACTTCCTCTCATTATACTTATAGATAGTATGTAAACTTCCGTTTTACTTCAATCTTCGGCATCTCCAAGGAATTAATGTCCACTGAATAGAATAAAGAAAAATTGCCCCCATTTCTAAGAAAAGCACCAACATTAGAGATAACATTCATTCGGAAAGTTCTTCCATAACGTGTTCGAACTATTATGAATGAGATCAAATAAAACCCCCACATTAGTGGAAAGAAGTTGGTAGAGGTAAGTGTCTTCCAAACAATGTTTCTGGAGGTGGAATGTCTCCGAAAATGGAAAAGGTACAATGTGTTTCCTTTTCTTCCCGAGAGAATCGGGCATACAAATCATATACTAAAAATGGATTACTGATTTCCTTCAGTCATATGTTTCGCTTAAGAACTTAATAACCTCATAACATAAAAGAACCTTCTTGAATGAATATCTAAAATGATATCCTTCAAAAACCTTTAATATGAATACTTAAAAATTCTTAAAGGTGAGAATATTGCTCAAACCAGACATTGTAATAATTATTTAAATTCAAAATTTTGAAAGTTACATTTTTTCACCATGTTAAGCATCATGGTAAAATAAAGGAATTATTGCAGAATATTTCAATCAAACATGCTCTTTCAACAGTTAAGTCAATTTTTTTCTCCATAACAGTCTTTTTTGTATGAATACTTCATTTGCTTAAAGTAGGACGAAATAAACATTTTTTAAAATTCGAATTGGATCTTTATTTTTTGTTTACTTTCTGACCTGAAAACAACTGAAATGCCTTTACACCCTTTTAAAAAGACGATTTATTAGAGCCGATCACTATAGCAATCAAAATCCTAAACAATACTAGCACAGTGATTTAAGAAATAAATATTTTTATAAGTTTACCTAAATTTGTTAAGGACTTCAACATTCTGATTTTCTTAGAACAATGACAGCTAGATTTTTCATTAATATATTTTTTTTAATTAAACATGCAAACTTGAGCATTCGTTCGCAACTTCGCCCAATATCCATTATTTTATGAGGGGTGGGGGCAAACGAGAAAGTTTCGGAGAGTTTCACTAGTTTTATAATAATTTAAAAATTGCAAAACAAAGCTAATGTGAAGATCAATTTAGAAAAAACCAGATCTACCATTCAAACCAAAATTACCATCTCATTAAATCCCACTTAATTCCCACGAATGCTTTGATTAGAAATCATGTCAAATTTCAGAATTTCCAACTTAATATTGTTAGCAAAGTAAACTCTTTAAATAATATTTTTGAACTTACGTTAAGGCTCGGGATACGTCAACATCAAAGAGGATTTCACTTCATTGCTACAAAGAAAAATCCAAAATCATTTTATGTGACCGACCTTTCTAAAAATTTCTCTAGGGCAGAGAGATTTTATCCATTTCATGCACGTCAGCTGTTTTCTCCTTTAATAGACGGCACATAAGTTGGAGTCGGCATTCCAGTCGTGATGCGAATTTACGGGATCATCGGAAATCTTTAAATGCCCATTTAAAGGCGATGTGCACAACGTGATCAAAAGGCGAAGGCAGCTTTTAAAGCGACATTCGTTTCGCAAATCCTGCTTTAATGGGGGTTGTCTTGAGAGGATTTTGCGATTTCGTAATTAAATGTAAATCTGTTATTCGCTTATTTCCTTGGAGATTTATTTAATAAAATTCCGTATATTCAATTAGAATTAAATGGAACACATACATTTTAATTTAAATGGAGCACATAGAATGAATCCACCAATAGCCTTGATTTCGTGCTATTGTCAACTAAGATATTCATGAGCTGGTATACCGATTTAGTTAATGATCATTTATTGAAAACAGAGATGGGGCTACAGATTTCTTAGTTTTCCAGTATGAAAGAATAGAGAAAGCATTGTCAAAAGATTCAACCTCGAATGTTCGACATAAGTGGTCAGGTTTCAGATTTCAAGTAAAAAACACTAGTCACTCTGCTACTGAAACTAAAATTGCTCAAAACACTGAGCTAGCTCAATGAATATTCGGTATGTGGTATCTCAACCAAATTTGATGATGTCTAACGTTTTGAGGAAAATCTCAAAAGAAAAAAAAATCACAGTAAATTTCTCTGTCAGCTGCTTGAAAATAAACTGGCAAGAGATCTACAAAATGAAGAAAGTAAAATAAAATAAAGTACAAAGATTTAATATCGATATTGTAGACACCAATCACATTACGAATAAAATCCGACGGTTTGACTTTATGTCGGTATGCAATTTCAGAAACATCGCAATAATCCAAAAACGTAATTATTTAAATGTATGAAATTTTGTAACTACAAGTGAAATTTCATGCCAAAATTTTTGCTTGGATGGGTGCCAAAAAGCGTGGATAAACCCAAATTCGACTGTCGTCGTATTCGTCGCTTGAGAAGGATTAGTGGCCAAAAATCAAAGCCAAGGAGGACAAGATAAATTTTATAAGAGCGTTGTGATTTAGTTTGGTTTAGTGATATTAATGTCTCGTTTTAAAACACTAGGGCTATTTTGGCACAGACCTCGTGATTTGGATCGCTATCATATAATGAGTTCTACATCAGATAGAAAGTCCTCTCCACACCAGAGGGAGGACGCTTCACTAGCATCAATCCCTCTTACACGACAGTTTTTAGGTGGAATTGAATCTTGAACCCTAAACCCTTCAGTTTCAAAGTCAAGATCTTACCACCAAAAAGGAAAAATTACTGAATGACTGGACAGCCTTATCAGCAACACTGGTGAGAACTGTGGTTGAGTCCAAAGGGCCATCGCAGGCCATAGTACAACTCTCTTTGTGGGGAATGCGTCCCGTCATCGATGGGAGGAGTCAGATCCCCCACCTTTATTGTACCACCAGGTTGGCGAGATCCAACCACCATGCCTGATGCTCCTCATCCTAAATTGCGAGTTGCCCCGCCTCGGGTGTCTGGCACTTCTTATGAAATAAAGGTAAATATTAATCCTTGAAATTACTTTTTATTAAAAATTCTAGATTTGCCCCCTTCCCAGAGTGAAAAAGAACGCAATACTTTAGAAAGTCTTCATAACCACCCTTTTTCTCAAAGACTTTTCGGCTGAAGTTAATAAAGGAAAAGAAAATGCTGGCTGACTGAGAGGAACCTTTGAAGGAAAGTGACGAGGAATAATCAACAAACAACAGAACATTAGAACACAAAACAAACATTAGAACAAACATTAGAACACAAAAATAGAACACCGAAACACTTCCGAAAATTGCGCACACACGAGATACGGCGAGTCCAATTTTCCGTCACTATTTCAACAAACAAGACAATCGAAGCATTCCATTTTCATATTTACTTTCTCAGCATCCGAAAAAGGAATTGAAGCAGCGAACCATTAAAATGGTTACAAACTCCATTTTTCTTTCCGAAGGATGGATGCACTTCAGATAATCGATACGTGTATTTATTTACTTGAATTAAAAGAAAAGAATGGCAGCGCCCGAGAGTACAGTTTGAAATATCAGGCGTTTCGAGACCTTTACTTAATATTTTAAAAAGACATTTCGAAGCACGGATTTAATTTCCTTTTAAATATGTAATGGTTAATATTAGGAAACACATTTAATCTCGCACTGCGCCAAATAATGCATACTTGAGTTATTCAGAATCAAATCAAGTAAAATCAAATTTAGAATTTAATTATTTTATGATTGAAAATTAAAAAGCTTAATTATATAAATACAATTTAAAACCTACTTCATGTTTTCAACTAGCCGGATGAAATGTGGTGTAAAATAGTTGTGTTAAAGACACGTTTTAAAGCAACTCTTGTGCTATTATGAGAAAGACATCGTAATTTTGAACCGTAGTCAGAGGACGAGGATGACTATTGAGTTACCACCACGCTCCCTAAGCTTCCATACCACACTAATTGGAAGACATTTAGTTCCGACAAATTTAACTTGCCCAAAACCCACTTAAAAAGCGGTCCTAGGATGGAATTGAGTCTCGAATCTGAAACTCTCCTGAATTTGAGGGGATCAACACGAAATGTGACAAAGACAAGAAATATAAAGATGAAGTAATTTTATATTTAAACATTTAGAAGTTACTGATAGACAAAATTTAAAATTTTACTCTCGGTTAGGAAGTAAAAAATACTTAATTTTAATATTTGAAATAAATGTCTCGCATGTTGATACTCGTTTATACAGAATAAATATTATTTGAAAAAGATTCCCATTTAAATTTTTGAATAAACGTTATGTATTCATTTATTTTAAGTATTCATGCAGAAATGCATTATGACAAAATATATATCCTATACCTAACAAGAAAATAAACAATAAAAATTTATGTGTGGTTGCTTTGTGAACATATAGAGGGCCACAGTGACTGGTGGCTAGGTTTCTGCTTCGGAACCGGGGGCTTTCGGTTCGTGACCTTTTTCCACTGAAAATCCATCGTGTATGCAGGTCTAGTGCACGTTAAAATCTGTCGGGTAAAACCTCCTTCTCTTAGTATGATGGAAAGCTTGGAGGGGGTGCTCTCAGAGTCGTTCTTGTCATCTGACCGCGGTTCAAAAGTACGAGGCATGTCCTAAAATAACCTTATTGTTGCTTTAAAACGGGGCGTTAATAAACTAATTTGTGAACATATAACAGACGAATTCGTTACAAAATGCAAAAATCTATAGCATTATGAAAATTATTTCAGATTTTAAAGATACTTCCAAATGAAAGAAAATCCAAACGTTATCAAAATATTCTGATGACATAACAAAGTATTTGTTTAAATATTCAAAAAAAAAATCATTATTTAATAAATATTTTTCCGTTTGCAAACATCACAAACCGTAAACGTGAAATTCTCAAAAATCTGAAAATAACCTCGTATTTATTCTGGAGATAATACTCCTTTTCATTTTGAGACGGCAACATGTATTAATTCATATTTATTTTGACGCAATTTTAAATAAACAGAAAACAAACATTTATATTCGGTACAGAATAACAAGAATCGCTAATTTAAGCCGAGTGAGCCGCTGAATTATACAATCGGAGTGACGGCCTTTGAGAATTATTTCGTGTGGAACGCTCTCGAAAGTAAATAAATTCAATGGTGTGTGTTTGGCTAATTAAATTATGAGACATTCCTTTTATTTAAGTTTTGCACTGCGGTTCGCTTTGATGTTATTGATCAACTGCAACTTGTGCAGTAATTCAATTAGCTCTCAGTCCAATATTTAGTAATTAGCGCTAATAACGGAATATTTTAAATCCTGTCTGAATTTAGTCAATTATATTTCCCAAAAATTCTGAATTATGCTCGAGTTTCAATTCGTATGTGGCATGAACACAGACATTGCAGAATATAAATTTAATATGTAGATTGTAGAAACATGATGCGTCAAATTTTTTTTTAAAGAGAATTAAGGAGAGGGAACAGTCAAAGCTTTTCAACACAAATATATTGATTTAGCGATCACCTTAGGAGTTAATTATGTATCGCATAATTGGCAACGAACCTGATCTCTACATAATAAAAAGGTAAAACTGTCAGCAGGTTAATCAAAAAGCAGATCATTTCCGTATAAAAGAAAATATTAACTGTTTAGAGATATTGCACCTACATGCTAGCAAAAAGTTAAAATGAAAAAAAAAATATAAACAATAAAAGTAACAAATTCTGATAATTCATGCAATATTTTCACAAAAAGTAAATTACTGGATATTTGTCAATGAAAAGGATTTATTCACGTGGTTCAAAAAAAAAAATTTGAAGATTTATGAAATCTTTAACAGTTTGAATTGCCGAATATTGGGAGCATTTCCCTTAAAGTTTTTCTGCACTGTTCGTGAGCATGTAGTGAAAGCTTAATCAGCTATGTACATGTCAGCTATGCATGAACTTGTCGATTAGTAATACATAAAGGATGGTAGCGCTGAGAAAAAATAAAATAATGGCGATGATGCAAGAGAGCGAACACGATGATTTTTCAGATAGATTCCTTCCACTGAAAAAAAAACCCAAATCCAACAAAACAGGGTACTTTGTGCTCCAATAAAAGATTCCAGAGGTAAATCAGCAAGAAAAGATACCAGTATACAGAATGTCAAGTATCACTTTGTGTTGTGCCTTGCTTCAAAAACTATCATACAAAGACTAATATTTACTTTTTCCCATTCAACCGAGATGACTCAGGATAGTAAACTAATATTAAAACTAAATGCATTTACAAATATAAAAATTAAACTTAAAACCTACGTATTTTGGTTTGTTTCCTTGTGTTTAACAATAAAATAAAAAATGATTTTTTGTAATTTTTTTTCAAAAAAAAAAAAAAATGCTTAAGGGAAGCGGTTAAACATATTTTCAGATTAAAACAGCTCATCATTTACTGATTAGTTATCTAAACTTTATCTAAACCCGAAAGCTGACGATAGACTTTGGATGATATATAATTAACTCTAACTCTAAAGAGAAAAGCCAGGACATAAGGCACTTAACCTAAAATCAAATTTACATCTTCTGATACCCAGTTATACCCCTTAGTATTTTCAAAAAGGCATTTTCAAATCATGACCTTTGTAAATGATGCCAACAAATATCAGAAACCCTTTCAAAATTATTGAAATTCATTTAAATGCTTTGTGTACACTAATGGGAAAACTAATGGCATTTTAGATAGTTATTAACTACCTAAAATATAGATTATAAAGAATATCAAAATATTTTCCGAAAATTGAAATAACTAATGTCCAAAAATTGAAATAACTAATGTCCAA
>JAPMOQ010016726.1:1930962-1994969 GCA_026543055.1 Argiope trifasciata
AAAATTGAAATAACTAATGTCCAAAAATTGAAATAACTAATGTCCAAAAATTGAAATAACTAATTTTTAAAATAATGGCAACCATTTTTTAAACACTTTTAGAAGCGAACCTCAGGACAACTTAATTCCATGGAAAATCTCTAGAATAACTTAACTTGTCCTCAATTAATACTGCGATTCCATATACTAAAAAATATAATACCCACAAGAATTACCTAAATTAATAATGAATTTGCTGAAAAATACTTTGAATTTAAGTAATAGTTTGAAAAGTAAAGTAGCTTAACTTTAAATAAGAGCTTTACAACATTAATTAAACGAAGACCTGCCAAGATACGGCTTCATTTTACATAATCTCTTTTAAACCCAAGGAAAAAGAAAAAAAGGTACCTATCGAAGTAAGAGGAGACAGCATTGAACGAGATATTATCTAAAGATAAAAAGAATTCAATAAAATGACAGAATTAATAAGGGCGATCGATAAAAAATTGTTAAAATTTTTTTCTGAATTTCCAATATGTCAAACACCAGGCTGTTGCCATAGTTACAGGGAAGCGTCTCTTACAGACACAAGCTTCTCAGACTAATTTAGTGCAGGGAACACGTGACGGTCATTACATTATCAGTTATTGATTGTGCTTAGGTACCAGAACAAATGCCAATCAGGGAGGTTTTTTTGAAATCGCTTGTTTAACATTTATTTAACCAATTATGAAACAATCGAATGCAATCAAAATTTTAAACAGATAATGAAAATAGAATTCGTCCGATTATTTTCTCCATTGTAATATTTCATTTTTTAATACTTTTACATCTACAACATTAACAACGACTTTAGGGTATGTTATCTTTTTATGATTCATTGTCTTTTTTTTTTATATGAAAAATTCCTTATTTATAAGAAATAGGGACATTTTGGGGGACAAAAGCCATGACGTAGTTTCTGCATAAGCGCATGTAAAATCATTTCACTTGTCAATTTTTTTCATATTCATTTACTCAACAGCATTCTACCATAAATATATAATTACATCCAATAATGTTTACAATCATTGCATATATGGCCAAAAAAAATGAACACGCCAATTGAAAAAAGAGTGCTTCTTAGTTACTTAACTTGCTTTTAAACTATTACAAATTTTAATGTAAAAAATGTTTATCCATTCAGAAAATCTCAAAATATTCAATGATACAAAATGAATTCAAGCCTCCTCCGCATAAGACATACTCGCTGTACTCACAAAATCAGATCATAGGCAAAAGGCCCCCCAATATGTGTTACGTTGATTTAAGCATTAGGTATATTTTAATTGAATGCCCTTCTTACAATTAACACCGTGTTTGTTTCTTCAATACATAATCCTTAACTAACCGACCAGGTGGGTGAGAAATAACACCCAAATATTTTTAGCTTTTTAAAAGCATTTTTCTCTTGCATCTAGTTGTTTGTCAACGATACACTATGGATTGTATCATTATCCGCACACTTTTGCTTTATTTCAAAATTGTTTCTCTTCTGGGATTCAGAAATTTTTAAATCTTATCAGTCGATTGCTACATTTCTTATATTTCAGGCATTTTATCTCAGCTGGCGTTTATTTATAATTCATTGAATGTGATGTTAAATTAAACCATAAGATTAGTGCAGTATGGCCTCACATAGCCCTTGTCCCAATAAACCTTACCTACCTACCACACAAACACATTTTTAACTTTTTAAAAGCAATTGGTATTTATTACCTTATTTAAAACTATTTTTTTTATTGTCAAACCCATCATCGTTTTTTTTTTTTTTTACATTTTACAGAACTTTTTACATCGTTAGTTTTATTTTATGCTCTTTGAACTTTTTATACAATTTATGTCTTGTTTGACATATGTATATGCAATGTAAATGTAAAGGCATAATATGGCCTTTTCTGGCTCTTATGCCAAAACAAACTGGCAAACCAAACCTTAATACATCTTGGATATCTATTCAAATGAATTAATTTTTCGTTCATAAGAACAAACCGAACCATAAGATTAGGCTTCAATTCTAATTATTCAACATAATTCTACTTGTTTTTTTTAAAGCATTTAACTGTTAGCTACTACTTCGCATTATTAAAAATCGTATCATCGGGCTTTTGTAACTGCCGAATCTTACTTTTTATAAACCCAGATTTTATAATAATATTCCACTAATACAAGATATTTCAAATAAGTAGGATTAATTCAGGAACGAACCAAATATTTTACTAAAAAATCGACGCCACGTTGTCTGTTGTTAGTTGGTGAATGGTATACTTTTAGATGTGGTCATATCGTCTTAAGAATTCCATTAAATTTTTCAAAAACACTGATATGTCTGGAATTTATAGAAGTTTCTATACAGAAATTTGTCCAACAGAATACTTTCCTTTCTAGACAAACGTCGTAAAGTTTTCAATAAAACTGAAGCAGGACGGAAAACAGAAGAAATGGATGAAAAAGAAATTGTTAGCAGAAAATAAATTTCTTAATGCTTCGTAAATCAAATAATTCCGTTACTTTATAGAAAGACAAATGTCTTGAATCATGTTGTAAACAATGAAACTTTTGAAAGAAAGAAAATGACAAAATATGGAGACAGGAAATCAGAAACATTATAAATTGAAATTCTCCACCCGCTGCTATATTTCGGAAAGTTCGTTCAGAGTTTATTTTCAAGAACAACACAAAATTCATTTCACCCAGAGGGTGAAGGCGAGGAAACGTAATATCTCTGAAAGTCGATCTCTCCGAGTGTTGACACTGCCGACAGACGATACCCACGAAAAGAGTTCGGAAAGTATTGGGAAAACTTGCGTTTTGTTGTTGTTTTTTTTTAGCCTAAGGCGAATGGCAACGCTACTCAATGCAAACGATTTTTTCCTCTACACATATTATTCAGGGGATAAAGACGAGAAAATGCGAAAATCGATTAGTTAAATAGAGTGATGCTGTGGCGATCGTCACTTTTGAGTTACGGGAGGCATTCTTAATTCCAAAAATTTATCATCAGCAGTTTCCCCCGCTTGCATTCCGAGATGTATGCTAAAAGAAAAAGATTTACTGGAGTAGACGAGAGATTAGCATGGAATTAATCGGAGTTTCCCTGACGGACGGGTTACAAGTAAAATACTTTAAAAGCTTTCAAACTTCGAATATGCTTAAATTTAAACTGTCTCTGTCAGAGATTAAAATTAGTTATAAACTGCGCAAAATAGAAATAATTGAGTGAATAAGAGTGCTTAGCTAATTATATTTAAATCTCTTTTTAAATTTGTGTTGTCTGACAGGTTTAATTAGTTCATAATAGTCTTGTGAATTTGTTGATATATTTCACATGTGCCTATTCTAAGACAAGAAATTCCTAAATTCAGCAATTCTAATTCCGCTTTAAATATAGACATCTTGGAAATTTTATGCACCGAAAGTCTTTAATTTGGACAAAATAGGAAATCCTTATTACAAATTTCATTTCCAAACTTCGGATTAAAATTCATTGTAGAATATTTCAAGTTGTCTCCGCAAAGTACCGAAAGAACATCGTAAAATTAATTGATCGACTTTTATAATGAACTTGTTTCAAAATGTACTTGTATATTCATCAGATAATTTTTTTAAAACTTCACTGGCTCGTAACTTATTCAAATAAAGACTAACATAAACTGTAATTTAATTTTGCAAATCATTCGTCTACTTTTCACAGGAAATTTTCAGCACGAAACCAACTGTTTGCTCAATTCCATTAGTTTAATTGAGCACGATTGAAATTCCAGATGCTAAACAGACAAACGATTTAATGCTGGCATTTAAAGCATCATTACTGCAAAAATAAAAATAATAAAAGGACAAATAAATGGCAGTACTAAAAAAGCAGACGACATAAAAGCATGAATTTTAGAAAAAGTAACTATATAAAATTTCGCCAAGAATTCTCAGAAAAATTTCATAACAGGGTTTGATATTAGAAAAGATGCATGCTGAATGAAAATTATTTAAAATATTATATTAATAGCAGAATATTTTTATAATAAAAGTAAAACAGTTTATTCTAATAATAGTAGTAAATTCCTTTCAATTGGTATCATATTTCTTGCATATCATTATGTTTAATAATACAAAACAAAAGACAATATTAAGAATTAAAAAAGGATGGTAAAAAACTCAGAGGAAAGATTTGTATGAATATTTCTTAAAGACAATACAGCATAAAAACAAAACATTTCAGAACCATGTAGTCGCCTTTTCATAATTCTACTTAATTCTCCGAGGTCCCTTCTCGGCGGAATTGCGACCATTCTTTAAAAAAAGTATTCTCCGTTCGAAGAAAATCCTCTTTGCAGGTTCGCCATTGTTGTTCTTCCAGGGGAAAAAAATTCTTATCAAATTAGATCAATGAAACACGTTCCTAACCCAACGAACAAATTGAATTTGAAGTTTAATTTATTTTATGCAATTCTTTTTATTTTTTACTTTCATCTTTTCCCCCTGCTTTTCATCGCATCGGGTGAAAACTGCTCTCTTGCCAAAAAGGAAAACTAATTAAAAGTTTCTTTTAATTCCTACGCCTATTTAATTAATAATGTGGGTCTTCGATAAGATATGGGATTTGGATAAGCGCCATTTTTTCTCCATCTTTGTTCTTTAAAAGATTTGTAGTTTCTCTAACTTATGCTGCAGATGAAAAACGAATTAAAGTATAAAATTCTGATATAAATAATTAGGGTTTTCTTTATTTTTATTTGTACGCATTGTACACTTAAAACCTAAAATAATTCAATTTATTTTCCATTTTTCAGTTTCTACTATTAATTCACACACTCCCTATATTTATTTATACACCTTGTTGAAAATTTCAACTGTTGATAAAATATCTTTTATCCACTCAAGTTTAAATACATTTTTTAAACTTGCAGTGGATGACACTATGTTAATACAGTTTCCTTCAAATATTAAATCATTCCTTAAATTTATTTCATTTTTAATACTGTAAATAGAGTTTTAGCAGTTTGTAACGAAGATTGAAATTAACAGGCAGTAACTCAATCAGTAAATTCTGAGGATTTTAGTATTTTTCGAATGAAAGTGAAGAATGCGAGTTCAATTCTTGTAAAAATCAATTTTTTGATACTTAATTTTTTTGATAACCCTTTAATAAAAAAACAACTAAAATAAAATTTCTTTGTTAAACCAAGTAGGAATTTTATTAATTTTTTATATTACTTGTTTTTTATTAACTAAAGTACATGTTACATTATTTGTATAAAGGAATATCTAAGTAATATAACAAAGTTTTCCCACTCATATTTTCAACAAGCTTGACAAATTTATATCTGATATGTTGAATGCCTCGTGACTCTTCTGTGATTCACATCTATCTAAAAAGTTCATACATATCAAATGAAAGACATCTCTGTTGTAATTGAGAGACTACAAAGATTAACCTTTTTAATTCGGACTGATGTATCGTTCTTTCGTAACAATTGCAAAAAATGTCAATGACAATATATCGTTACGTAAGCGAACACTTTTTACTTTGTTAAAAAACATTGAAATAAGATTGACTTCATTTATTGCTCCATTGTTCCGTAATACGATTCTTTAATTTTGCTAACATTTTTATTCTATTTCTTTTCTTTTCTTTTCATTTTTTTTGTTGCCAAGAGCTTCCTAAATTCCAGAATTGCCAAAATGGACTTGCATTCCTCGCAAAAGGAAAACACTTTGGTTAAGCATGAAGTGTGAACCCTTAAACTCTAAATATGTCAATTAATGACATAATTTTTAAAAATTTTTGGACCCTTTTAAGGCTTACAAGGGTCAATTAGTAGTTTACAATGTCAATGTAGTAGTTTACAATAGACGATTTGTACCATAGGCGTAAATCACGGCAAATATAGGATAAATACATATTACAGTATAAGAAAATGAACAAGTATCTCCATCAGAAACATCTTCGAAAATTTTTGATAACAATTATTTCAAATGTAAAAGGATTAAGAAAACGATTTCTTATATTAATTCTTGTCAATGCATACAAGTATAAAATAATTTTCAGTCACTAATATTTAGAAAATAAACTATTTGTAAAACTATTGAAAAAAATTCTATTAAAATTATTATTTTGGTATTTTTTTCAATTCCTACTACTGGTTCAGACACTCCATATATATTTATATATCTTGTTCAAATTTTCAATCATTAGTAAAATAAGTTTTATTCATCCACTCGAGTTCAAATCCATTTTTTAAACTTGTAGTGCATGGCACTTGATATTAATACAGTTTACCAAATATTAATTCATCAATTAATTTTAATTAATGTTCAATACTTTAAATAGTTTTAGCAAATTGTAATAAAAATTAAAATCGACAGGCAGTGGCTCAATTTGTAAAATGCAAGGATTTCAGTATTTTTCACGTGAAGGTGAAGAATGCTAGTTCAGTTCTTGCAAAAAGCAATTTTTTGATACTTTTTTTCTTTGTTCACCTCAGTAACAGTTGAATAAATAAAAACTATAATACTTGTTCATTAACTACTGAATAGTAGAGGAATACAAATACTGATAGCCTTACACCGAGAATCTTATCAATAAATAAAATTTACACCTGCCGAAATTAAAACAGAGAAAAATCACTTCAGGACCAGACAATTCAACAGAATATGTCAACATCACTGACGATGGGAAACGTTTTCCCTGACATACTTCCCGATTGCCATATCATAGTCCATTTAAATCCTGGAAATAGTGTTCGTGTTTCGTTATTTCCCGTCATCCAAATTAAAATGAAATTCCACCTCACTTCCAGGTACCTGCTCTGAAAATAAATTAAACTTTCCTCGCAAATCCTGGAAAATGTTGTTGTTTGTCGTAAATCCCGACACGGCGGAAATTGGGCGGAATTCATTAAAGTTCTCATCTCCTCTAAGAGAAGGAGATGCTCCGTGTAAATTTATGGAAATCCACCGCCTCCTTTAACGTGGCCATCAAACGATATTAACCATCAGTTTGCAGACGATCCACCCCGGATCACTCGCTCCAAATTTTATTTTAATGGGACACTACACTCTGAAAGTCAGGGATAGTCAGAACGGTGGGTTAATGATTGAAAATGGGCCAGATTAGATTGGCGTAGCGATTTGGTGGAAGTCGGAACAATCTAGTTTCGTTTGGGGCTCAAAGTCGGTTTCTTCGCAATTAAAGTTTGCGGGCACATTTATTTAGGAGAATAGGATTGATGCAATCGAAGTGATTTGGCGCGATTAAAGCTGGAAAACGGATTACAAAAACCGAGTAATTCTTTGGAAGCAATTACAACTGCGGCAGAGCTCTTTTCTTGAACGGAAAGCTAAAGAGAATAGAGCAAGAGGCAGAGTAACAGTTGGATACTTATTTTACTTCTTATTTAATTGTATGCTCATTTTGATTCGCAGGCTTTCATTAATATGAATATAACGGATGTGGAAAGCTTAAATAACGACAATAAAATTGTCTGCGATGACGTAATTATCATTTAAAGAGCAATTAAAAATTTATTTCGATAAATATAACTTTGATCAAGGCACACTCAAACATCCACTGCTTCATACAGATTTTGATATAAATAATTGTATGTGTTTTTGTTGTTGTTATTGAGTTGATTGTTTCAATGAAGCAACAGAGTGGGAAAATATTCTTTATAAAATGGGTTTAAAAAACGATTAAAAAGTTTTTAGTAGAAGTACCTCAAGAAAAATCCTTAAAACTCGAGAAATATTCAGAATATTTTGGTATCATTTGAAAGCTATTCGATATTTTGAAGTTTTAAATATGTACGTACATAACGATTACAAAAGTTGGATAATGGAGGCCAATATATAAGAAGCATGCAAAGATTCTTGAATTTGTCTTCGTTGCACAGTCTATGGTTCGAGCAAAGTTAATAAGCGATTCGTTAGATCTTCGACAAACTAGGTAATACAAAGAAGAAAAAAAGCTGGAATTAAGTAATGTGTCAGGAATATTCAGCGAGATAAAAATGTAGAAAGATCATTACTCCGTTAAGTTTAACACGAAAATTAATGCTTCGGTCTGACACGCATCTGAAAAACGACGGGGAGATATAATTTGGTGGAATTCACGCAACGGTGGTCAAAGAACCTCGCTTCGCAAGAAAGTATGAAAAAAAAAATTATCTACTTTTATAACTAAAAGATACTTTAAGGTTGAAATGCTTCTTAATAAAGCAAAGCTGTTCTAAATAGTTTTTGTAGAATCTGAAGCATTAGGACGCACACGATATATTTTTTTAAATGTTTCTATAGAAAAAATAGAATAAAATCCTCCAAGCACACATTATAAAAAGTAACTGTAAATTGTTTTAAAGCTGAATAGAGCACCAAAAATTGGATTTACAAATTTTAAATTAAACTGTTTCTAATATATGTAAAATATATTAAATATAATTTCTTTTTTTATTGGCATACAATTAATGCACCGATTAATTCTGTTGCTTTGAAAAGAGAAATTATATATCTATTAAATGTTTAGATTGAAAAAATAGGATAAAATCCTCCAATCACATTGCAAATAGTATCTATAAATTGTTTTAAATCTGCATAGAACACCAAATATAGGATTTATAAATTTTAAAGGAAACCGCGTTTCTAATATATACAGTGATTAATATATTAAGTAAAATTTTATTATTAACATACAATTAACGCACCTATTAATTTACTGTTGCCTTAGAAACGAGACGTTAATATAACTAAACGTCATCACTAAGAATGGTTAATGCAATAATATCTGCATAACTGACAAGTCTCTAATAATACTCGCAAGTAAACAAAATCTTCTTTCAGAAAATTTATTTTGTCCATCCTTGATTTATGAAATGGGTGGCATGTATCGTTACCGTTCAAAGTCGTGACTTGAAGTTCTCCATTTATCGTTTCAAATACAGAAAAATTTTACCACTTCAGGCTATCCTGCCGAGTCTATGTAATTTTTTATCCCGCCAGCAATGGGTCTTCCCCATTTATCATGACATTAACTATCTCTTGGTTTTTTTATACTATCGTTTTTGTGTGTCGTAAAAGCGGTTTTTGACTTCAGTCTAAAGATATTTCAGCTTTTTCTTCCAGATAGCTCTTACATTTTAAGCTGGAGAATTTTATTCGAATTGTTTATAGATGACAGATTCCTAAAAGAAGTTTACAACAAATCATTTAAACTCGGAGGATTTTTCATTTTGAGTATGCTTTTCTTCCTTTCCCAAATATTATCATTTATTTAAAGCATATGCAATCTTTTCAGTTTCCAAATGAAGTTTAATGCCTCGCAGACTTGATTTCAGAACTGCGCAAGTTCAAATTTTTATGAAAATGCAATTTAC
This sequence comes from Argiope trifasciata, assembly GCA_026543055.1. NCBI lineage: Eukaryota > Metazoa > Arthropoda > Arachnida > Araneae > Araneidae > Argiope > Argiope trifasciata. The sequence continues at coordinate 1,940,349 of JAPMOQ010016726.1, forward strand.
TTGGATGCTTGAAAGAAGAATAAAAATCGAGAATTATTAGGATGTCCTGAAAGTTTCTTTTCCAACATGCTATGTCTTGAAATGAAAATATAAGCAAGGCCTTGGCCGGTCACATCTGTATTTTTTCAAATGCAAAAATGAGTGGAATTAAGACTTTATGAGGAAGTTAGCGAGAAATACTTGCAAATATCTCTCATGTTGGTTTCACTTCAAAATCCAAATGTTTAAAGAATGAAGTTTATAAGTGCGACTTCACAACACAAACGTCCAGTTGATTCTGAGTATTGAAAAATGGGGCTGAGAAAATTAGCAAGAAACCTTTCAGATTGTCATCATAATCTGCATAGTGCTCTTTTAGACAACTTTATAATAATGTTAACCAATCTATTGACGTTTTCTATTAACTGATGTTTTGAAAAGCAATAATTCAAATAAATTTTTACGTTTATATTTTGAAAACGATGCAATTTAGATACATGTTTCATGTACTGCAATGTGTAACTTGTTATCAATATAAATGGTAATCGTAAGCTAGTTTGTACTTTCGTTATCAATAGTGCTGACGCCCTGGCATAAGGGTAGCGTGTCTTCCCAATGATCTGGGCTTCCCGGGCTCGAGTCCTAGTTCCGACATGGTTGTTCTCCTGTTCTATCTGTGAGAATGTGTGAATATGCCCTCCGGTAACAAAAAGCTTTAGCAAACGAATGAGTGATACGTGAGTGGCAAAGTCGTACTCTTGGCCCTAGTTGGCGCTACTGAAACCAGAGAACATACCCTATCGGCTTAAACCGCTGTCTTCGTAACAATGGGCTTGTCAAATGACGCCATAAGAAACAACACTGTCAATTGTTCTCTATGAATCCAATAAAAACGAACAATTCAAATAAAAAAGAAAATGCCAATAAATTCCACAAATTAAAGTATTGATTTAAAAAAAATGAATTGATCCTTGTCTTTCTAATTCATATTACTGGCACGAGCATTGTAGACTCATGCAACAATTAACTTTTTCTATTCTTTTTAAAGCACAGGTTTAATAAAAAGTTCCATTTCAGAAAAACAAATTGGACATTTCACTAATTCAATAGTTCTCATTTAATGGTGTCAAATATTCTTGATTTCACACTAATTTATATCTTCAGGATGTAAGTTTCATATTCCAGCACTTCTTTAAAAAGCCGACAAAAATTAAATACTTGCCGAATTGTAAAATATTTCATTTAATGTAGGTTCTCTATCGATGTTTACTTTGGATGTAGGAATCATTTTTCCCCATTAGAAATGTAATAATCTAAAAAAAATACAACATGAAATATCTTGCCATCCTTTATTGATTATTTTGCAATATCGTTCCATTCTTATTTTGTTCTGACATTGGAACTGCATTGACAGTGTTAAAAAATTCAGAATGCTTAAGGAAAACCCATTTGTCACTTTTGAAAGCTATAAATTTCTGAAGGTACTTTCTAAAATATTCTTAACATTCTCTCTCACTTTGGAATTCTAAGACTTCTCTCAAAAAATAAAACTACGGAAAAAAAGAAGAAGTATTCCATTGACAAATTTCTGGTTTCCAAAAAGTTCTTATAGAAGAAAAGAAACTCGGAATGCATCCTTATAAAACAATGTTATTTTATTACTTTATTTACTGGCATATTCTCTTAGTCGTAGATCGTGTACAAAAAATGCTGACGAACTATTTCGCTATTTAATAAAAACATTAATCTTTTGTCTATTTTTCACAATTCAACTCACTTCCTGTTTAAATTAGTATACTAATAGGAATTGAATTTGCTGCCAAATACCTTTTCCTCTGTCGATCAGAGCCAAATTTGACAATAATGGTAAGATGATAAATTCCTTTTTTTATATAGATTTGTGTTTTTTAATCTCGATGATCCAGTACCCACGAACAAGTTAATAGATAGACGACCAATTCAACAGATTTGGCCAGCGCTTTCTTTAAAATCAAACAGAAATTTAATTTGATAAATACTTTTATTTTTTTTTAGCGTAGCATTTTATTTTATCGCCTAATTTAATACTTTTAAGAGATAGTCGTCATTTCGCATTGCGTTTAGCTTATGGAGGTCACATGTATCTGAAGAACCAGCATACTTCCCGTAGAAGAATTTGATAGGGAATTATAATTTTAAAGTAAATACCATTATTGTAGCTTGTAAATTTCATATTATATATATAAAGTATACAGCAACACAGCAGAAAAATAGAATAAAACGGTTTTGAAATATTGGCGCGTGGAAACTTTATAAGTACAAAAAAATTACCTCTCCGATAATTGTTAGTGGTAAACTTTAAAACTTCAGATAAAAGAACATTTTAAAATTTCCCCGAACATATCGGCTGAATTAATGGAAAGTTAATAACACTCCATTTTTTAAGCGAATGAACATAAAATTCTGGAACTTATCGAAATGTTCAGAAATAAAATTTTAATAAACTACTTACTTTATTAAAATTAACTCGGAGTAATGCCCATTTCAAAGCCTTATCACTTAAAACTACTTATAAAACGGGACACAAACTTTAAAATGAATAAAAATGACCCTATTTTAAAAGCAACAAGTTTAAAGGCGTTATAAATACAAAATTTTTCCTCCATCGTCTAACAGTAAACTTGTTGATAACCAAACTTTTGAGTAAAACTGTAACGATGAAAATGCCACCTTTTATAATTCCAAAACTCATTAACGCATCAGTAAAAGTTAGAGGCCTTCATAGCGTGAAAAATTCATTTTCATGCAATTACGGCTATAAAAATAGTTCCGGAAATTTTTAAAAAAGAGAATTCCAAAATACAGCAGAGTAGCCTCTTGGTGCCTCTGACAGCTTTCCATGGGTGATTAACCCGAAGCACTTTTTCCGACCAGAATTTATTTTTTTAATCAAATTCTTAAACTAATTGCTTTGAAATCCCAAAACACAACAAGGCCCAAAAGTTCCATTTTCTATTTTTAAAGCTAAAACTAAATTGTTCGAGCTCTATATCAGCCACAAGGAACAGTTACTAAGCACACTCAATTAGTGACGGCTTTTTCATGCTCTCGAAATGAAAAGATGTTCTTGTCCGAGAATAATTTTTTCAGAAGTATAAATCATTAACGGCGCTTAATTAACTTGCTAAAGAGAAGTCGTCTTCTTTTCGAAAGTGGAAGAGACGGATCCTAAACTTTGCGGAGAAACTGGAGTCGGTTAATTACTTCCTTTTACATCCTGTGTTTCGCGTCTTTTCCAGAACGCCTATTATTCACGGCCTGCCCTCTGCAGAAAACAAATTGGAATAGCAAGCATATCGTTAAGAAGTCAAAGTAAATACATTTCTGTCTATTTAGATTCAATTCCTTTTTTATAGGAGAAACTAAGCTCTTATGGCTAATGGGATCCAAGGGTTGAATGAGTTTGTTTTCATTTTGGGATGGCCAATTAAAAGTTTGCAAAACTTCCGGTTTGAAGTTGATCAAGAATGTTTAGTATTTATTTAAATTGTAATTGTTTTGATTGAAATGGTTTCAAATTGGAGTAATTGAAACAACGTATATCCGTTTTATTTGGGTATTTTCCCTTTATACGGGCGCAAGATGTTGCCAATGGGAGCAAAATGCCAATTGAGAATGAATAAAACAAATGTTCCCAATATTAACAAAAAGCGAACAAAATCGCCTAGTGAAGAAAATGACAAAAGAGTATATTTTACATTTTCGGCGATTTTTCACTTTTTCCAACTAAGAATTATTTGGCAGCTTTTTGGCGATTTTTTGGTTGTGCCCGTATAACGGAAAAGTACCCTTGTTTGTCAACTCTCCAGCTGCTTATTTCGCGATTTCCACCAATTGGCAATCAGTTCATGCATTTTTTGCAGATTAGTTTTTTTTATTTTTATGGTTACAGATTTCATAATATCAGTATCGTGCAACATATAGTATTAGTTTACTTTGTTTTAAAAATAGGTGAACATTTGCAAAACACCGCACCTAAATAGGTATTTAAAAATAAAAAAATAACACTCAGAGGGTTATTTAGCTGCTATTAATCATGTTTTACTTCCTCATAAACGAAGTTTTGCAATCATCAAGATATCTGACTACTAGGAGTTTAATGTATCGCGACATTTTCGATATCCCCAAATCCGAAAACCAGGCATGATTACAAACTATATAAAAACATCCATGAAAAACAGTAACGACTACATATGAATAAAAGCTTAATGATCCACAGGTGGCTTCAACAGATGTTGCAGATTGTAGTCAACTATTTTTTCTCCATCAGTTGATATGTTATATTGTTTCTTAAGTCACCATTGGACAAGCCCACTGCTATGAAGATAGTGATTTAAGCCAATAGGGAGTGTGTTTTGTTTTACTAGCGCCAACTAGAGCCAAGAGTACGACTTTGCCACTCATGCATTATTCATTCGCTTGCAAAACCCCTTTTACAGGAAAGCACATTAACATTTCTCACAGATAGAACAGAGGAAGAACAACCATGCCCGAACCGGAACTCGAATGTAGGAGGCCCAGATCAAGTCGATCTGTTAATATAAACAATATATATACTCTAAATTATAATTAGCTAGACGAATGAAATTGTATATAAACTAGTTGCCTTTAGTTTGCCTTTTATTTGGAACGATAAATTTGTATAAATTCTGAACCAGATTCCTGAAATGATTAATCGTCTGTCGAGATACGAATATGCAAATGAAAGAACTTGAGAAATCACTTAGATAAATGACATTTGGCAACACTGTTAAGCTATCAAAAATTGAATCTAATTATTGAAAATATTCAAAACACATAACGAGTCTTACTTAACTACGATTGATTAATTAGAATTATCCGAGATGATATTTGGAGCTCGAAGTAATTTTACGGATTCCTTGAATCCTTACTTTTATTAACTGACGTTAGATTGGAATTTACAATTTCAGACAAAATTTATTTCCTTAACCGTATTTCTAACGAAAAGCTTTGATTGGCGCCGAAATGTCTCGTATCGATCTAGCCAGTGTCGGCAGCAGTTGTCGAAGGAGCAATCAAAACTAAAGATGTAAGAACGACACCGACATTACTATTAGCTTAGCACGGGGAAATATTTGCATTGAAAAGTGCAATTTTTAAAAAATTATTGTATACAGCCGGAATATAAAAACAATTTGATAGAGAAACCACGATTTTAATTTTTGTTTAGGACGCCACAATACTTCTTGTCCAAAATTGCACTCAACATCAAAGGCAGATTGTTTGATACATAAAGGATATATTTCATGCACACCAATAACTACAGAATTTATTCAAGTTGTACATTAACGTCCCGTTTTGAAGCAACACTAGAGCTTTTTTGGGACGAACCTCGTAATTTTGAACCGCGGTCAGATGACAAGGCCAACACCTAAGCTGGATACTCCTCTCCAAACTTCCACACCACACCAGCGGGAAGACGTTTGGTCCCGACAGGTTTAATGCGCACCAGACCCGCTTACACGGCCATTTGGTAGTTAAAACTGAAGAATTTAACTGAAACACTGTTTAATAAGAGAAATTTCACATTTTCTACTATAGATATCTACAGGGTTGGGATTTTAAAGAAAAAAATTGATATACGTAATTTTTAGATAATGAAATTCATTAATAGTTATTCCAGTTCCAATACATAAAAAATTCAAATCTTTAGTAAGAGCCTCTTTTTTATTTCGAAATAGCAGAAATAAACAACACTCTTAATCTATCTAGATTGAGATATATTAAAGCAAGAGACTCATTTTTATTAGTTGGACAAGCTTAACTGATTTCACGTCATGTTTAAAACACGTGTTACTCAACAAATAATTAAAAAAGGGTAATAAAAATTTGGCTAAATCAATAATATTTTACTGGTAGGAATTGGAGGAATAATTCACATTATACGACTAGAACGAAGTTGAAATTCTTTGCCGAGTTTTTTCTTGGCCCAAATCATTTTTTAAACTGAAATAATGACTAGTAGATTGAAATAATGAATGTTTAGTGATTTCAACTAGCATCATTTAAAACTTTTTATTTCAAGCTTAAAACTGAATGAAAACAAATACATCGGGAATCAACAGGTACAGTAATTGTAAAATAATCTATTGAAAAACAGAACTTCGCTTCAAAATTTAAACAAAACTCTGTTAAAACAAGTAATCGCTTTTGTAGACCAGATATACAGCAAAAAGATTTATCGTATTTAATTTTAATAAAATCATTGAAATGTAACTTCATGTCATTTTGTTCCTCATGTTCTTGTTATTTTGTTCCATAAAACCATATGTTCGTTGCATTGGGTGTGTGTGTCTTATAATTGAGTTCTGTTTTATAACAGAACTATTATCTTCAATTCATCCATCTTCTAAATTTAGAGATACTGTTACTTTGTTTTTTTTAATTAAGAATAATCATTCTACTAATTAAATAACAATTATCAAATCCTTTGATAATTATGTAGCAATCTAGGTTTGTTCTTATGTAGTTATGCAATTTTTTGGCAATGGAAGAAAATCACTAAAATATTTGATGAAGTAATGAAAACGTTTTTGATTCATACACAGTGTCTTGTTAAAGTTCAAAACAAGGGAAAAACTTTTGTGAAATATTAAAAAATAGGCATAAATAGATAATGTAAGACTTTAAAATGATTTAAAAATCATTTTTAGCGGGAAAAGTTTTGGAAGTTAATCGAAAAAACAAAACGTAGTTTAATTTTGTTAAATTAAAATTTCAAAAAGAAATCGCTTTAAAGTGCACATTCTCATTCTCCAAAACTATCTGGATCAAATTTTGTAGGTATAGTTCAAATGATTTGCCCTATCTGTTAAACGTCAACTCCCACCGTTATTATAAATGCAGATAAACAATCATGTTATCAAAATAAGAAGTTAAGATGGTAATCAAAAGACAAGCCTCCAGCAAAAATCTGCCGCTTGAAGTTCTAAAGTTTCATACGTTAAAATGACGATACCCACAAAGATCATTCTAGGAGATGTGTTCATTATTTCAATAAAACAAGCTAAAAAACACTTCAGTCATTCTGAATTAAAAATTTTCCTTAAGGGCACCTTGTTTATCGATAATTAAAATTTACCGTGACTTTCAGCCAGTTCCGATTCGCTCCTGCGTTGGAACTCGAATTTCACCTGCAACTGGAAATAAAAAACCGTCTTAAGAATCTCGTATTTAATAGAGCATCCAAAGTGACGGCGTTAAAATCGATTTCCATGCATTGACTCGGGTGATAAAATTTCGCAGTCCACGACGAAATTAAAAAGTGATTTCGGTTGTAGAATTCCAGCAGTAAAGCAGTGCTATTACTACGACCAGCAGTGCTACCGTTTCCTATTAAGGCTGCTTTTTAATCTGGGACACAAGAGGAAATAATTTGAATTGGGGGAATCAACAGTCTGGAATATCTTCAAATAAACGTTTCTCCTCACTAACAGATATATTAGAAAAGTGAATTTAAAAATATCCTAACACATTTCTGGGTCGGCGTTCTGGTCTCACGGGTAGAGTGTCTTCCCTGTGACCAGGGTGTTCTGTGTTCCAGTCCTGGTTCGGGCGTGTTTGTTCCTCGACCAAGTTCCAAAGCCCGGATAATCTTAAGATGGGCCACACATTCCTTCTCGACCCCTCTTGCGGCTTTCTTGGATCCTTTGATACCTGTCCAGTTTATCGACAACTGGGCAGGCTTCAAAGGATCCAGGAAAACTGCAAGGGTCGAGGGAGAACGCGTGTCTCGTCTGCAGGCGGGACAGGTCGTAGGAACGCCGTTTTATTCTGTGAGGAGTGAAAGAGCCCCCTTCCTGCAAAACGGGATTGTGCAAGCCAGTGTGTGAGTATCATCTTCATATGAGCTAAAGTCAGACTTCTACCCTCGAGTGCACAGGGGTCTTTACCTTTAAACGCTCCTCCACCAATTTTCCTCAGATCTCTTGAGCTTGGTGTGGGCCGCGGTGGTCTGGTGGTAAGGTCTCGGCTTCGAAACCGGAGGGCTTCAGGTTTGAGACTCGATTCCACCGAAGAACCGTCGTGTGAGGGGGTCTCTTTCACGTTAAATCTATCAGGCCAAACGTCCTCCCACTGGTGTGGCGTGGTGTGGAGAGGGGGTGTCAATTCAGGTGTCGTCCTCGTCATCTGACAGTGGTTCAAAATTACGAGGTCCGTCCCAAAATAGCCCTCGTGTTTCTTTAAAACGGGACGTTAATATAACTAAAATAAAACAAACTTGGGCCTGGTGCGACTTGGATTTCAATCCAAAGGGGATAAGCAACAATAACATTTCTAAAATATTTCTTACATATTATTTTAAAACATTAACATCATTTATGTTTGAATATTAGATTAATAGTCTATTAATTTAATCAAATTATATATTTATATGAAACAAAATATTTTTAACCATTAAAAGAATTTTCAACAAATATGGCAAGAGACCAAATTTTTGTGCATATTTAAATAAAATGCAGCAAGTTATTAAACTATGTTGAAGGAACTTTAACGTTCTTTTTGGTAATAAAATAGTCGATGCTGTTCCAAAAAATGAAATGAAGCTCGTATTCCCTTTTCAAACACGAGCCACATTACCAACACGAAATGAAACCACTTTGGAGAAAAGATCTCGCATTTATTAGGATCTCTGAAGCGAAGAGGTTAAAATCGATTTCCACACATTGACTCTCTGGCGACAAAATTTCACAGCTCATAAAGAATAAAAAAACCGAAAAAGCTGCAAAATTCGATTGGAGAATTCCGTGCCCCCCAGCGTAGTAAAAGTTATACTACAGTGCTATTATTACTCCCACCATGTTGCTTCTAGAACTGTTGCTTTCTTTAATCGAGTCACAAAAGAAAATAATTCAGTTTAGTTTAGTTATATTAACGTCCCGTTTTTTAAAGCTACACGAGGGCTATTTTGGGACGGACCTCGTCATTTTGAACCACGGTCAGATGACGAGGACGACACCTGAAGTGGCACCCCCCTCTCCACACCACGCCACAACAGCGGGAGAACGTTTGGCCTGACAGATTTAACGTGAAAGAGACCCCCTCACACGACGGTTCTTCGGTGGAATCGAGTCTCAAACCTGAAGCCCACCGGTTTCGAAGCCGAGACCTTACCACCAGGCCACTGCGGCCCCACAAAAGAAAATAAATGGAGTCGTTAATTTTGAATTGGGTGAAATAAACCTAGAACGCCTGCATTTGAAAGACTTTTTTTATTCCCTTAAAGTGCTAATTTTTTAAAATGTTTTTAACAGAAAAAAATGGTTAAAGTTCTTCAAAGCATTTGATTATTCTTAATGGGTTTTTTTTTCTTTTTCGAAATATATGGTAATGGAATGTTTTAAATTGATCCATCATTTTATTAATAATAAAAGCTCGCAAACTATTACATTTACGAATTAGTCAACTTCATCATTGCGATAATAATTACTTTGTTAACATTGTTTCAATAAATAATATTATAAGATTAAAAGATTTCTATGTAGATGCAGTTATGCATTTTGAGATAAGTTGCTTCATGGCATTTTGGGAAAAGTTGCTTTAGAAAAACATAACAGAAAAAAATCAGTTTCTTCCAAACTGAAGTACTTTATAAATATTCATGTAATAAAGTAGAGTAAGTTGCCCTTTCCACATTTCAAATTGCCTTTAAGCACATTTTCAAATTGCCTTTAAGTGTTGAATCCGAATTCTAAAAAATTTCGAAAAACAATTAAGCTGAATTTCTATAAAAATGTACTTGAGGAAATAAGTAAAAAATCCATTTGTAAAAAATATTAAATGGGATTAAATGCCGCAAAAATCATATTTGGTTAAACAGTATCAATTCAAAAGTATAATAAATTTGGTAAATATATCAGGTGCATTAATATAAATTTTCAATATCAAAAAGCAAACTAGCAAAAAAAATTGTAAAAATGAAATTTAAAATAAATGAAAATCAAAACAAGGTGATGAGAAAATTAGAAGTTATACAAACATTTATTCAATTAGATGCTAACTCAGAAAAACTTATGACCAGAAATCACTAATTAAATATTATCATGTATTAAGTTCAAAAGCAAATCTTCAGCGTAATACAGAACATTAACATAGTATAAGAATTTTTAAAAAGTTAATTGGTATCTCAAATTAACTTCAATACTGCTAATTTACTGAACCGTTATTTTAATTGAAAAACAGGTTAATCAAAATCGCTCTTTGATTATTAAAAAAGGCTACAAAATAACCATCGTACACAGTACATTTTTAAGGGATAACCATATTGTTTTTTTTTTTTTTGTTCAACAGATAGCGCAATTAATGCAGAAAGATCTTATATTCGATCGTTATAGAAATGATAAAGAAGAAAATTTTCAATGCATTCTTTGGCTCAATAGATAAATGCAGTTTAAGGACATTGAGGGTTTTACAAAAGGCAAAATGTTTTCAAAACCCATTGAAGGAATTGAGACATTGATTAGTTAGGATCATACATGCTGTGTGCGTCTAGCGCAAAACCGAAATGTAGTAAATTTCTTAGCGATAATAAGAATACAATTTTATACACCTAAAGTAATAAAGGGTGCTCTCATTAAAATTTACTGACGAAAAAAGTTTAAAAAGTAAAACTTTTTAACAATATATCGTAATAATAATATGCCAAAGTATAAAAGCATATTAAAGATATCTTTTTTGTAACTAGGGTAAGTTAAGTTACTGCAATAAAATATAAATATATTGCGAAAAAAAATGATTTTAACCAGACTAAAAACTCACTAATAAAAATAAAGCAAATGCGATAGTTGAGTTTTGATTTATTATACAGTGATCTACGATTTTAATTCTTTCAAAACACAAAATCCTCTAATACATCAATTCTTTTTAGGTGCGGAGTTCTTAAATATGCAGCATTGATCAACTTGGATCTTCATCGAGCTCCGATTATAAGAAACACACTATTACTAACTGTGAGGTCAAAACTTATTTTGAATCTGTCAAAATATTGCTTTTTCAGAAAAGTACTGGGAAAATATTAATATAAATATTTTATTCCTCCTTTATATGTAATTTTTCATTTATAATTCAGTTCTCTTTCAACCAATCATATATCCATTTTCGCTTCCGGATTGGTTCAGCTAATAAGAAACTGTGTAACAGAGGATGCTAATTCAATTACAGCCACACCTTACTCAGCATAAAAGAAACCCATTTCAAATTCCATTCAGTTCCCCTCAGGGCAAGAGGCAGAGAAAGTGGAAAATTGCATCACCACCGGACACCTCCAACTTCCCAAACCTGTCGTGGTTCGGCAACTTCCCGACAAGAGAGCGGCCCAACTGGTTCACCCTGGGCTCATCTTCAGTCGAAAGATGGGATGCTTCAAGAACTTGCTTTCACCGATTCATTTATGTCTTTTCAGCCTAGAATCAGGATTCCTTTCTGGCACGTTTCGCACTGGTGACCTAATTCCTGCAATGGAAGAAATCCTGGCGCCGCAAGTCGGTACTGTTGGAATTCGATTTAATATCCAGGGTGGTTGCGATTACGTGCGATAGATAGCACATTTGATCACACATCACGTGTGATTGAAATGGATTTTGGGTCTGATTTTCGAGGAAGAAGGAAAATATAGGAGTAATTTTTGTTTGTTTGTTTGTGTTCGACGAAAATAAACACGGATAGCTGGATAATGCGTCGTAAGAAATATTGATTTTAGGTCTGTGGTTAAGGGTTATATCTGCACACAAAAGGCGGAAATGCTGGCTGGGAGAATGGTAGCATATATTGTAAAACCTGAGATATAGCGAGGAATTAGATATATCTAAAATATAGACAACTTAGCAAACAAGAATCGTTTAAAATAGTTTTTTGAAAAATATTTTAAGCAAAAACAGTAAAAAAATTCCATTTTCAAATGCTTTCATTATTTGTCTTTTAGATTATTTGATTCACATTTCCTCAATGAGAAAATACTACAATATTGTAATAAAACTTTAGAGCAATATTTCATACATCAAATTTAACTTTAAAAAATGCAAAAAATAAAGCGTTCTTCATATTCACTAATTAGTTAAAAAAATTTCATTATAACAACAGAAGTCTTAGTGGGCGGGAGTGGACATATAATCTATGAAAAACTTTCAGGGAAAGAATTTCAAATAATAAAAATCTGTATAATGCAACGTCTTGTTTATTTCCGAATAAGCTATACTTCAGCACTAATGCACACATTTTAGCCATTTCAATGAATTATTGCAATTATAAATTCAGACATCACACGAAATTCAACTAATGATTCATTAAAACTAATCTAATCTTACTCTGCCACCTACCATCATTACCAGCCCAGCTGTTAATGAGCTGCAGTCACTACTTTACGGTCAGCTGGATAATCAGCCAAATTAAATCCAGCTGAATGGCCAAAACTTTCCATATTAAATTTAATTGCAGTTTCCAGAAATGCTCATTTGAGTGAAAAGATTTTTAATTAATTTAAACTAGATTAAAGAACTAGAAAGCTTTCTTTTTCAAATTATGGATTTAAATCTCGTGAGATAAGAAAAAAAAAGAAACGTTCTTTAATGTTTTTGAGTATACTATGAGTAAGATAACATATGAATTATTTTTAGCTTGATATTTTTGTCTGCTATTTTCTCATATAATGTTATCGATATGTCTAAAAAATTTATCTAAAAGTATTGAAATTATTTCCCAGCTGCCTTAGCATTGTTGTTTTACATTCTTCAATGTAAAGTACTGAATTGTAATCATTAAAAATATATAGACATTAAAAATATAAATCTTTTAAATCATATCTGCCCATCGATGTAATTAATTGTTAATGGATTAAATAGCTCAAAATCATAACCAATAAAATTTAGTATGCTACCTGAATGCCACATTTTGGGCGAAATTTGAAGGCGAGATGTTCGTCTGTCCATCTGTTTTGTTATGAGCCAAACTAAAACCATTCGGGTTACTCAAGCAAAAAGTGTGAGCAAAACTATGTAAACTGTATAAACTTGTTCGGTCAATAAGTATATATGTAAAGTGTCTATTCGCAGCTATTGGAATTCATGAGTGCAAATCAAAAATACAACATAATAATTAAAAAAATTATAGTATGTAATATGCGGATTAAAACTAAATAAGCATTAAATCTATCAACCAAATCAGACAATAGAAAAAGGCTCAAAATGCATTCTCAACTCGTTTCAAAACTATACACGATTTGTCTCAGTCTATTTTAGAGAAACGCAAAAAGTTTGCTTTTAGTTCCTTTTAATAATAGTTTTTCCAACTATAATTTTATAACCTATTTAACAAAACCCCTTTTTGTATTTGATTAAAATTTTTGATATTTTATTTAGTGATTGCAATTTTAACAAATTATTATTTTATTGAAATTATGAATATTATATATGTACTAATATAAAATAAATTTTTAAATTCCATTAAAAACGTTAAGCAATTATTAATTCAGACAATCCATTTCAAATAACTTGGTTCGAAATACCAGTTTCTTAACTCTTATCCCCAAATGAATTCCCACTTCAAAGAAGTAAAACCACTTGATCGGCAAGAAAACGGCTCGTTGCCAATTTAAGAGAAATGAAAGCCGGAAAACTTACGCGAAGGTGGAATGGCTTACGCAACATGTGGGCTTGACACACAATACCTTGACGCGTGGGTACCTCAAGGGTGTATTGTTGTCCCGAGTAACATTATACAGATAGAAGGTGGTATTCACCACCGAGGTTACGGTTACCGTTTTAATTATTCAGCACGGTTTGAAAGCGAAAAGGGCGTTTTCCGTTAGTTCTTCCCCTGAAGACACTGCTTAATAATTAGCTACTGCAAAGCACTTTTGAAGTGAAAGGAGTCGAGAAACTTTAATTTATAAATGCGTCCTTGGAGATTTCGGTTTTAGACGAAGTAAATAAGATGGTGCATAGCAAATAAAGTATTTGTGGCTTTCTCTGTGAGTGTATGTTTGTGCCTGTGTACACGAACTTGAAATTTTAATGTTGATGAAAAAATGCGTTTTGACAATACTAATGTGATAACTCTCGGAAGTGTTTCGAAAAATACAGAAAGTGCCAGTAAAATGTATTTTATTGCATGTACCATTCTAACTAATTTTAACATGTTAACTGCTTTCGTATTCTTTCAAAATTAAAATTTCCTACTCAAAAATTGTCAGAAATTTATTGAAATATTTAGTTTTGTACTTGAAGTAGATGTAGATGTACATAAATGAGAACATAAGTATGAAAAATTCAGGAATAGAAGCTTTAAATGGAAGATTATTACTATTTAAGAATATATGTCGTTTATTAATTAATTAGTTCCTTTCGGATTTAAAAGCAAATACATTGTTCATATTTGAATTTTGAGAGAACGGGAGGGTTTTATTTCAAAACTTTCCATTATTTTTAAACAATTAGAAATATTAGTCTATTTCGAAAAAAAAAATTATTAACATCTACGGAAAAATTTTAAATAATTTTAACACTAAAGTTCCATTTAAAACTAAATACATAAACAATCAAAGAAAATACTTCTGCTTTTTTTCAGTTTTGAACTTTAGACCAGTGAAATATTTAGTATATACTCGGATTTTATTTTTTAAAATGAAATATTCATAGTATTACTTAAACGAATCAACAAAATGAAATATTCATAGTATTACAAAAACGAATCAACAAAATGAAATAATGAAAATAAAAATCAAAAGGAAAAGTTTTGGAGAAAGAAAGGTGGAGTCATTTTTTCAATTTGCAAAAAATAAAAATGACATTAAAAATATAAATAAAAATAGTAAAATTATGAAAAAATAAGATTTTCTATATTTAAGCCATCTTATAGTGTTATGAGGAAGATCCATCTAAAACGGGTAATACTGGTGGACAATGTATAAGGAAACCTGATATCGCTATTGGAGGGTGGTGATGGAAATGGCTACTTAACTAACCTAGTTTTATGTTTCATTTCCGATAGGTTAACTCATTCACATACAATGATGAGTCTGATTCTAGCACCAAATTTTTAATTTTAAATCAGCAAGAAAATGAAAATTTTAAGTAATTCAAAATTAAAAACTTAATAAATTAAAAGTTATAACAAATCATGCCTTAAATAGGATATATTACCTAATTAGGAAATTCAATCCATAGGGCAAGGGGTTAAAGAAATCGACATAAAAATGTGGTATAGATTTAGAACCAAGCGTTGGCAACATGCATGGGAATGATCTGATGGCGCTCACTTTGTTTAATTATATGAGCATCTCTTTGTAAAGAAACACTACAGCTAATTTGGGGCGGACCTCATAATTCTGAATAAAATAATAACCTCATAATCAGGTCAGATGACGAGGACGACACCTGAGCTGGTATTCACTCCACTCCCCACGCTAGGGGGAGGATATTTGGCCTGACTGATTTAGGGTGCACCAGATTCCCCCCCCCATATACGCCAGTTCTTCGGTAGAACCGGTCACGAATTTAAAACCCTCCGCTTCTGAGTTTAGTTTAGTTATATTAACGTCCCGTTTAAAGCAACTCGAGGGCTATTTTGGGATGGACCTCGTCATTTTGAACCACGGTCAGATGACGAGGACGACACCTGAACTGGCACCCCCTCTCCAAACCACGCCACACCAGCGGGAGGACATTTGGCCTGCCAGATTTAACGTGCAAGAGACCCCCTCACACGTCGGTTCTTCGGTGGAATCGAGTCTCGAACCTGAAACCCTCCGCTTCCGAAGCCGAGATCTTATCACCAGTAGACAGCGGCCCTTACACAGCGAGAGGAGGAAGAACGTGATGCAGTACAAAGAAAGAACAATTATAATGTTTTGATGCTTTAGTTTGTGTAAAAGGCCTGACTTTTTTTTATTATTAGCCTTACTTGATGCCATGATGAATTTACTTTCATGTTGTGCAAGTGTTTGTAATCATTAATTGAACAATATTTTAAAATATCAAATTCTCATTATTACTGGTTCTGAGATTAAAACCCAAATCCACAAAAATAACGCCTAAAATCATCTATTACTAATATCAAGTTCATTGCAAACCTCGACTTGTGGCATTTTTCTCACATTTACAATTGCAAAATTCATTCCGGATATGGAAAAAAAAATCGTTTTCGAATTAACATAGCAATAAACACAGCAATAATTATAACATGCAATCATGTAAGTCTTCCAATTTAAAGAATTCTCAATTTAAAGCACCTGGTCTTCCATTAATACAGCTAGAATCTACTGCCAAATAACTTGCTTTCATATTTAACGAAAACTTGAGGACAAACGAAACGTTCAATCGATCCATTACCAGTAAACCCGAAAAAAGACGAATCGCCGGTCTTTACAGGAAAACAAGGTTATGACATCCGACACACTACATAATTGCTCGATAATTAGTTCACCGTTTGTCGGTAATGGAAGCAATTACTTCTAAATAGCGAGAAACAAATGCACAATTTGGCTCCAGTGGCCGGTATGAGATATTGCATGTCATCCACTTTTAGATGGCATGCAACATGAAATCCAAGGTGATCACCTGAAATTGTTTACATTCCTCCAACATAGCATATCATGCCATGTGTTTTCAAAGTTGTAATGAGCTTAAAGTTATCATTATTGCATTCTTGCGAATATTCTTAAATTCTGAGTTAAGGAAACAAATGAATGTTATAGCATTTATATTTAAAAACTCTGCCTTTATATAATTAATAAATCCTTTTTCAACATTCCTTTACAATTAATTTCTTGCTTACAGAAAAAGAGCTTTGAGGTTTAGGTTTTTATTCCTTATATTTTAAGTTTTTCCGTTGCCAGCATATTACTTATTTTCTGAGTTCATTTATCAAATAGTTAATGGACCGTTGCTCGGGATTAAAATTTTTTCAATAAAATTTTTAACATAAGAACTACTTGTGTACAAAATATTATAATATACAAAGTCCTTTTAACATTGGCTTTCAATTAGAATTAGAATAACAGTCGCAACCAGGCAATTTAAAAAAAAAACATATACCGACCCATAGGTATTAAAATTTGTTATAAAAATGTTAATAACTTATGCAAATTTTATTTTGAAATGTAAGAAGTGATGAAGTATAAAAAAATGTCCTTGTTTCAGTGACTGACTTAAGCTCGATCATAAGCATAGTTAAATTACTACTTTAGAGAAAATAAGCATTGTCCAAAAACATATCAACATTAAAAAAAACAACCCAAAACACTAATTGAGTAATTCAAAGGATAAGAGCAAATTTTGCTAATTTCTAATTCAATATTTAATTGGTTCTTAAAAATTGATAGTGTTCTTCCAAATGTCATGTGTACAAAGTAAAGAAACCGAATGCAATTGCTTCGATATATTTATATTATATAACCCATGAATATGAAAACTAAAAGGTAGAATACAATACATTTACATATAATACATGATCATCAAAATGAAACTATAAACACTTAAAGCTCTGAAAATCAAGCTACAGAATGAAATAATATTTGCAAAATGGGTTCCTCCTTTTATCCAAAGTACAAACATAAAAGGAGAGTGACTTTTGAAACTTAAAAAGAATTACTCAAATGAAAGATCTTCATTTCTGTCCCAAAACAATACTGAAAATATTTTTTAAAAAAAGATTAAATGTGTACATTTCTATTTAAAAATAGATTTTGCATTTACGGCACTTTAATAAGACTATCATATTAACTCGGAACAAAAATTAGTTTACCTCAATTTTATAATCATATATAAATGAATCTCTTACGTAAACACGAGATGTGCATTTATAATTGTCTGTGACTATAGCAAGGTTGCATTAACCAAACCAAATATTAAATTTCTCATTTACGTATACATAACTTGCATTACACAATAACTTCGGAAAACAGCGTTGATTTCCTGACGAGACATATTACCCTTTAATAGCAATTGTATAACGAGTTTCACTATTTCATTATGTAAATTATGGATTCATTATGAAACTAATTAATACTCGCAGACACTATTTGGCTTCTAAAACGATTTCAGGAAAGTTTCATTTCAACATAATTGTGAAAAATTCATCCATTTCATAATATTTATATTACCATAAACCAATCCATCCATAATATGTTATTCAAAGATGACAATATACTCGTGTTTAGTAATAATTTTTTTTTTTTGCAATTTAAAAAAAAATGTAAAAGAAGCGGTTAATATCTGCTTGCGATATATTGTGCATTGGTAAATTGTTTTATTAGGGAAGATTTTGCTTGAGCCCATTTTACTCCTAAAATCAATCCGGTTAAGGGTACGAATAAACGATGTTTGGAGTATTATTAAGAAGATTATTGAAGTTCCCTTAAAAATTGCGGCATAGGAATCTTTCTGGAAATTTAATAAGAGATTCTACTTCTATAACAGCAATAAAAGAAGAGAAACCCAATGAAACTATAAGGAATCATTTCCCCTGATGCCACATAATAAGCATAAATGTTCATGACAACATTTCGCTGTGACGTCACTATCGAGATTCCCTGTAATTTAAAGAATTTCAAAATTTGTAAAGTCTTAATGTATATTGCTTTAAATGGCCAAATGAGAGATTTCACATTAAAAAATATGCTTTATATAGCTTTAATAAAATCAAAATAGAACATTTGTCGATGTCATAAAACCTATTATGGCTTCATTTCATTTTTTTAAAACGTACTTTCCCAGACACCAAAATAAAAACGCAGCTTTGAATCTGAATGATTAAAGATAAGTATATCATCATATTTGAAAAATTCATTAAAATTTTTAAGTAATAAAACAGAATTTTAAAAAGGGAAGCTAAAATACTTTCTTAAAAACTTAAGAGAAATTTCGTCAGGCTCCTTCTGAAGTCCACGATTATTTATTCTGGAACTACATCTATTTTTGCAAGACCAAACGATTCCGTAACTTCTTGGCAAATAGATGGAATGGTATTCCATGGAATTTTCACAGCAAAATCGTCTGCCCGAATAAAGAAAGCGGGGAAAATACTTTGCAGCTGGCAGCACATTAAACTTTTATTTACTTTCTTTGCGAAGCGAATAGCTAAAACGGATGGAAATAGTTAGAAACTTTTCTGCATACAAAAAAAATAATTCAGACCGTGTTTGAATTTCTTCTGAAAATGATTCTACAGGCAAAGTTATTGACAAGTTTATGATAAAAAAAATACCAAAAATGTTTTAAAGAATATGAAGAAATAAATAAAACTGCGGTAGAAACGTTGGTTATACTTGATATTAATCTGTTCCATTTTTATTCGAAAGTATTATAACAAAACAGATAATTCACGGTATTAATAGAACGTTTTCAATTCAGTAAAATCAAATTTAAGAGAGATTTAATGTTTGTGGCAGATGCTAATTCTCAGTATAATTCTCATTAAACAAAACCAAAGTTACAATCCTTTAATTATTTACATTTTTCCAAATTTTAAGGTACTCAATTTTTTATTTTTTGTCAAGATTTGCTTGTCCTCGGCTATGAAGAACATGATGAGTGAACTAAAATAAGACAAGCAAGAAAGTACTTTGAACTTGCATGGTTTTAGAAAGGAATTTTCTAAAACATTTTTGGTTCGGTGGGAAAATATTGATTTGCGCAACTCGTAAATTAAAGTTACAATGAAACAGGAGTTAGTCATTATGATATTTTTAGAACGTGTATAATTATTAAATATATTTATATGTTGAAGAGGATTCTTAAACTCATGCTATAAATAAAGAATTTGCTTATTTTTTTAAACCCAGTAAGGCTAAAATTAAAAAAAAAATCGTTTAACAAGCTTATCTCTATAAAAAAGTAATACAATGTATTAGTACATAACAAAAATTCTCTTTATATGTTAGGGGTATCGATTGAAAGTAAAAGCGATTACAAAATATTCGTCTTTGTCTGGATTTTTTTTTATATTTATTAAAAAAAAGGCGATTCATATTCATCGAACCAGAAGAACGAAGAAAATCTCTCAAAATGATGCAAGGTGGGAGCTGTCTATCATAGACTGCCATAATTTAACTTCAATAATCGGTCTAAAGTATTTTCTCTCCTTTATGGTTTCGTTCACAGCAGCAACACAGCGAAAAAACATTTACTATTTGATATTTAAGTTAATCTATTCGCATGTACGTGAAAGAATAAACAGATTACCTTACCATTGTTTTTCTCTAAATTTGATACTGATTTATGCTTTTTAGGTAAAAATCACTCAAAACGTTCCATCAAAATAGTCCATTGGTTTCCGAAAGTTAACAGTATTTTTAGAAAAACACAATTCCAATAATTGCCTCCTCGATGTGGGAAGGGATTTCAGATCGATTTTTTGATGATTACTTTACCTATAACAGGGGTAGCGAATCTTTATGGATCAACGTGTCATTTTTTCTAAAGAAATGTCTAATGAGGTATAGATGTGCGGTCAAATAATTTTGATTTATCGTTATTGGGAAGATAAAACTAACTACTAACAACTCAAAACTCTTTATTTACAATGAAAAATTTCATTTTGTACTGCATAGCAGTAAATGTTTTAGTTAAACGTGTAATTCAAATTAAAGTGACATTAGTGTGACTTTTGTTGTTGCAGATTAGATGACAACTTATAATAGGAGTGTAGATTGAGTAAATTGATTTTAGTAGAATGCATACTAATTTGAAGTCATTTGCCTTACAGTTTCTAAGCGAATCTTTATTATTCATCCCTGAAAATAATGACTAGCAGTCATAAATGAATACATGCTTAAAACAGCACTTGCAGGATTCTTTAAAAAGCTAAATGTTAGAATCGATATGCATGATTCCAAACTTTCGTTATAAGGGCATTTTTACTTATGTTGCTTGCTAACCTGTTTCAATCAATTCCAATTGTTTCAATAAAATTTTGAATCCATATTGACAAAATAACTCAGTTGCATTTCAAATTATTCCATTGCCAGCCAATCAAACTGGGACAAATTAAGTTTATCAAATAAAATTACATGCAAGCCGTATTACAAAATGCAAACCATTTTGATCAGCGGCGAGTCCAGAATATTTCATAGCGTGCCATCAATGGCCCATGTGCCACAGGTTCGACATCGCCTGACCTATGACGAGAAAATAAAATATTTACTTCAATCGTAGCCACACATTTAATTGTCACCAACCTGACATAAACCCCGAACAGCGACAAACCTGCCTTTCTCTAGTCTGATGCGAAATGACTTTCGGCAGACTTGGGGAAAGAAGAATATGAAGAAATCAGGAGGAGGAATGCACTCTCCTCTCCATAACCGTCACCCAGTCTCCATGAAATGAACTCTAGAACGACAGACGTGAGCAGAAAAAGAAAAGAGAATCTCCAGAGATTTCGAAAGTAATGACCATTCGAATGTCTCGTCCACCCCCAGATTTGTCTTGACCTCCACGATTGAATTACGGCGATCGAATTATTAGAATTCGAGGAAATGGAAGAATGGTTCGAAGGGCGGTTTAGGACGAATTCGACTTAAGTTATATTAACGTCCCGTTTAGAGAAACACTAGGGATATTTTGGGACTGATCTCAAATTTGTGAGTCACAGTCAGGTGACACCTGAGCTTCTTCTCCAAACTTCCACATCACACCAACAGGAGGACATTTGCCACTCACGGATTTAACGTACATGAAAGCATCTCACACAACCATTCTTCGGTAGAATTGGAATTCGAATCTGGAAAATAAAAGTCCTCCGGTTTCGAAGCCAAGACCTTAACACCAGAGCACCATGGCCTTTAAGATAAAATTGGGCACGTTTTCTTGGATATTTTTTTCCCCAATTCCTACAATTGGTTCCCACTTTACCTATATACATTTATTTATATACCTTGTTCAAATTTTCACTCGTTAATAAAACACTTTATTCATCCACAAAAGTACATTTAATTAAATTCATTACACAATACAAATTCATTACACAAATACATTTTTTTAAACTGGAAGAGGATGACATTTGAGGTTAATGCAGAGGTCTTTTTTTTTTTCAAATATTAATTCGTTGATTAAATGCACTTAATTTTTTTATATTTTAAATAGAGTTTATAAAGAATATTGAAATCGACAGACAGTATCACAATTAGTAAAATTCGAGGATTTCGCATTTTTCACGTGAAGGTGAAGAATGCAAGTTCAATTCTAAACTTCCTTTTCAATTTTTCTAACTAGCAAAATTCTGGAGCTCACCTGATTTTCATCGTTTTCCTAAATATCAACACCTGCGTAATCTGATAGTCTGATTGTTATTTCAAACCCGTTTAAATTGGTAAATAACTTTGAGACAATCATAAGAATTCAGAGAATGTATAATTTGGAAACCATGCTGTAAGTTTAATTGTCACCAAATGTGACAAGCCTCTGCATTATCTTCTGATAACCCAGTTTAATTAGTTGAAATTATTCCTGAATCAACAATCTTTATTGATTAAACAAACAATATTTAAATTTGTTTGTCGCCAATATGTTGCCTACGTATTTTGAGGCTTCAACAATTTGTTTATTTTCACATTTTGAGGCTTCATCTATTTGTTATTTTCGCATTTTGAGGCTCCAAAAGCGAAAACAATATGCTCTCGCATGAAATAAAAAAGAATAAAACTCAAATTTTGATGAACAAAATAAAACAGCGGCTTAATTTCGAATCTCCCATAAATGCTAGGAAGAAATTATGTCCCCTAAACTCATTTATCTAGATAAAAACAATGGAACTAATAATTTTCTGAAATTCTTTTACATGGCAGTAAAAAAAAATGGATAATTTAAAAAAAAATTAAAAAATAAAAGTAAGCTTAATTAATCCGTTGAAAAGAAGAATAAACAAAAATTTAATGAGATAGAGTTTATGGAAGAAAAATAAGGAATTCGATCCTTTCACCTGATGTTTGCTTCAGATACCTGCCCCCCACCATTAATGTTCTTCAAGGGCTACTCCCCCCCCTTTCATTCCCATATCATAATTTCTCAAATGACGATATGAAGTTAAATAATTCTAAAAATGATTCACCCAAACTAATTATTTTGAAAATTCACCAAGTCTTATTGGGTTTCAACACATATTCCGAACTAAGATTTCTCGTAAGTCACTAATTAAAATTTTAATTAAATGACAACTTTTTATGTTTTTAAGAGCTGCTATTAATTCAAAAGCTTATTTTGAAAGAGCAGCAGATAGACATGGAAAACTGCTAAAATTGTTTTGAGAAAATTATTTCATTGGTCTATGAAACCGTTCAGTTCTATTAAAAGGATTGTTGACTTTGAAATAAGCAAAATCGATAGACACATAAAACTGTATTTTTAACTTTTCTTCACAAAAATGTGTTTGTATACCACTTAAAATAATGCTATAACATATTATTCAATAGAATGAATACTTCAAAGGCCAAAATTATTTTTTTTTAAACTTTTAATTTGTTCAAAATGAGAATTAGATTTCAATAAATTTGGAACATCCTAAGGTGCCTCAATTTTTGAAGAAATTAAATAGAATTGGTCATAAAGATTTGTATCTGGTATGAATTTTCTAATTCTAGGTTTTTTTTTAGATAGTTAAAAGTCAATTTTAGTTCCGAAAAAAAATTCTTATGAAAATTCTTTAAGTAAGGATAAAAATATTTCTAAAAAATTAGCATTTAATTAGAACTATAAAATTATACAGTTTTATTCTAAATAAATTTGTTGTTTAATATGGAAAATTGTTTTAATTGAGTTGCCTGGAATATTTTAAAATTATACATCTTTGAATTTTTTGAAAAAATATTTCGTTTCAATTTTTTTTGGGGGAAAAGAAATTTGATTTATTTATATTTTAATACATAAACCTAAAAAATTCATCAGTAAGTGAAAAAAATCACAAAAATACCTAGTAGTGCTCATTGATTTCTGAATCATCAAAATAAGAAAACCGAAAAAGGAACTTGCAAGTTATTGATTAATTTAATCTTTATTAAATTTCAAAAAGTAAAAATTGATTTATCTTCAAAGTAACTATCTGATGGGATATCAATATCTTTAAAAAATAAGTAGTCATCTTGGAAATAATACTATAAATAACATCAAACGTATACGGGTAGAAAAAAAATGGTCGTCTAGAAGTAAGTCGAGCATAAGAGATGGCCAGATCTTTTGGCTTAAAGCCAAATCTCTTTCAGGAAGAAGAATTTTAACATATTTAATGCTTTTGCAGATGATTTCGACTGCTATTCCTTTTGATATATACGATATTGGAAAAATGTATTTGCATATGTAAACTACACCAAAATCATTTTATTTGACTCTGAACTGATATTTACATTTTTGAACTTAAAAAAATGCATGAAAATAGTTCAGCTTTAAAGTAAACACGGAAGAAATATTGCTTTAAAACAAACAAGAGGGAAAATATGTTTATGAAAATATATTTCGATAAAAATTTCACGAACCCAAGTGGAATTAAAAAATTGAGAATTAAAAAGTAGAATAAACAGAATAGTTTTATTCCTGGAAAAATAATTTTTCTGGACTAATTCTAATTTTATTCGTTTTTTATAGGAACATTTTTTTTTCATTAAATAACAGTAAATATTAGTCTTAAATGTCGTTATATGAACTCTATATGCAAAATAGTTTTACCCAAAAGAAAGTTCAAAGTAGTGGAAATAGGGGCCCAAAACAATTTTTCTCTTCTCATGATTGGTTTTTGATAACTAAGGTCATTTTCATTATTTAAACGGAAATATTACTTTTACTAGACTAGAAAATCACTTTATTTAAAAGAATGGCTAAATTTTTATGATTTGATTCCTCGATTTCAAAAGCAATTCACTTTTTATATTAGAAATATTGACTTTTTTTTTGAAAAAAATTTGCATTTTTAAATTAATTCTTTTTGAATGTTATTGTAACAAAAATATTTATTTTCCTTTTTCCCTCGGAATGTTTTTTCAGTTACTTTTCCATTTGAAAATTCAGCTAAACTTTATAATTTCATTTCTCGATTTAAAAAGCAATAATTAACTTTTTATATTAAAAATGTTTTATATTAAGCTAGCACTTCAAAACTAACTTTTTTCGAATGCCATTTTAACAAAAATATTTATTCGTTTTTACACGAAATAATGTTTTTTTTTTCAGTCACTATTCCGATCATTCCCAGCAAATTTCGTCTATTGGTTCAAAATTATTATTTATACGCGAAAAAGTTTTTTTTGCTTATAAAATTGCTATTCTCAGTAAATTCCAAAACATTATACAAATTCTTGCATAATTTTAAAAGTGTATCCACAATACAGTCAAAATCATTTCAATTGCAAAATTTAACACTAGTATTAAAACCGATATTAAAAGTATTTACGCATAACAAAATCAGTAAATTTATATTGAAATAGAAGCAAATGCTGACAAAACGCTTTTAAATTATTTTACGTCTATTTACTTCAAGAAAATATATTCAGGATTTAAGGCAAGAAAATATTATTGAAATCAAATATTTTGTATTCGTTGACTCTATTATCGTAATCTAACATTCCAATCCTTTTCACGAGCTTCAGAAACAAAATTCTTATTTGGATTTCATTACACTTGCAAATGAGAAATCGATCATTACAAACATATTTGAAGTAATGCAAACAAACATTCGTTAATGTTTTCAAAAATACAAGCAAGCAGGAGTTCATTTTCTCAACAATAACATGGAAAACACTTTTACTATGTAAATAGAAGATTTAACTGCACATACCAAGCATGGTGATGAATTTATAATAATTGAATACGTTAGATTCTATAAAAATAAAATGTAAACGATAATGTTTCCTAGTTTAAAAATTGCATTTAGAGTTAGAATGTATTCGGAAAATGCATTCGTAATTCAGATTAATAAACAGTGGAAATTTTGAATCATAAATATCTTTATCGCTGGAAGAGAAAGAATTCTTAGAAATTAATTTATGAATATCATTAAATGCATTCCAAAGAATTCAAAAGGGAATTTTCTAATATTTGTACAGATAATTTAAAATGTCCTGTTAGTATGAATAATAGCGATAACATGCTATTGATACTAACGGTTATTATTAATAATGTGTAATGAACAATAAAAGTATAATTTCTATAATTATAAAATCTTTGTTTTGATAGCTTTATATAGACAGAGAATTAATATTTTCTATGAATAATAATGTTGAGACAAAGATTTGAGGAATATTTTTAAAATAAACTTTTTGAAAAATTATTCTTTAACAAAAGAAAACGTTTTGTGATGTAGCAATCACTACATAAAATAGTAGGTATTGCCTATTAATGCTAAATTATTCTAATAAAAATACATTAAAAATTAACTGAAATTTGTTAAAATCAAACAAATATTACTAAATTCCTATAAATGTCAATTTAATTTATAAATATATGGTTTCATTATTATTTAAACAAAATGCAAAAAAATGATAAATTTTATTATGTGACAAGAAATTTCATTATAAACATGTAATATATAATAATAGATATGCATCAGATTATAATTAAAAAAATTATTAAAATAATTCATTTGTTCTGAAGAACTTTTCTTTAATAAATTCTTACAAAGAATTTATAACTAATTTAAAAATTTTATTTTAAATTAATCAAATCTAGCCAGCAATCCTTGCATACTAATGTAGGTTATATAAGTTAATAATGTAGGTTAATCCTAGCATATTATATATTAGTACAAAAATATTCAGTTGTTACAACTATCTAAAAGCAATGAAAAGTCAATTTAAAATAAAGAATTTATAAAATAGAGCCGTTATGATCTTACCATCCAAAATAGAATATTTTTTAATCAAATCAACATAAAATTTTCCTTTATAAAACATTTAACCTATTGCGTACATTTAAAGAATCAAAATGTTCCGTTTTTTTTTTTTTTTTTTTTTTTTTTTGTAGTTCTAATTTGCTTAAGTAGCCATATATATTCTGAAAAATATAAAATTAATGTTTAAGTAAAAGCTACTGCTATCACATGTTCAAACAATTAAATGCGCTTCAAATACAACGTCGAAAATAAGATATTAGAATAAAACTTTATTAAATAATAGTGACGGCGTCCTGGCACAGGGGTAGCGTGTCTTCCCCTTGATCTGGGCGTCAGGGTTCGAGTCCCGGTTCGGGCATGGTTGTTACTCTGTGTTCTCTCCGTGAGGCGTGTGAATGTGCCCCCCTGTAAAAAGGGGTTGTGCAAGCGAATGTGTGTGTCATCTTCATTTGAGCTAGAAGTCAGACTTCTGCCCTCTGGGTGCTCAGGGGTCTTTACCCTCAGAAGCTACTGCACCCCCTTTCCGTGGAAACACGGACACGACATCATTATTAAATAGTAGTTAAAATTTTTAAATAAATAAAAAAATTTAACTATTGATAATACTATTTAACGCTAAACGCAGACGTACTAAATGTTGGCAAATCTTTTTGATTAGCTTCAAATGCAATGTCTTTGTCAAATTAATTTCAAATAAATCCGGAAGTATTGTACTTACGGTATAGAATCTCAAAACATTCTTAATACTAAGGTGTACGTACAGACTTGAAACTTCAGAAATAGTTCAAAATATCGAATATTTTAATTGCTTTAAAATGTTCTCCGATGCTTTAGTTTTCAAACGATACAAAGATGTTATCAATATTCGGGAATATTTCTCGAGTTATAATAATTTTTCTTGAGGTGTTTTCACCAAACACTCCAGTTTCGGTTTTTAAAAAACTCATTTCATGAAGAATGACATTTTTCCATCATGTTACTTCATTTAAACAATTATAACTCAACAACAAATTAACCAAATATTATAATTATATATGAAAATCTGTGTGAAACATTAAATGTTTTGTGCCTCAGCCAAAGTTTTATTTATAGAAATAAATTTTTAGTAGCCATTTAAAAGTTAAAATTACAGAAAAAAGCTCGATTTTTCTATTCATCGTTGAAGAAAAAATGTTAAAAAAAACTGTATATTTTTATAATTTGATTGAGGTAGGCAACATGAAGACTAATATTAAGCATCATTTCAAACAAGATTTGTGTGTCTGCCCATATTCGAATTTAAGATATCATGCTTCAAAAGATAATTATTTAATGAGCTAATTAGCATAAATTTATTAATTAATAAGAAGTAATATGGTTTTTCTCACTGAAATGAGTTTAAACTTATATTAATGACAATTTTTAAAAATGAATTTTTTCCGCCTAAAATTTTTTTTTAAATCTAGTGTGCTCGTACATTTTAAGCCCAAACATGAAATCCTAAAAACTTTTTTTTTACAAACAAAAACACCTAAATAAACCGCAATTTCAACAGCAATTCGGGCGAAACTTTACACTGAGAGACACTTGACCGCAGAGAAAGTGGGCAAACCACTCTTTCCTCATAAACAAAAAACTTGTTTCTGTTACATCAACCGATTTCGGGAGGCGCGCTCGTTTTCCAATCTATCATCTTGTTAGTATTTCTCCCCCCCTCCGCGTAGCAGATTTGTATCTCTTACTAACCAGAGCGAGAAGTGCTGATGATTTCGAGAAGATTCTCAGGGCGTGAAAAAGAGGAAAATTTCAAGTTTCATAGCTGTTGTTTGGGATTAAGTAAAATGAAATATTGCTCCGGCTGGTTAATTTTAAACACCTGTCATGGTTCTACATGCTCTTAATTACAGCGAAGCGTTAAGTATTGTCGTTAAGAATAACCATTAGAGTTCAACCCCCCCACTTTTTTTGCATTTAAAATAATTGAGTGTATTTCGTCTCGGATTTATATTTCATTAAGATCAAAGCTATTTGAGATGAGGGGCCTTCCGCAAATCCATTAACTTTAATGGATTTAGAAATTTTATATTTGAGATGCTTCCGGCATGGTAGTTGGATCTCGCCAACTCGCGGGTGGGGATCCGACTCCACCCATCGATGACAGGACGTACTCCCCATGGGAAGGGTTGTACTGTGGCCGGTGATGGCCCTTCGCTTCCGGCATGGGGGTTGGATCTCGCCAACTCGGTGGGTATAATAAAGGTGAGTTTTTAGTTTAGTTTTAGTTATTTTAACGTCCCGTTGTAAAGCAACACTAGGGCTATTTTGGGATGGACCTCCTCATTTTGAACCACTGTCAGATAATGAGGACGACACCTGAGCTGGCACCAATTCCCCACATCACACCAGCGGGAGGACATTTGATCTGACAGATTTAACGTACAAGAAACCCCTCCCCCCTTACACGATGGTTCTTCGGCGGAATCGAGTCTCAAACATGAAACCCTCCAGTTCCGAAGCCGAGAACTTACCATCAGGCCACTAGCGGCACGCAATAAAGGTGAGGGATATGATTCCTCCCATCGATGATGCTAATGTACTTCCTTAGAGAAAAGTTGTACTGTGGCCTATGATGACCCTTTGGACTCAACCACAGTTCTCGCCAGTGTTGCAGTAGCGGCGGTCCGGTCATTCTGTATTTATCTCTGAGTGCTTTTGGGCGGGACGTAGAACTCGTTATATGGCGATACATATGCGACATCTAGATTAAATCCAATTCGTATTTTTATCTTAATTTGGATCATATTAATTTCACTCTAAAAAATTTCTCTGAAAAATTTTCTGATCGAATTTCATCTGTTTTATTTAATGCTACAGGAACTCTATAAAATTGGCTCTATGTGGCAAATTTCCGCACTCTGAGTGAAGGAATAAAAATTTACCATGCTAAGTGAATTCTTTTAGAAAATATTTATATTCCCCTTACCTAAATCGACATGTGTAAAGAAATTCGTATCAGAGTTTTATATTATAAAATCCTTGGGAAGAAATATTTCTCTTTTACGTTATTCCGCTCTTGTATTGCTTGTGAAGAACGCACGTCAGTTCGTCTCCACTTTTTGTACATAAATTATGCTACAGGGGTGGAATGAAGCGAAGTTTAAAAAGTAAAAGTGTATTCGATGTTTTCCCGTTATACGGGCGCTAGATGTCGCTCATGTGAACAAAGCGTGAACATATTCTCCAAGTGAATAACGTGAATTTGACGAGTTTGAGATATAAATTTGACGTAATTTTGCATTTGGCGATTTTTCACTTTTCCCGACTAACGATTATTTGATGAATTTCTGACGATTTTTTAATCGCACACGTATAAAGGAAAAACACAGTAGATTCTCTATTCGGTCACGAGATTATGTTTATAATATTTACTTAATTGGACAAATTTTTCTGGAACCACCAAGAAAATATGTACTTTAAAAAACAACTTTTTGGAGTTAATACGCAAATCCAGCCTTGATTTGAACCACTAGAAAAGATAATCGAAAATTTAACAATTTATTGCATTTAACAATTAAAATTTAACGATCGATAATTTAAAATTTAATGGCTTGAAATAGATTTCAAGATTGAATAAAAATCTTGATAACTAAAAATCACATTGAAAGGAGTTTCTTCAATATTATTTTTCAACTTCTGACAAGATAGATTAGTTGGAACAGATATGATTCAGATTCATTTCCTCCATACTGAATAAAAATATCGACTTTAAACTTTTAAATAAATCCAGATGTACTTCAAACAAAATTTTGTAAGATTTTGAATTTAGTACGGAGAAATTTATAAAAATAAGATTGATTCAATTTTTATACATAAATAACTTCTTATATAAAATTTTAAGCTAACTTCTATACATAGAAAAAAATTCTCCAAAGCAATAGTTTTTTTTCTATTATCCTTATTCATAAATTCAACTTTCAGATTGATTACATGCCTAGGTCCAAAAGAATCGTTTGAACTTTATTAAACTCCGAGAAAATACTCTTATTAGCATTGATGTCAAAGTGACCAGACACTTGAAAATGGCTGGGACTGACCTGAGTTTTAGTTCTGAATGATGTCTGGATGTCTATATACCCGACGTCAAAAGTGTCTCGTATTGGGATTTGAAAATGTGGTCAGTAAACATTTGCATCACGCGCGAATCTAATAATTTATCTCATGCGTACAGTAAAACTTTCGCGATAAATAAAAATTTATATATTTATATATATAGGTTAATACTTATATAATTCTTAGAATATTTACTTTCAAATTCAAAACAAAAACAACAACAAATTCTTCAATCGATAAATTCAAAAATAAGAAAAAGAGCTCTATAAAAAAAATTTGAATGATGAAGAAAAGTCACATTTCAGGAAGCAAATGTTGCAAGGTAATACACCTATCCCCCGATTTACACGGCACTCGGTTTACACGATTTCACTTTTACACGGTTTTTAAATTTGCACCGACCCGGAACGCACCACCGGATTTGCACCATACCAATCAGGAATAAAAGATTGAGAGTCTACGAAAGTGATAACAGTAACTAAATTTCTGATTAAATTTTTTAATTTATATTTCTCGTTTCTATATGTAAAATGAATTACATAAATATACCTTATATTTTTGTTATTTTATAAATAGACAGTTATTTTTATGCTTTTAAGATATATTTAGTTTTAATTTACGTTGAAATAAATGACTGAATTATGCACATTTTAGTTTGTTTTCGATTTACACGGTTTTACGTATAAGAATCAACGATTTCGATTTACACGGTTTTCTAAGGAACCTATCTTCAGTGTAAATCGGGGGATAGGTGTAATTGCAAAATATTTTAGCTTTATGAGTTTAGCATTTCTAAAAGTTAATATCAATATATGCAAATATCTACAAATTAATATCAATATTAATATAATACAACGCATGTATACATGTAATAATATATCTTAAAATATTATGTTAATTAGAATTTAATTTAGTTTATCTTAATTTGATTCTAAAATGGTTTCTTATTTTTGTACTAATTTCACTTTCGTTAATTCCCCACACGCTCTAGAAAACTGCTGAAATCAATGGAATCTCAAGCTCCGAGTGAAAAAATAATCCTTAATATCGCTACATTCTCTTAAAAGATACTTCGAGATTCCCCTTACCTAAATAGATACTTCCTATCTCCAACAAGGTTTTGACACGAAAAGATCAGGCAATGTCAGGAACTAATGTCAATTCAATGTAAAAGACAACTAATATTAAATATACATATTTAATTTATTTATAATATAATGGTTACTTATGGATTCTAACAGTTCTGCTTAGGACAGGGAGTCATTGGGTTTAAAATTTTAAATGCTTCTTGCATTACACAAGTCCATTGTCGACTTCTTTACACGAGTAATATAAATTTTGGCATTGCTTTTCATGAAGACTAGAAATTCAGCTTCAATTAAAAGACTAGATGGTACTTTAAAAATGTGTACGACTGTGAATTTATAGTACGTTAAAGTCTAAAGATTCGACTGGCAGATTGGAAGTCTTTGCACCAAAATGATCCACTTATACTCTTAATGCTTCTTTATAAAGACATGCTTCTTTATCAAATATTTTATACATAATTGCCTATTTAATACTTTATTCTACTATAACTTTGTTACACTGAAACGACATCGAACACCTTGGTATACATTATCGATCAGATGGATTAAAATATTATCATTGCATCGTTAGTATCAGTCAATCGTTTTGTGAATGTTCCATCAAACGGTAGCAGAAATATCTCCTTAATTTCCAGATAGATAGTTTTAACTTGAAAGAATGATAACAATTCTATTTATTTTTGAAACTAGAAGAAGCCGAGAAAACAGTAAGCTAAAGTGAACGAAATTCGTTTGCTAAATACAAATGATACTAATTAGCTAAATACAAATGATAATTCATTCTACTGCCAGGAAATCCAACACCATACTGGTTGATGATACTCAATATGTTAAATGCACAATAAGTTTCTTATACGTTTCATATTTGTAACAAATATTTTAAAAACTTCAATTCCTACTTAGGTCAACAACGAAAACTTTTAGTTACTTTTTACTAAATAATTATCAAAAATTTTATTAAGTATCACAAAATTATTGATTTTCACAATAATCGATTTTGCATTCTTCACCTTCACGTGAAAAATACTGAAATCCTTGCATATTACTTATAGTAGGAATAGAAAAACAGCATACATAAAGGCAGTATAACTATAATGTTGAATTTTGCAGAATTCTGCATTTTTGGGCTTCTTTGAAATTATAGAACAATTTTTGGAGTTTGTTTGCTTTATACGAGCATAATTACTCGACACTTCAAGTTCGGTGATGAAACACCGGGATAAATTCATATCTAATTTTGCCTCAGATTTTCGACAACTCTCAAAAGAGTGGTATTTTTTTTTTATTCCCATAATTCTACGACTTTACACAGTAAAGCGACAAATTTAAGAAGACTAATTTCATTCCAAGAGAGCGCTCCGTTACTGCTTGCCATAAGAATTTGTCGCATATTACAATCTTTAAACGAAAGCCTATAAGATGTTAAAAGAAAATGACTCCTAATTAATGAAAGTTTTCATGCTAAACTGAATTTAAATACAGAAGGGTTTTTTAGAAAATAGTGATTAAAAAAACAAATGATCAATTTTAAGAAAAAAAATTTAAGGTAAAGTCCCATTTGGTGCTACACAAAGCAGCCTAGGTAAAAACTGGATCATTTTTAACTGTGGTCTAATGGTGAGGACAAACTCGGATAGAGAAATTTTTCTTCAAATTTTCATGACCCACAAGTGTCACTTTCGATGGAAAATTTGCATGCATTTGACTCGCAAACACAATGGATGTTTTAGTGGATCGATTTTCCAATTCAACTCACAGTAGTTCGAAGCTAAGTCGTAGAAGTTATCTTGAAGATATTTCGACATGATAAAAGATGCCTAGACAAATCCAGATTGTGAGATATAAATCTGATTACAGCAATCAAATTGCAAGGTAAAACAGATTATAGGAATCGAAATATGAATGCGTTTTAGATCTAATTCAATAAATGAAGCTAAACAATAGCCAATAATCAACTAATATAATAAATTTAGGAGAAGTGTAAAATGTAATCTGAAAAAAGTGAACAATTTTTCTAACCAATTGCTGTCGTCTAATGAAACCGAAATTAATAGTATAGACTATAATTAATAGTATATTAATAGGATAAAAAAGGGGACTATTAAAAGATAATATACAATGGATTACTTTAACACTTTATTTACCAAATTATTTTCCCATCAATTTTTATATTTATTTTTGAATCATTAATCAAATTTTGGAGCTAAATAAACTCGAAAAGAATAAAAAGAGCTTTTTTAATTAAAATAATTTCATTAATTAAATGATTTATAACAGATTTCTCATGTTATCTTTGGTTAATATGTACTACTTTCTATTGGAAATACGCTCTTCGTCCTCTTTAAAATATTATCAGAAGGAATAGTTATATTGTGAAGACATCAGCCGGATTTAAACGGTGCTTCAAAGTACCGTCAGTAAATAAAGGGTTAAATGAAACCGTATACTGTTTGCAGTAATAATCTTCACAACAAAATAATTATAATTTCTCGTAAAAATATATTTATAAAATAGTAGGAGTTGCTTTATAAATGAAAAGTATAAGATAAATTCTTTTGAGCAAATATTTAGACCAATATTTGATTTCTTAAGAAATCCCCTAGAAAAATTTAATAAGCATGCAAACTTATATAAGAAGGTTTTGCAGTAAAAAGGGAGTAGCGCCAATTATTCAAATTTGCAGAAAGCCGTAAAAAGTATCTGAAAATTCTAAATCCCCATGTGACAGAAAACTCCATCCCTTGAAAAACGGGAGAACAATGACTGGAGCTACATCTTTTTGGCATCAAACGAATAAGGATTTTTTTAGCACTCTAAATTTCCCCAACATTTGAGCTACATACTTTTTGCAGCAAAACCCTTCATATACATTATTGTAATTGCATAAGAAATGAAAAGTAGAATTCTCTTAAATTACAAGCAAAAAATTCACTATTTGAAAATAAGATAACCTTAAAAAATACTGCGAAGCTAATATGAAAAACGAAATTTCTCTCAAAATGGTATGGACTAATATTGCTATATCCTCCCGGGCATTAAAATTTAACAACTAACATTTCTAACAGACAGCAGACATTTCTGAAAATATTGGATTTTGAAAAGTTTTAAAATGTTTCGCTCACTTTTGGAATATCTTATCTCATTTTAATCTATGAAAATTACATTTTGAAATAGAAACAAGCATTTATACAAATTAATATAAAAATGTTCTTTACATTTTAATAAAAAGTTGAAAATGTATTAATATAATTAACATTTTCATTCGTTCATTTTAAATGTTCGCAAAAATAACTTAACCAGATGTTAAATGAAAATTTTCAAAAATCTCCACTTACCATGCTTTAATTTGGCAAGTTAGAAGGATAAAACTTTCTATAAATGTTTATTTTCAATTAGTTATCAATTGCATTAAACATTGATTTGTAACAAAATCCGTTTTTATTCATATATTCTTCCTTAGAACATGTCCGTTTTTTATAAATGTTTTTTGTGAACTAGATTCAGTATTTTAAAATATTATTGTAAAAGATGATTATTTTACGAATTTTTAAATAAATTTTGTAAATTCTTTTTAAAAAAAGCTAAATTCGCGATGGAAATTTCAATTTCTATTATGCTCACAGTACACAATAATGTAGTAATTGTCTCTTCTTGCAAAGCTTTAAAAAAATTTCAATTTTTATATATTGAAAATTTGTTTTACGCATTTAACTATAAAGCGTTTAATTTTATAAAAGTGATAACAGTTACAAATAACGAAAATTGCAGACTATCAATCATTGTAAAAAATTATCAAAAGATTCAAAAATATTATTCCCTATCTTCAAAATATGAAACCTGATTGAATTCTATTCTAGGCATGTTTTTAAAGTTTCTTTTTAAAAAATTAGACGAAAAAGTAAATTTAGTTTAAGGGAACCAAATTCGAATGAATATGAAAGAGACATGGGCAAAAAGAACTACAGTGCTTTTAATTGTTTTCCAGATGAAATACATCATAGAATGAGCCACTAAATTTATGATTTACGATATTGAATAATGGATTAGCCGCTTATAGAGGATACTACAATTTCATGCATAGTAAAATGTGGAAATTAGAATTCTTGATGCAGTTTTGTAAAGTTAATTTATGAAATCTTTATTTACTTAAAAATTCGTTACCAAATTTCAAACATTTTTATTTCAAACAAATTCGGATACATTTATCGGTCTTATTCAATAAATATTTTTTCCACTTTTTTTTCTTCGAATTAAAACTGTTCAAATTAAAGTGCTACTTTTACTCTTATAAATAAAAAAAATGTATGCACTGAACACCTACTATTAGAGTAAAACTAAACAAGACAAACAAAGTTCCAATTCGATTTATTTGTAAAATTCGTTGGCAGCAGCCCAAAAGATATTGAAAAAAAGCGAGCCAAACTTTTTCCAATGATGGAGTCATCAAAGTGTATTCAGTATCTAAAAAAGATGGACATAAAATGTAATTATTGGAATTCGATTTAAACCTTTATATCTTTGTTTTTGTTTTACCATGTTTCAAATACTGTCGGCATACAATTATCTTGTAAACCTGGAATAAAATCAGCTTCCGATGAAGAGAATTACCCGTAGTGGTTCAATCTATGAATATTAGGAAATATTTTTAATGTATTGAATAAATAAAAAAGCTTCATTCTAACGTTTACCAAAGCGAAAATATTTTATTGGTCATTAATGCATTCTATATTTTAAATGCATTTTCCTTCGCATTGTTTCAAACCAAAATTCCTACGTCATTAAAATACTCTTTGTAAGCTTCGAAATTAAAATTCTGCTACTTTCCTTGAATGTTTTTTTTTTTAAATTTAGATTCTAATAATCAGCGATTGCAATTGAATTAATTAGCAATGTTTTTACTTTCTACTTTCTTATTAGTTAAGCATGCATCTAAAGATAACTTTACACGATTTATTTCATTAAAATTTGACATCGCTAACATAGGGTGGTGGATTAGAAGAAACAGCTAGCGAATCAAAATTTCAATCTGCTATTCTTTTATTTATGATTTTGATAGTTAGCTTAATTTTATACTTTTAATGGTTGCTTTATCCCGACTCTTTCTGGTTCACTACATAAAAAGTAATGTGAATTCGATGGTTGAAATCTAGTATTTTCACAGAAAACATAGGTGAAATCCAAAAAGTTTTTTTAAGCTTTAACGAAAACTTGACTTAATATGCAGATGATAGTTTTTAGAAGAATAAAAACATTTTCCCTATATTAATTAATGGAATATTAAGAAGAATTTGGAAACTCTTTATTTAATATTATATTACTTGTAGGAAATCAAAACATACAGAAATCTTTCATTCCGAGTTTTAAAATATTTAAGCGTCATTAGCTGTCATAGTTTTTGAAGCAACCAACATTTTATGCTTTTTTTTATTTAGACTTATTTTTAATCATTTATTTAAAAAATGTTAAAGATTTTCAATGAATAATACCTAAAGCAACAAGAGACAAATATATTTGTATTATTTTCAATTAGCCTTGTAATATCTTTTGTAATAATTATATTCGGTACACACAGAAAACAATTTTATTTTTAATTTCTAGAAATTCATTTGAATGACTAAGAATATTAATTTTCAATTACATGATACGGTAGCTTATTAGCATAGCGACTCATTTTGACTTTAAAAATTGCAGTCCTTTGGAAAAAAGGCATTAGTGAAGGAATAGAAAAATTTATTAAACTTGGTAAATAAACCAAATAAATTGACAATTTCTTTGGTTTGCCTGCATCTATCAATAATTTCTCTTCGTGGTTTTTTTTTTTTCCCTTCTCTTCAAAATGTAAGATTTTTATTTTGTGAAATAATTAAAATAGCAAGTTTTTGAGACATCATTTCTTTGATATTTCAAAATTCACATTATTCCAAACTAATACTTTATACCATACAGCTTGTTAATTTTACTTTAATATGGATATTGCAGCTAAAGTTAAATGAAACTGCAAAAATTTCTGACCTCAGAAATTTTAGCTTTATTATAAGCTATCGAAATCTTAATATTAAAATTTAACCACAAGGTTTCTTCGTAGGAGAGTGACTGACTGTCATTTGTAAACATAATTATTTTCTACTTAAAGTTATACCGAAAAAAACAATAATCAGCAGAATATAAACTTACCCCCGATGATAAAAATCAGCATCCACTGGAAAATAATCCTTGTCATAGCTGGTTACATCCACTAAAAACCAATACGATTGATATAAACCGGCTCTGCTAAACAGTAAACTTTGCAAAAAGTTTGATAACTCGGTTAAAAATACAACACTATATCGCTCAACAAATCTACAGATGAATCCGTAACTTATTTACTGGGACAACCGTTGTCCCATCGTTTGAAGTACCGAATAAACTCAAAAGCGGTAGTTATCAAACGCACGAGTTTCCGAACTATTCTATGGAACGACAAGTGCGGAGCTGCTTTTGAAGCGCTCTTTAAGTTTCTACTGAGAGCACTTCTACAACAAACCCTATTTTTCCCCACACGCACATGATTCGTTCCAGAGAAACAGGGTTACCAGAAATGGACGGATTCATTCGCCAAGCTTGGCACAATTTGGAAACGATGCTCATCTGGCATCAAATCCAAGTTATTTTAACTTTTTCTGTCGCTAAATGTTTTTGACCGGAATTTTGTTATTTTTTTTCACTCTCTCACTTTTTTAGTAGCAATGCACTTTGCAACAAAATCAATTGCACTGTTTTTTTTTTTTTTTTTAAGATTTTTTTTCCATACTTTTACATTTTGTGCTTCTTTATATAAAATATCTAGAAGGATTTTTTTTTTTTGTATTGTAGTTTGAAAAGACCAAGAAGTAAAAACTTTGCTTTATTGAAAATAATTTTCGATCCAAATTTATAGATGACTACCGAAGAAGTTTTGTTAAAAATTTCAAAATGAAACAGGCAAGCAGTAATAATTTTATTCGAAAATTTCAACTTTTTACTACATACCTGGCTAACAATAAATAATTAGTTTAAGCATATAATTCGCTTGTATCATATAAAAATAGAAATTCATAATTATAACATGCATCATATATCTAAAAGTATGCATAGCCAGAAGCGGACAACCAGATGGAAGATGAATCATTGAGAGTTAAAAGAAAGCCGACAGATGACACGAAATTTACAAATAAAATTTCGAAGAGTTAAAAAATTGATGAATAAAATAGAAAATGAAACTTGGTTAATTATACTTAGCAGTGCTTAAAAAGAAAATACTATTCAAATCATATGCCAATTTTTTTAAGGAAATTTTTTAAAGAATATGTGTATTGCCCAGTTAAAAAAATGACCTCTTATTTTAAAAAAAAATCAATTTGCTTGTTCTTTTTATCTGATGTTTCTTTGCATTAGTTCTTAGTTATATACAATTTTTTTAGAAACCTAAGAACTTGGTTTAAAATAGGATGAGAATAATTATTTGAAATAAATTTATTACTATGAAATAACCTTTGTAGACAATAGTGCAAAAGGAAAATTCATTAACCTTTTTTTAACTGTTTTTTTTTTTTAATCATTAATGCAGTTTATTCGTATGTATACAAAAGATCATTTCATTTCACAAAAATTCATTTCTCAACCCAATAAGAAGTAACTAATTTACATTATTAATGCAGTTTTTTCAAGATCAATTAACAAACAAATGCAACTGTATTTACAAAGGTTTATGATGACTAGTTTTGTCCATTGTTGAACCCTTACAAGGAACATTTTTGTAATCATCATTTCATTTACTTTCCTTCTTATTTATTTTTTCTTATCAACCAACTGAACACATAAAAAATATTGATGAGTTTCCATTTATTTCAGAGTCTAATAAGGTGGCTAATTCATATTATAAATGCAGCTTTTTCCAAGATGAATTAACTGAGAAATTCCACTGTATTTACAAAGGTGTATGATGACTAGTTTTTCCGTTGTTGTGCCCTTATAAGGAGCATTTTCTCTCATCCTCATTTCATTTAGTTTTCTTCTTATTTGATGAATTTCATATCAATATATCTATAATATTTTTCTTTAAAATTAATTTATGTGATCGCATGAATTAATTTTGAGATTATTAATTTAAAATATAGTTGGCTATTCAAACTATTTGATCTAAAGTTCCATAGGATACATTTGTTGGTCATCTTCATATTGAATTGCTTTTATTAACAACTATTATTTGGTTACACATTGGAATTTCCAACAGTGCATAGGCCGCGGTAGTCTGGAGGTAAAGGCTCAGCTTCGGAACAGGAGGGTTTCAGGTTCGAGACCTCATTCCACCGAACAACTGTCGTGTAAGGGGATCTGTTACACGTTAAATCCTTCAGTACAAACTTCTTTCCCGTCGTGTGGAATGAGGGCATGCCAGTTCAGGTGTTGTTCTCGTCATCTGAACAGATCAAAATTTCGAGGTCCGTCCCAAAATAGGCCTAGTGTTGCTTTAAAACGGGGAGTTATTATATCTAAACTAGCCAAAAAACCAACAGTGAACAGGAAAAATGCATTCGTTGTTTTTCAGCAATCTTCTTTTTTCAAGTATAATGAAGTTATACCGTAAGCAGAGATTCGCAAGAAAGGTACAGACGAGCAAGAACATTAGGCCCGAGTTACTGAGAACCCTGCACCGCGGATGAATTCTGAAAAAAGAATCTATATTCAGTTTTTTGTTTGGTTGGTTTAGTTGTAAGTTTAGTTAATTACCTCATTCTTTAAGAATAATTTGCCTTCTGAGAGATTTTAATTCTCATATTTTAACTAGACAGTAAAACCATCGCCAAATTATAATGACAATATTATCTTATTTGTTATAATATATGCCAGGAAATCAAACCAGAATTACATATTCTAGTAATTTATGTATGAAGCTATGTTTTATATTTATGAAAGTAATTGTATTTGCTATTTGACTTCTTAATGATTATTTACGACCGTAATGATAACTTTATAGAAAAGAATTCAATAACTGATCCTTTTTGTAATCTTTATTACATTAATTTAGGAAATATAATAAATATCGAAATGACAAAATGTTGTTTAGTTTTACGAATTTTGTTTCTAAGTCTTCGGAATAAACTTTACATGGTACTTTTCAAATTATACGGATTATTTATTATACGGATGCAATGGAAAAATCGCTGAAAATTCGCCAAATAATCCATAGTCGGGAAAAAATTTCACGCCGTTACACTTAGCGAATTTGTTCGCATTTTGTTCAAATTGGCGACATTTGTTTTGCCATTCGCTTCCCTTGACAACTTGACTCGCGTTTGGCTCCCATTGGTGACATCTTGCACCCATATAAAAGAACTGTGCCTTTTATATTAAACGACTTTTCTATTCCAGTGGTCCTGGTTCACAAAGTCAGTGATGCTATAAGTATAAATTAATCGCCTTTGCTTCAGGGTTTTTTTTTTCCTTTTTAATTTGACACAAAGTATGTAAAAGCAACAAGTAAAAGTTTCAAATAGGTAATAAAACATAAATTGTTTATTTGCTGTTGTCATTGTTGTAAATATAATTGTTATTTTGATGCTTTGTTTACGAGAATCTTGTCATAGAATATTGCATAGCCTATTTACTCAAAATTCTTTAATCTGATAATAATACAAATTTAGAAAAATAAAAGAATCAATGCCTGTTCATGAATATCAAGTGATATTCAGAAAAAAATGTGGTTTCAAAGGATATGCAAATGACGTAATCCTCAACGGAATTTGTAGATGATAATCGCCAAGAACTTCATTGTCACTACCGAGAGTGCATTATTCATGATGAATAAATTTTGGGGCAATTGTTCTAAATATTCTAAATAACAAAATATTGAGCAATTGTTCAAAATATTATAAACATCACAGTATTGAGCTATTATTTTAAATATTCTAAGCTCCACAATATTGAGAAAATTTCGAAATATTCCAAGCAACATAATATTGAGCAATGGTTCAAAATATTTTGAACAATAGCGCAACATTGTTCTAAATATTCTGTCTGTGTTGCTTGCATCCTTAACTGAAATTACAATTACCGTATCCGACAATAATGTGAATTAGACAGGTGTAGTTATTTTTAACTCCTCCCAGATATACAGACTACTGTGAATGATTATATGTAGCCATTTTTGTGAAAAGAAAAAATAGCCGAAAACTTTTTTTCTGAACCATAACATATTTAAGAGATCTGTTTTCCTGGTACATAAAGTAATGGTCAAAATTTTGTAAGAAAATGGCTTTAACTTTATATGTGCATCCTTTCGTGAGTTTGTTCATTGCAAGACAGAATTTAAAAGAGACCAGGTTTTATTTCGACTCAAAGTATGAACAGAACTATCGATTTCATGATAAATATAAATGCTTCCCTGTTAACCCATTTTTCCATTGCTCTTTCCCATTCCCATGATCTCCCAGAGGACAGCAATAAGTAGCTTCTTATTCTGCTGCAACGTGACTTGACACTAAATGCTGATCATGCCGCCTTGAGTAGAATATGCTACTGGAAATGATAGATAAGCTGAGAGAGAACAATTTTTGAGCTTTAAAACGATGAGAGTTTTCGAAACTACCGAAAGTGTCATTATATTTTTTTCTCGATTTTCCTTTACAACTACGCGGTAATTTTGTATTTTCACCATGTAATGAAGGAAACCAAAATAAGGATTTTGGACCCTTTATCTTTGATTGATTGAATGGAAGATTCGATTCAAATCCGTAAATCTGGTGTCATGACCACATATAAAATTTCATTTACTGTTCGACAACGGATTGTAAAACCCTTTACGTTTTTGCGCATGCGATAGGATGGGTTTATTTCGTCAAAATAGGGGCGA
The DNA here is from genome assembly GCA_026543055.1 of Argiope trifasciata. Taxonomy (NCBI): domain Eukaryota; kingdom Metazoa; phylum Arthropoda; class Arachnida; order Araneae; family Araneidae; genus Argiope; species Argiope trifasciata. The sequence continues at coordinate 1,983,240 of JAPMOQ010016726.1, forward strand.
GAGGAAAGATAATGTTTAAAATTTACAATGAAAACTCGCTGTTTTATGAGACGTGAATGCTACAGATAATTAGTGATACGGAAGGAAAAAGGTATTAATGCACAGTAAAATATTTCAGAGCAATTTTTATTTAATTTAAGGGTCATAAAAATTAAATTATAAGAAAGAAATAAAGAATTTCTGTTCATAAAATTTGTTAATTACTTTTTACAAAATAATAATGATCTTTTTATTATTAAAATGCCTCTTTTTTATATATTATTGAATTTTTTCGGCAATATTGTAAGATAAGATTAGCATACACATGAAAAAAAACTGAACTAAAAAGTATCTGATGGGTGGGAATCTAAGGTCAAAGATCTGTATCTGCTCGTCGTTCCCCGTCTCACCCCTTAATAAGGTGGAATGGTCGAAATGGGATCGTCTCAGAATTTGTTGACGAACAGTATTTTTCTTATTGTTTTTTGTGTTATATATATGTGTATGTAATAATATGTTTTAATCTAAATCTTACCTAATTTCATAATTTTTAACTAGTTCATATTAAACTCATTCTAAAATGTTCTATCTCCTGATAAAATTCCGCCTTTCTTATTTAGTTAGCACATTTCTGTTATACTGTAAATTTAGCATGTTCTCACACTCCAATCGAAGGGGGAAAATCTTTAATGCTTCCAACATTCTTTTAAAGATATCTACATTTCCCAATCATAAATCTACACATGTCGAAAAACTTCCTATAAATATATTATTATAAATTCACTGAGGGCAAAGTTTCGGGCTCTTTCCCTCTCTTTTTGCTTTTCTGCTATTGCATCGCGATGTGAACGGACATAAGTTTCACCCTCGCTTCTTGTACAGAATATGCCTCCTGAATGGAAAAAATCAATTATTATTATACAGAGACTTATTAATATTATGTCATATAACTAATACTGTATAATATGATCGATTAATATTATATTATACAATTAATATTAGTTTAATATAATATTAATTGATTAATATTATATTATAAAACTAATATTGTATAATATGATATTAAGCAGTTAATTTTATATAATAAATATTGTATAATATAAAATTAATCGATTAATATTATATTATACAATTAATATTGCATAAAATAATATTAATCTATTAATTTTGTATTATACATAGATCGATAAATATATTATACAATTAATATTGTATAATGTAATATTAATCGATTAATTTCATATTATACATAGATAGATTAATTATTATACATTGATAGATTATTGTACACAGATCGATTGATATTATATTATACCTTCGCTGCTGTGTAATATCTTGTCATTCCGTAGAATGGAAAATGTTATTTGGGAAAAGATTTAAGAGGTTTTCATTTACAAAGTGGGCATTTTACAGAAATACAAAGGTTGTCGCTTCTTATAGTAATTGCCATTATTGGACAAGTTTGCTTTTACGAAGACAACGACTCGATCCGGTAGGGAGCGTCTCTAGTTTTAGTAGTGCCAACTAGGGCCAAGAGTATGACTTTGCCACTTACCTCAAGTAGCACTTATTCGCATGCTCAACCCCTTTATACAGGATGCTCCTTCACACATTTCATAGATAGAACAGAGGAAGAAAAACCATGCCCGAACACAAATGTTATTTAGAAAAAAAAACTTACGAGATATAAATTATTTTTTTCTCTCAAAATGTGTAAGTTTTGAAAACAAATTTTACGTTTTTTAAAAATAAAATCTGAGCTACCTGTTATATTGAAGAAGAAAAGTTCTTTTATTCTGAAATGTACTTAATTACATTTCTTATAAAAAGCAATTATCGAAATATGGCCCGATTTCAATTTGGCATTATTATATATTGTATCTCTCCTAGTAAACGTTTAAATTTTATTCGCATCTATTTATTATGATATTTGTGATTCAGTAGAGCAAGATAGAAATTATTTGATTTAAGATATACAACAAACTAGTGTCCGAAGGATTAGGGGAAAAAAGCTTAACCAATTAATTTTAAGATTTATAAATTAAGCTATAGGCTGGAGTAGAAGATTTATTAGATGGATATATGGGTCATTATTTTAAGTGTCAAAAAGTTGATTAATACAACATCTGTATCTCCTTCTGAAAATGTTCATATACTTTTGAGAAATCATATGCCAAAGAATAATATCGTCATTGTCATAACAAAATGCTGTACATCAAATTAGTTGAAATATATTTTGATGTAGAATCCTTTAGTAGATTTCCTATATATGTTCTCTCTTTGATGTATGTATCACGAAACGTCTTTGTAATAAAATATAACCATATATATTACCTACACTCACTCAAAAAATATTGGCGTACTTGGCTTGAAAGTTTATTTATCGAATTATTTATCTTATTAAAATAAAAACGAAATGAATGGAAAAATATTTTAATATATGGTGTATATTTTTTATGGAAAATTTTATCTGTATTTTAGAATTATAATTTGATATGGCTTTTTTAAGATAATTGAAAGACAAATAGGAGTCAAAAAAGTATTGAGGCCACTTTTGAAATGAGAAATTCAACAAATGTATAGCACATCAAGGGAATTGAATTCAGTACTACATTTTTAGACTATAATTACTAAGACTAAGATAGACTAAGAAGCAAAATTATATCGCTTGATGTGTGAAATCTTGTAATAAATCATTAGAAAAAAGGGAAACCCAGTTCTCTGTGCAGAATATATATTGAACTTAAGTAAGTTTTCTGTTTTCAATTTTATTCACAGGTTCAGAAAAAAAATGTGTTCAAAGCAAGCAAAGACCAGGGCTACCAAGGATGTTTAATGAAAGTGAGATGAAGTGGATTATTAAATAAGTTCACTTTAATCCAAAAATTAGTGTAGTAAAAATAACCCTGCAATGTAAAAGCAAGTTAAAAAAATGTGTAAATCCTGAAATTATCCAAAATTTTTTAAGAAAGCATGAATAGCTTGATAGAGTACCTCAAACAATGTCCTACAACAGCAAAGAAAATCGACAAGCTACGTTGGCATTTGCTAAAATGTTTGTAAAGCACTCAAAACAATTTCGGAAAAATGAAATTTTTGTCGATGTAAGTAAATGAAACCCTTTTAGATCGGATGGCAAGTAAAGCTTTTGGAGGAAACTAAATACAGCTATGCCTATCAAAAATTTACGACGTACTATCAAATATGGAGGAAGTGATCAAATAGTCTGTGGTTGTATGGCAAACACTGGTGTAAGGAACTTACATTTTATTGGCTGTTCAATGAATAAGCATACTTATCTTTATATTATTAAGATACATTTTAAATGTTCTGCGAGAAATCTGGGAAACTCAAGACATTTTAAATAGTACCTATGACCCAATACAAATGACCGAAAACGGAGAACTCTTTATTGTAATGGGTTCTCTATTACTCTCCTAGTGTTATTAAAAATCCTGCACAAAAGTTCAGACCTAATGTCTTTGAGCATTTATATGATTATTTGCTTCAAAAACTATATGAAAGAATTTCTAATAACTAGGATTTAAGAAAACATTTGGTCGAAGAGTGGACCAAAATTGATTTTGACATTCAGTATATTCTCTTTTATTTCCTATATTGCTTATATTATTCTTATATATAATATTTACTGGTATATTGGATATTTCTTATATTATAATGTTTGTGATTACATTTGTTTCATCAAATTTCGTATATTTTCCTGCGTATCGCTTTTAACTTAGGATATTTTTATACAAAACTTTATAAAAATAATTTATACTATACTTTATTATTTATCATACTTAATAGATAAATATATATTTACCATACTTTATAGGTAATTTATACTTTATAATAAAGTATTGGGACTATACTTTTTTGTTTATCACCAAAGATTCGAATGAAGAATTAATATTAATAAAAAATGCATTACTGAGAAATTTTTATGTTTCAAAAATTAATCCTTACAATTCATTTCTTTCTCGGGAAAAAAGGCCACGGATGCCGGAAAAGCAATGCGATTAGCTTTCCGCTAATCAGGACGACAGAGATAAAAATAAATAAATAAATAAAAAATACCGTCGCACACAAACACGTATTCAGAGAATTGCAGAGACAAAAAAAAAAAAAAATGCAACATGGATTCCCTGATTTAGTTATGTGAGATCGATATGACGCATGCTGAACTGAGCAATAAATCACTTGGTTAACTAAATAAACTAGAATCCCATTCCACAATGGTTAGAGAATGGGGATTATTGACAAAATGTTCAAAAGAATTAGAATGGCTGGTAGAAAAGTGGCGTAAATATTTATGAAACTGTGCCTTTTCTCTACTTTCTTTTTCTTGTTGTTCGGGAATTGAGGGATATAGTCTTACAGAATCTTACAGAAGATTGTTTTTCATGACTATAATATGGAATTATCATACCAAAAATGGAAACATGCACCTTTGTTTTATGTTTTTAATGAAAAACTTTTACTAATGTTCCTAAAAATGGCTACTTTGATCTTGGTTTGAATGGTTCTCTATTTGAAGGCGTCTGAAGTTCTAGAAAACAGATAAAAAATTTCTGAAAAAAGAAAATAAAAACCCTATTAGAAAAGGAACAATATTGCCCAGAAAGATAGATAGATAGATAGATAGAGACGTTTTCATTCATTCCGAAAAAAAGCATTTTGTTTTTAAATTATTGCTTTATTTCTGCGTTTTTATTCTGAACTATTAAAATTATCTGATAGTTTAACTAAGTTTGAAAATAAAAAATAAAAATTCTAGATGGTTGAATGTTTAACTCTTTTGATTTATTTCGATTTCTTTTTAAAATTCTGTATGTTCCTTTTGCTAGGTATTTACATTTTTAAAATTCATTTGAAATAACCTTATGGAATTCGTCCAACTTTGTTCATTGTTAAGTGGTATCACAGGAGATACCAATGGCTGATATTTGGTGCAATAAACACCTATTGAGCATTTTTGTGTGACTTAGTTTGGAATTTTATGGCACAAGAGCCATGATGTTGACTATGCTGCGCCAATAATGAGTAAAATTATAGCATTTTAAGACAGTCAATAAAAGGAATATGAGGAGAACCTAAAAAGTAATCAAGATTTAAATACATGGATAAAACTTTATGGTTTTTAAAAAAGCGAAGAGATGGATATGAGATATCTTATCAAGCAGAAAAGATAATGAAGGGCAAGACTTTTGAAAAAAACAGTTGACTGTAACATTGAAATTTGGGCATTCTAGCAAAATATGCTGCACAGACATTTGACAGTTACATCGCGAACACAGTGGCAGTTGTTCACCTAACAACAGATGAATATCGGGGAATCTAGTGTGTCCGCTTCGTTAAGGTGTTAAAACAGTATCTACTTTTCTGTTTGCTAATGAGGACCAACGTTGCACATGGGGTTTGATAACATGAAGCTGGTTTTTTGTCTCCAGGTCCTACTATCGCCGTCATATAGAGTAAAGAAGCATTTTAATGTCTTTTTTTATATCGTTCAAGGGAATATTAGTAGCCATTGAAGTAGCGTCAATTTTGTGTGACGATCATGTTGATGTTTTTTAAAAAAAATAAGAAGGAAAATTTAATTTTATTTCGCTTTCTTTTCATTGTTAGGCCAAGATTTGTATCCATCAGAAAATTTTGTGGTATTTGTTTGAATCGTTATTGGGCACCTTTGCCTGGTAAAAAAAGTTTACAATAAGTTCAAAACTCCTATATATTCGCGAAGGAAATTTTTGCAAAAAATATTTGACCTAGTATTTGCTTCAACTAGTTATTTTGTCACAACAAAACAGCTCAATGTAAGGCAAAACTTTTAAGATAAATTAGAAGCGTGAGAAAAAAAATTAGAAACACAAGTATTTCAAACGTTAAAGTAAAGGCTATTAAGGTTGAATTTAAAAGGTATTTAATAATAATAAATAGTAAAATATAAATAGATTTTTAAAATAGATTTTAAAAATAGATAGTAAAATATAAATAGATTTTTTTTTATTACAGAACTCTTTCGGGTTTTAATATTACCCCCCCCCATTTTGGATTGTAATATTACATTATAGTGATTATACATATTTTTGCGCAAAATCTATGACAACATTAACAGAGCTATTTTGAAACAATTAACTATATTATAATCAATTAGTTATAAATTGAGTTTTTTCACCTTCATGTTTGAATCTAAAAAATGAATTATCAATACATGAAATAGATTTTTCAAAAAGCGTATCAAAACGTTTTTTACAAAAGTCGACAAGATTTTAACTTTTGGAATGGATTTGGAATCCATCAATTGTGTTTCTCCAATCTTCGCTCACTGCCTAAAGGCACTGTAAACTGTCACTATGTTTTCTAATGCAAATAATTTTCAAATATCCAGTTTGATTCTAAAATTCAATCCAGAATCAAAACCTTTTAGTATTTTGATGCTCTTAATGACTACCAGATTTTCCATCTTTTTTAATTGATCGAAACCGAATAGGGCTATTGGAGCCTTTTCATCTAATTCTGTGCTTCCTCAAAAAACATTTTAAGGTTTACGCATACACTAGAAGATTTTTTATATTTTATATTGAAAAATCCAATTTTTTGACAAAAAACTTTTAAAGGTTTACGCACAAATTAGATGATTTTTTTTTAAATTTTATGTTTAAAAATCCAGTTTTTTCACAGTAGGTCATAAATATATGCTTAAACTCATTTCAGTGAAAAAAAACTATATTGCACTAATTTTTAATCGATTAATTTATACTAAACGAGCTAATTAGCACATATTTTTTAAACATGATATCGTAAATTCTAATTTATACATACACACAATTCCAGTTGGAAATTAAGCCTAATATAAGTCGTCGTGTTGTCTGGTCCACACAAGTTACAAAAATATATAGTTTTGAAACAATTTTTTTCATCAAGGTTGAATTTAAAAAAAAACGAGATTTTTTCTGTAGATTTTTTTTAAATAGCATTTAAAATTTATTAATATAAATATAACTTTAATTGAGTTAGCATAAACTTTGATTGGACACCAAAACATCCACTGTTTCATATAGAGTATTTTTGATATATAAACAATTGCATTTGGTTCATTTCTTGTTGAACTGTGATAGTTTCAAAGAAGCAACGTAGCAGAAAAATATCTTTCTTCATAAAATGAGTTTAAATAAAACCGAAACTGGAGTTTTTATTGAAAGTAGCTCAAGAGAAAACTTTATAACTGGAGAAATATTTCGAATATTGAGAACTTTTTAGTTTTATTTGAAAGCGAAACCACCAGAGAATAGTTTGAAGCAATAAAAAAAAAATTCGGTATTTTGAACGATTTTCGAAGTTTCAAATGTGTACGTAAACCTTAAAATACAGCTGTTCTCCAGACGAGTGCTAACCAGACATTACTTTCATCAGCACAGAGAGAAAAATTGTGATTGTTTCCGAAAATGTATACATATGTTAAAGTATAACCTTTGTTCAAGTGAAATTCACAAATATTGTGCAAAAAGAAAAAAAAAACACCCACGTAATCTTTAATTGATGTTAAAGAAAAAAAAACCTTGACTTGCAAGTATTTAAAATTCAAGAATGTTTCTCTAATAAGATATCTTTTTTTTTTTTTTTGCTTCGATTAAGTGAAAAGTTTCTGTTAATTTTTCGCTCATGGCTTTTATTTGCGACCAAGATATATCATGTTTTAATGTTTAAAAATTATTCATTTTTATTTCAAATAGTTGTATTTTGTAGCACTCTCTTTTTCCCCTTCACTATGATTCACTCATTACACGCCACCCTCTGGCGAGTGCTTAGAGAGACAGTCAGTTAAGCCTCTGTTATCGTTATGTGTTGACGTGTGTTTTGTCCACTCTCTGTTTGTGTCTGTGTGTAACGTAACCTTATATGTTTTAATAATAAATTAATGTTACACAAGAAGACTTATTTTAACTAGGACCCACTAACCACCGGTCACAATTTGAAGTATTTAGTAAATCAAATTAATGTTACTATTTCCTGAATTTCAGACATTACCATAAAATATGAATTTGATTTTAATTTTTTAAAAATTTGTTTATTTTGTGTGCAATAAATAATAATCCTATCCATTTAATTTTCTTTAATTCCAATAATTCTTCAAATTTCAAATGCTTTTATCGTCAACAATGTAATTTGGATGATTCATAAAACTTTAAAAAAAATGTGTGTAGCTAAAAAATAATTGATTAAAGCCTTGATTAAATATGCAAATTCTTATAAAAATTTTAAACTTTAAGAGAGTTTCCTTTCTTTTTAATCTAAAAATAATTACTCCACCATCACTAATTTAAATGATTTCTCACAAAAACAAATCCTTTAATGATGGAAGGAATATTAATACACTTCCTTCCTCGAAGCCTTCCTTGTTAAAGTATGAATCTGAATAGCGTCACACCACATTGCGTCCGATCTTAAATTGGTATTCTTGCTAAATTCTTCCTTTCACCACGATGCACAAGTGATAACTTTGTAAATTCGTAAAATAAAGCAACATTTTCTTCTATGCTCATATATTATATTGTTACAAAACTATAATTTTGCTTCCCAGGATAAATAGCGTCTTCGTAAAAAAGACCGTTTTACAATCAGCCCTGTGAGTGCTGATCAGGTGCCAATTCCTCCGAAAAGTTAATTTATATCTTTTTACCTTTATGTAGGTACACTATCTGGCCAAAAGTATCCAGCACGACTTAGAAAAGGGGTTCTCGAGGGTGGCGTAATTAGATGCGCAATCGAAAGCTATGAAAGCGATGAGTTTGTGAGGTAATGACTAAGACGAAGGAGCGTAGTGAGTTTGATCGTGCCACCTTTGTGTTTTTTTTTTTTAGTTATATTTACGTCCCGTAGTAAAGCAACACTAGGGCTATTTTGGAATGAACCTCGTAATTTTGAACAATCGTGGAAGCGTCGATGCAGTGACACTGTAGAAAACCGAACTGATAGGTCGAGAAAACTTGGTGAAAGTAGCCGCAAATCTCTCAAAAGGGTAGTGAAATAAATGATGAGTTCCAAAGCTCATCAGTCGCTAGTGTTAGCAGAAGAACTGTTCGTCGAGAGTTAAATAACTTGGGATTCCATGGTCGTGCAGCCGAGAGCAAGTCGAACATCGCTCCACAGAAAGCATCGATTACAATGGGACAAAGCTCACCGTCATTAGACTGTGGACATGTCGAAAACTGTACTTCGGAGTGATGAATCTCACTTTATAGTTTGGCAGTCGGATGAACTCGTCTTTGTTTTAGGAGAGGCCATGCGAACGTTTATTTAGTTTATTTATGACTACATTGTGCTCACTGTTAACTTTTGAGGTGGAAACCTAATGGTATGGGGGTGTTTCTCGGGGTTTGGCTTAGTCCGTTCAATCCTGTTTTGGGAAACATGAGCTCTGAGATTTATGTGGACATTCTGAACAATGCTGCACTTTCAACTCTATGGCAATATTTTGTCTCTTAGCAGGATAAGAGCTCCATTCACACACCGAGGCTTGCACGGACTTGATTTGAGGAAACGGGCATTCAAAAACTAACTGGCCTTCTCAGGGTCAGATCTACATCTCATAGAACATCTTTGGGATGAATTAGAGAGCAGATAACGCAGCCAGTCTAATCGATCATCCTCACATCAACCAATCTCTTAAGTTCTGATTGATGCCTTGAAGTCAATTTCTACAGTCACCTATCAAAAACTTGGGTAAAGTCATCCCAGATCTGTGCAGATTGTCGTCGATGCAAAAGGAGGGCCGGCATTGTATTAATATGTGCATCAGTCCTGCAAAGTTCATCCCACTGAGCGTCTGAGTACTTTCGGCCAGATAGTGTATTTTTAACTACCAGAATCGAAAATTAAATAAATGAAATGTTAAAATGCACCTTCTTCAATGGTAACCATGAGTAACCTTTCGACTACAAAGGATTAATATTCATCTACAATTTAGATACTTAATCCATGTATTAACACAATCCAGTTTTTCTTGAATATTTTTCATTTAAAATTTGATAGAAGTCTGAAAATTGAATGTGAAAACGACATATCAAATTTTCTTTATCTAGCTCAAAACCTTTTCTTTTTTAATTATTGCGTTCACATACAGATGAGCATTTCAAAAATCTGTTTCCGTTCTTTTGCTTTTTTACTCTTTAATTTTCAGGCGTCCTGGTATAGGGGTAGCTCGTCTTCTCCGTGATCTGGTCGATTCAGGCAAGCCTGTTCTTCATCTGTTCTATCTGTGAGAAATGTGAATGTTCCCATCTGTAAAAAAGTGGGTCGTGATATGAGGAATATGATGCGCAAATACCTAAATCATACACTTAGCCCTAGATGGCGTTACTGGAAAACAAGAGACGTAAAAGCTTCGGCTTAAATTCGCTAATCGTCAAACGGGCTTGTCTATGACAGTTGCCATTAGAAACAATAACAATGATCTTTAAATTACACAATCGTGAGCATCTTTTAATTAAGGAACCTAATGCAGCTGAGTTTTGAATCTTAAAGTAAACTACATGTAGTTAAACCTATTATGAAAAGCTGTCTTTCCTTATAAAATTTTAAAAATGTCACTGATTTTTATATGCTTGTGAATTGATAAACAAGATAATTTTATCGATATCTGCTAATAGAAAAAAAATCTCTTACGGGTGCATTCAATAATCACTCGATATCTTTTGTAGAATATCTGTTTTTAAAACTTAAAAGATTCCTTTATTATCACGCATCTATTACACTGTGACAAAATCCCAAATGAGATACTTTGTTCATTGAAAAAAAAGTGCATTAAATTTTATCTATCAATTATAGTTCGCCCTTACCTTAGTTCTTTTATCAAATTATTTTGGCATGAATTGAGCATTTTGTAATTTCATCCATTTAAGGTGTACGTACTCACTAGAAGATTTTGTTTAAAGTTTTAACTTTAACAATCCAATTTTTTCACAGTAGGTCATTAATATAAGTTTGAGATCATTTTGACATAGTACAGAGCTAAAAAAACCGTTAGCAGCGCCATCTATTGCAAAAAATTGATTAAATGTTTTTTATAGTGTAATTCGTTTTTCCATGTTGTAAATATAATATATACCTTGAACATGCTTCGTTTTTCTTTTAAAGTCCTTTAAACACCAGCCCTTTAATTATAACCACCCTGCTTATAGAGAGTATTGTGGTCGTAAAAAATTCGATCACATTTCAGATCTTCCTGGAATCGTAAAACGAGTTTCTTCCACCATTATCAGTGAAACAGATAAATGGAAATATTTTGAGGTAAATTGATTAATCCTTAGCTGGGGAGGGCGGTCTATGAGGCCACATTTTCTTTACTCGCAAATTTAAAGCCTCCGGGGTCACCTCGTAATTGTAGATGGGATGCTTCCTGGATGGTGATTGGATCTCGACAATCTCGTGGGCACACAAATGGAGGGAGGATCTGACTCCTTCTATCGATGACAGTATTCACTTCCTATGGGGAGGGTTGTATCGTACCTGGTGATGGCCCTTAGAACTGAAATATAGTTTACGCCAGTATTGCTGTTGTGGCGGTCCAGTCATTCAAAATTTTTTCCGTGTGCCTTTGAACGGGTTAGGGAGTTAATAGTATGACTTTCCCGGAAATTTAATTTTCTATTGAAAACATTAGTATGAAAACCTTCTCAGTATATTCTGCCATTATTTTCTTAATATATATATATATATATATATATATATATATGTGTGTGTGTG
>JAPMOQ010016726.1:1995069-2011253 GCA_026543055.1 Argiope trifasciata
GTGTGTGTGTGTGTGTGTGTGTGTGTGTGTGTGTGTGTGTGTGTGTTAAAAGTTTTTCTAAATATATTAAAATATAGTGCAATAGTATAAATAGTGTAAAAAGTAATCACGTTTGAACATATATTTTCTTCAACAACAAATAATATTCTTGAAAAGGCATATTACTTATTACTTTTTAATCATATTTATTTTTTTGATATACAAAACGATATGATGAAAAAATTGAACAATTATATGAAAAAAAAACTGACAAAGTAGAATTGACCCTTTTTTTATCGGCATCATCGGCTTTTCAGTGCATTTTAAACATACGGGCTAAATATTAGTATAAAGATCATCTTATAAATTTTGTGGATATTTCTCTCGGTATATTAGTTACTCTAGATTTTTTTACAAAATACATTAGCAGAAAGATTAATTATATTTCAACTTATATATCAGAATCAGCCGTATGTAAACTTTCAAAAAGTAAATTAAATAAAAACCCTTCTGTACAATTATCTTCATCACTCAAATCAATTTCTGCTTCATTTAAAAGTCTCTTGAGCTTTTCTTCATATCGAAGATCAGTAGGTTGGATGATATTTCTATGACCAAGTTTTAGCACTATCTTTTGAGTTTTGTTTTTTATCTGTTAAGCCTTGGAATACTAAAAGGGAGATGCGGTCTTGCAGAAGTTGCGCTAAGGAATAGCTGGATTATTTTAAAAAATTCATTCGCTGAAATTTGTTGAGAAATTGCTCTTCTATTGAATTTCACGAAGCAAGAAGCTATAGGTTCAATCCATTTGATTGAGTTAGAAATAGAATAGAAGTGGCCGAAAGTCCATCCGCACCTTCCCAGTTAATTTTATAGATTTTGAAGGAAATCCATTTCGAATGGAAGTGAACTCGATAATACGAAACATAAAAAGTTAAAGAGATGAAAATTTAGCGCGCTGGTTTAGAGTCTAAAATAATTTTGACTTTCCGAAATTTTGTAAATATTGACTTTTTGACATTTTGTAAATATTGGTTTTTCGACATTTTGTAAATAGTATTTTCCGACATTTTGAAAATATTATTTTTTCGACATTTTGTAAATATTGGTTTGTAGCCATTTTGTAAGCATTGGTTTGTAGCCATTTTTTTAATATTGGTTTTTAACATTTTGTAAATATTGGTCAGTAGCCATTTTGGAAATATTGGTCTGTAGTCATTTTGGAAATATTGCTTGTCTGTGCCATGTAAATCGGGCTCTAACCAAGATCCATAGTTTTAAGAATGTGGAGGTGTATGAGCTTGAAGAAAAAGTTCGGGGGGGACAGCTAAAACTGAAAAAAATTTCTAGATTTGCATCTCTAAAAATGCATAATAAAGGGATTTTTGAAAAAAAACAACTATGAATTGGCCTTAAGATTATCTCCTGTTTTACTTATAAAATCTTAAAATATTCTTTTGTGAATGTTTAGAAAAAAGAAATGGGTGATTTTTTTTCATTTCTTTCAGGGAAAAAAAGAAAATGATTTTGTCAGTATAAGGTTAGAAACATTTAAATAAATATAGAATTATATTGTATTTTCTCGAATTATAATTTTCTTTCACATTAAATATGCTTAAAATAATGAGATTTTGAAAACGTTTTATCATATTAGTTAAACTTCTTAACTATTAATTTTAATTTCTTGAATGCTAAGTATTAAAAAAGAAATAATTTTAACTGTCAAAATTTTTAACTTGAAATTTCAACGAATCTTATGTTTCAAAATTCCTTGAATTGGGAAAGTACATTTTAAGAATTATGTTTGTCTATAAATACGGTAGCTCAAAAACGCACGCTTGAAAGATAGATAGATAAAATTTATCATGTGGTTTTTATGCCAAATATACAGATTTTAAATCAGTTTTTAATTAAATGTATGAACAAAAATTACGCGTGCCTATATGTCTGAATGCAAGTGAGCTCGTTAACCGTGAAATGCTAATATTTAAATGTATCAAATTTGATTCGTAATTTTAGCATCTGTATCAAATTTTTTACATTTTTTGACCGAGCTAAATTAGATGATTGGCGTCTGTTGGTCTACGCGCTCTCATGCAGTAAATGCGATAACTCAAAAACACAGCTGCTTAGTTGAGAAAAATTTCCAGCATAATCGTTTAATTCTATTAAAATTACGGTTCAATTTCAAATTTTAGTTTCGATCAATCAATCAAAAGGCCTCAAAATGCATATTTGGGTTATTTTTCTTATAAAATACTTTTCACTTATAAAATATTAAACACTCGGTTTCAATCAATCAATCTAGAATGTATAATTGTTTTTTTTTCTTCTTACAACATGCTTATAGTTTATTTTAGTTTAAATATATTTACATTCTGTTTTAAAGCAACTCTAAGACTATTTGGGAAATGGACCTCACAATTTTGAACCGTTGTCAGCTGATGAGGATGGCACTTGAACTGGAACTTAACATAAGGGAAGGAACTAAATACTTACAAAATATTAAACACTCATGTTCACTTTTTAAAAAATCCCTCACTCACTCAGAAATGAAGATAGAAAATCAAAATTATCGTGGCATTCATGACCATGCCCCCAAATTTTATGTATTGAGGTGAAAGATAATATCTTTATTAGGGAGTACGCGAAGAAGTTTTGAAGAGATCTTTTTCACCGACTTTATTATCTCTTTAGATGACACCTGCTATTTGGAAATATAGTATTCAACAAATTCTGTCTATCATTTTGGTATTAAGAATCCATCAAACACTTCATGGGGGTGTATTATGTGCCACTTATCGTACTGTAACGTGTTTGAACGATTTAAGATTTGCCTATAAATTTAAGAATCTATAACTCGATGCAAACATGATGGTATGAAAACGATGGTTGGGAGGTCAAGAAATAAATATGAAAATTTAAATCCCAATGAGCTCATAGAAATTGAGTTTGAAGTTTTATATTTTACTATCCATAAGCCCAAAACATCCCAACAGCAAGTGACACAAAATTTAAAAACCTTTTTAAAACTTGAGTTCTGATTTCGAATCAAATTTTGAATACAATTCATCCGTGCTATGATTGTCTGTCAATTGTTTTTATGTATTTATATAAACGCAATAATTCAAATCCCAAAAAGTCAAATGATTATAATTATTAAAATCAAAACAAATTCATTGTAGGATTTCTTAAAGATTCATACACTTATCTGATGTTGATTTAATTCCTGTCACATCTTTTCCATACATTAAATGCGAATCGAATTATCGATTCTGAAATTTATAGGCTAATCTTAAATCGGTCAAACACATTAAAGTGCGATACAGAAGTTACACATAATACACAAACCCATGACGTGTTTAACGGATTTTTAATGCCAAAATAATAGATTTTTAATATCAAAATGGTGAATAGAATTATTTGAATACTATATTTCCAAATAGCAGGTGCCATCTATAGAGATAATAAAGTCGGTGAAAAGGGTCTCCTCAAAACTTTTCCTCCCTCCAATTCATAAAATTAGTGGGCATGACCTAGAACGCTACGATAATTTAGATTTTCTATCTTCATTTCTGAACATAAGTGTTTAATATTTTATAAGTATTTAGTTCCTTCACTCATGTTAAGTTCCAGCTCAAGTACCATCCTCGTCAATGACCATGGTTGAAAAATGTGAGGTCCGTATCTAAAGTAGCATAGTGTTGATTTAAAACAGTATGTTAATATAATTAAAACGATACACACTATGTATTTTTCCTCACTCTCTAAGTACAATTATACAGAGCTTAATTAATGAAATTTGTTTGGTAGTTTTTATTTCTCTGCTGTTGATTTACAGTAAAATTTTTGTCAATTGGTCAAACTTAAAAAGTTCCAAGATATATAAACAGTATTCAGTCCACTTATATGAAAATTAAATATTGACTTGCAGCAAGTAAATATAGCGTGTAAGATAATTAAAATAACACAGTTTAATATCGAACAATTTGTTCGAAGCATTAGCATGGCGTAGTATTCATTATATGAAATCAAATGTGATTAAAATGGTCGACAAAGCCACTGATCTCCCGAGGTGACTAGCAAATAATAAAATATGAACACAATAGTAAAATTAAAATTTATAAGAGTTTGTAAATTAACAGTATAGAGGACTTCGAAGATTGAACTCTGCTGTAGTAATTGAAAATGGTACAACAGAGCACTTGTACTCAAGATACTCTGTTCTTTTTGCATGTACAATGCGTATAATACAAGTGCAAAGCTTTATTTAAGAGTAAGAAATTATTACTTTTTTAATTGAATACGTTTGTTTAATGTAATAAAACAGTTAATGGTGTGCAAAAAATGCTGGTATAATCAGACAGTAGAAATGATTCACATAAAAGTTTTCTTATTATTTTTATTTTTTTCTTTAATAAAAATAAATGTAACACTAAGTAGAATTAATAAATGAAAGGCTTTATTTTAATGAAAAATTCAGAACAGCGAAAATGTGCTTTACTAGAGGAATTTAATTCGGTGTATCGAATAAAGCAATTCCATTATTGATATTTAAGTAAATGTAAATTTGCTCCTGAAGCTTATCTATCATCACATGAGAGTTTATATTTACGCACAGTCGCATTAAACTTTACGTCATTTTCATGTATAGAAACATTTTATTAATTTAACATTAAAATTTAATCGCTATGATAGTGTCAAATGGGAAATGAATTAAATCTTTCTAAATTTTATAATCTAAAATTAAATAATCCGAAGACACTTGAATTAAATTCAATAATTACATAAAATCCAAACAATACTTTAAATTATGGATTCTTTATATAATCAGTAAGGCAGCATATTCCCGAAACGGAAGGCCTTATCTAATCTATATTAATAAAAATGAATGTTTGTCTGTATGTCTCTTGTGCGCTGCCGAACCACTCATCCGATTCCGATAAAACTTGGACAATATATTGCTTGCACTTACGCGATGGTTATATGAATAATACCATAAACCGAAGTATAAAAAATATTTTCAGATTATCAGAATCTATTAATCAGGGAGTAAACACCAAAAATAAATCACCAAGGAGACACGACATATTCAGTAAAGATACTAAATTCAAGCCAGGCGTTAATATTTAGGAACTACTGTACGTAAATGCAATATAATTTTTTCTCTGCTGTAATAGTTTTATTAGAGAGAATGAGAGAAAGATTTAGGGAACCAATCCTATAAGTTTTAAATATTAACTAAACATTTAATAAATTTTAAGCATTTTTTTGCAGTAACTTCCGAAAATTTTATAGTACCAATAATTTTGTTCCTTGTTAGTTTACAAAAAACTATCTTTTCAACTATACAAAGAGGTTTCATTAAACTTGAGAATTCTGAACGAATGTTAAACGAATCACGAGATTCAAAAATAGTTTCTTCATTTGCTATTCTCAAAGAACACTAAGTGTTACAATCCTAAGAGAATACAAAATCTAATACATGAAAATAAAAATTTGTTTGCAAAATAGAATAATAAAAGTGAAATAAGTACTATTTATGTTTCTCCTTTATATATCCTTCTATTTTAATGAAGGTATTCATTGCCGACAAAAAAAAATATTCTTAATTAAACAAGATAACTATTTCAAATTCCAAACGACGTTCCCAAGATTATTTTTATTGCGGCAGCAAAGCGCCGGATACCTGCTAGTTAAGTAATAAAAAAGCTAGAAAGTTAATTTCAGATCCTTATCGAAAAAGTAGACTTACGAAAGAGAACTCAACAAGTTCTTTGACCTACAGTCTTTAATCCTAATCAAAAATAACACCTTGTTTAAAATTAATGCATTCAGTTTCAATGACACTGAAATCATTCCTTGCAAATGAGCATTCGAAGGGATAAAAAAAAGCACACCGACCTGTTCTCCAGACAGACGAATATCTCGTAGGGTTATCAACCTTTTTTTGATGCGTGGGATCAGTCTCGTCTGGTTCATTCATTGTTTCGATCTCTCTCGTGCTGAAACCCAAGATGGTTGCGAAAGATACGATGAATCGTTATTGTATAATGCAAACAGAAAGGCTTTGAAAGTGAAAAATATCTTTCACTCTGGTCAGTTGTCAGAGTAGAAAGCAGTGAAAGAAAAACAAGTGGAAAGAGATAAATGTTTCAAAAATTCTTCACTTTCTTTTTCCATTTTGATTATTTTTACTTTGTTGAGTACACAGTTATGAAAAGATATTACGGAAATACTGTAATAATAATAATAATACATTTTCATCTTCGCTACTGCAATATATCTTCACCCTTTTGACCTGTGTTGTTGTGTTGTGATTATGGCATTTTACGAACCCGCTGACAGATAACCGCCAGCGGCTTAAGAGGAGTGGGAGTCTTTCGTTTTTTTTTCAGTAGTGCTAACTAGTTCCAAGAGTGCGACTTAGCTATTTCATGCATCGCCTTCGCTTGGGGTGGGAGCACATTCACACACTTCACAGATAGGACACAGTAGAACAACCATGCCCGAGCAGAGAAGTCCAGATCATGGGGAAGTATTTTTACCATTCTGACCAAAACTAGTAGTAATTGATTATTCGAAATTTTTCCATATATTCCATAATAATGAGGCAGTCCGTCTCAACCTAACTTAAAAATAATTGAGCCATATAAAATTTTTATGCTGTAGACTAACATACATCTTTACATTTTTTAAAAATCAAACCAGCAGAAATGGTCTTAGCCAATATTTGCCCATATATTTTTCTAATAAATAGGCCCTTCATCTCAAATAAAACATAAAAAGTATGGTGCCAAATAGAAATTAAATGTTCGGTACTATAACATATCTTTATATTTATGATCCTTTTGAGTCAAATTAAGGGGTATAGTTTTCCAGAAGCCTGGCTATATATTCCCTAATAAAGTGGAAACATTGTGAATGCATTAAAAATTTCAATCTCCTTTCATACACCTCTATGTTTTTGCCTTTTTTGAGTTGAAAACCAACACGAGTAGTCTTCCCGAAGTTTGGCTGCATATTCTCTGAGAAAGAGGGCATTTACCACAACACAAAATACAAATTGTTGGAGCATTCAAAAATTTGAGCCCCGACATTTTAATATATCTTCACCCTTTTGACTTTCCGATCCGCCAACAGGATTGGACTACTCGAAACATTATTACATTTCTTATATAAATAAAAATGAATGCTTGTCTTATGCCTTCCTAAACCGTTCAGCCGATTATGATGAAACTTGGCCAGCTAATTCCTTACACTTACGGAATGGTTATAGGCATAGTAAAATTATTTAAAATTAAATAAAAAATTCGGATCTCAACCGCATCTATTTATCAAGGATTAATCTCCAAATAACACGCCGAGGAGAAACAATAGATTCTAAAGAAATGCTAAATTCAAGTTAAAAGTTAATATTATATAGCTATTGTATAATAATGCAATGCAAGTCATTCTCAGAGGTAACTATTTTATTACAGATTATGCGAGATAATTTTGGAGAGACCAATCTGGGGGTTTAAAATTTTAATTAAATGTTAGCATTTTTTGCAGTAACTTCCAAAAGTATTACAGTGCAGATAATTTTGCACCATCTTAATTTTTTAAAAATTATCTTTTCAACTATATTAACGATTTTATGATATAAATATATTTTCTATGTTTAATCAATTTTAAAAGAAAATATTTTAATCTCATTTTCAAAAATTAAACTTGAGAATTCTGAACGAATATTAAACGATTCATGAGATACAATAAATAATTTCTTTTATTACCATTCTCAGGGCTTTACCATTCTAAAAGAATACACCAATTCTAATATGTAAAAAATGATATTTGTATGTTCATATCTTATATATTATCGAACCATTCATTCTATTTCAATAAAACATTGCCAAATTATTGATTGATTGCACTTAATATTATTTTTTCGGCGGTCGAAAAGCTCCGGGTACCTTCTAGAATTCTAATAAAAGAGGCAATCCTCTTACTTTAGCTTCAAAATTATGGACAATGATCAAGGCGTGAATGATATTAGTGCTCAGAATTTACCACTCCCTCATATGAGCATTGTATTGCTCCTGAGTGATATTCATATATTTCGGTATTTCGGATGTATTTAATCTTTTTACAGGGAATAAATTTTTCTTAAAGTAATTTCACAGTGGAAACTTTTTTTTATTTTTGCCAGAAGCTATTTATGCCTACCACTATCGTTGGCACTCTCTTTTCACTTTTTGCTTATTTATTTTAAGAAAACATTTCATGGCCTATTTCAAAATATATAAATCAAATACTCCCAATTACAAAGATTAAGGTAAATAAAATGAAATAATTATTTCTTGGGCATAATATTTCTTGAAACAATAAAACGTCCATAAAAGAAACACTACAGCCAGGGTCCACAAAACTGAATTCTTTTCGAAAAATTTTAGAGTAACACAGTTTTCACCTCTAGATTACGTTTATTTTTAAATAATTAAATAATAAAATATCGAAAAAATGAATATAAGATAATTTAAAGGTTTTTGGTGTCTAATAAGATTGCCTTGTTCTAGTAGATGTAATTTGCTGTCCATCTCTATATTTTTAACCCCAACAGTTTTTTTCGACTACTTTTCGTATATGCTATCTTTTTCACGGTAGCTACTAGGCACTTTTTAAGAATGCAGAAAAATAAAATTATGGTAATAATAACATAAAAACAATCAAGTGTTGTGTATTTTATTAAAAAACTTTGTAATGATGATCGAAATTAAATTATTTAAATTTGAGCTGTGACAATGTAGCAACTCTAGGTCTTTTTTTTGTTGTTGTTGTTAATCCTTATGGCCTGATTTAGTCAGACCAAATCCAGAACTCCGTTCACAAGAAGAAAGTCAAAAACGTGGAAGGGAGAAGAATAAATTTCTCCCTTAAGAAGTCCAAAACAGTCTAGAAAATGTTCAGCAGCAGTCTGATGTTGGTGGCATTTCGAGTAAAGAGGGTAAGATTTCTCGCCCTGAGAAAAGAAAAGTAATTTAAGGTGGCCACTGGCAAGGCGTGACAGGCAGGTGTTGATTATTCTGTCACCAAGAAAAATTAAGTACTGCCCCGGTTTATTGACCCTTTACGATTCTTATGTAGGAATTTCGCCCGAGTGAAGATTTCTGAGCATGTGAGCTCAGCATAAGATGGAATCACTAGGCGACTTCCTTTCTTAGCAAGTCTTTCATATAATCCCAACTGTTAAGGTGTTTCATTGAGTTGCAGCTATCAGTAAGAATCCAAAGGTTCTTATGATTATTTTAGTGTAGAACGGTCTTAAATCCCGCATCGATTATTAGTAGTTCGCTTCTAAAACGGAACAGAAGTCTGGATTTCGTTGACATAGAGAAAAACTAGTCTGAGGAGTTACAGTATAGATCCCACTATCTGCAAAACTATCGACTTTGCTGCCATGATTATACAATTTAATGTCACATTTAGGGATTTTGTTATGGACTTCCAAGGCCAATTGTCTAAGGTGTTCCGGCACATTTTCCTTTTTATTGATGGGAACAGGAAGGTTTGACAGGCAGGAATGACGTGATATACAATTTAATTCACATATTACTTTTAGAAATGTTCATGACGAAAAAAGTCGTGATACTCATTAGAATAGTCTTCCTGGTATGACAAAATATTCCGTCATATCCAGCTAAAGGGTTGATAAAAATTAGTAAAATCAAAATTTGTCGAACAACTTTAATTTTATTCACAGGACCATTTACCAAATTTCATTTATTTATGCCACTGCGAATCTCTTGAAGGATTTTATTCAAAATTTGATAAAAATCTGCTCTTTAGATGTTTAATCAGAGTGCCAAATTTTATTTATTTAACTTCTTAGTTTTTGTAGTTATGGTGTACAGTGGCAGACAAATTTCCTGTGAATGGATTTCGATCAAAACTATAGAAATTGACAAATGTTGTGTAAATACCACAAACAAAATTTATTCGTCTAGCTAAAGAAAGTTTTTAGGTTATTGCTTTCGCAAACAGACAGACGTAATTCCATAAATATGTTTTTCGGACTCACGGAAGTCTGAAACATGGAGATTCGACGTAATCTCTATTTCTTTTCTTTCTTCCTTTTTCTCTCTCTTTTCACGATCGTATATTTCGCACTTGGAAAAGTAAAAAAGAAAAAAATTCAAATTATACCTGTTTATCCATCGATGAATCTGAAACGACAGAGATGAACAAAAGTTGATTTGCTTTTCTTGTATAACAAGAAATAATAATTAAAAAATTAATTCAATTTCTACTTAGGTCAACAAAGAAAAAATTTTGTTTTAGTAACTTTTTATTAAATATTTATCAAAAAATAATTGATTTTCGCAAGAATTGAACTCGTATTCTTCACTTTCACGTGAAACATACAGAAATTCTATCATTTTACAGATCGAGCTACTGTCTGTCGATTTCAGTTTTCATTACAAACTGCTAAAACTCTATTTAAAGTATTAAAAATTTATTTAATTTATTTAATGAATTAATATTTAAAAATAAAAAACTGTCTTAACATCAAGTGTCATCCACTACAAGTTTAAAAATATTATTTGAACTCGAATAGATGAATAAAAAGTATTTGATTAAAGATCAAAAATTTGAACAAGATAAAATTCGACCAATGAACTTTTGCATACGTACTATCTTGGCATCTAAATTTTAGATCTATATCAAAGTTCTGATCATAGAAAGTATAATTAAAATGATTACTCGGCTATCTTTCAAATACGGTGAAATTAAACAAAATGCTCCTGTACTGAAAAAGTAGAAGTAAAGAGTTGTACACCCCCCTCTTCTAAATTCTGAGATGCCAAGCCTAATAACCTCTGATACCCAAGTAGCAGTGTTTTGCACTATATTGTACAATATTGGCCGATATTATGTGATATTAAACAGTACCAGCGGGTGACCGAGCTCCGTTCGGAGAAAACAGGTATCGAAGCTAACTTGAAGATTTAAATTTTCAATTGTGATTTATCAAAACAATACATGCCATAAGAAAATTTGTGAAACCATTGGTGAAAAGATAACCGGTTAAATCTCGGCTTTTCATCGTCCACCAGCGATGTCATGTCTTGATGTTCCATTGGAAATCCCCATCTGCACTGGTCTCTTCCATGTTAGCTGACCATGCACGGAGCGCTTGGGTTCATATCACCGCACGGTATCATCCATTTCGAGATCAGTTCCTTGAGTTCCGGATCATCTTCTGGAAACTTTATTAGTTCGCCATATTGGCTATAGATGGCAGCACGTTACCGCTTGAAACCTATTACCCATTATGGCGAACTAATAAAGTTTGAAAATATCCTATCTGTAACTCCGAACTGCTCGACCGTAGCGCTTCAAAACCGGTGCCAATCGATTCCTCGTGGCCAAAAACCCCAGGCCCCCAAGTTTACCGGAGTTTATTAATTCTGGGGCGATTTTCGACTTGGCAACCATTCCTCGTATTATAGTATAAGATTACGAATATTGACCAATATGATACAGTTTTATGCAATATTTGTGTGCTACTAGGGTATTGATTGAACATTCATAGGGAGGCGCAAGTGGCTATTTCTAAGCCACAAGAAAAATGCATTTAGGGAATTGCTGTAAGGTGTACGCACACTTTGGGAGATACTTTTTTAAAATTTTAACTTTAAAAATGCAATTTCTTCACTGTAGGTCATTAATATATAAGCTCATTTCAGTCAGAAAAAAACCCATATTATACTAATTATTAATTAATTAATATTTAATGAGCTAACTAACATATTTTATAAAAAATGATATTTTAAATTGTAAATTGTACAGATACACAATTCTAGTTGAAAATTATGCTTAATATTAGTTTTCACGTTGACTGCCTCAGTCAAGGTATAAAAATGTACAGTATTGGTTAACAGATATAGTTTTGTTGATATATAAATAATAGTTTTTGTTGAGTTATGATAGTTTAAATGAAGAAAAAGAGTGAAAAAATATCCTTCTTCCTAAAATGAGTTTTAAAAAGTCGAAACTAGTGTTTTTAATTAAAGTACCTCAAGAAAAATCCTTATAACTCTAGAAATGTTCCGAATATTGACAACATCTTGATATCATTTTGAAAGCTAAAGGATCAGAGAACACTTTAAAGCAATAAAAAAGTATTTGATATTTTGAAAGATTTTCGAAGTTTCAAGTGTGTATGTACAACTTAAATAACGAGAAGAGTAACATTTTTAGGTTGTTTGGGCCAATAAATATATTTCTGAAAAGGTATTTTTAAAATAGTGGTAAGGACAGTTTCATCAGTATATATGTAAGAAAATATTTTAGACAATGCAATGTTTTAAACGAAACCATATCAGTTCTTTTTTGCCTACAACTTATCAAGCTACTGTTTCAGAGGATTTTTTTTAGCTAAAGTCATTGCATTGTAAAAAAACAATGTACAAATTCAAATTACAT
Source organism: Argiope trifasciata (assembly GCA_026543055.1). Classification (NCBI taxonomy): domain Eukaryota; kingdom Metazoa; phylum Arthropoda; class Arachnida; order Araneae; family Araneidae; genus Argiope; species Argiope trifasciata. The sequence goes on from JAPMOQ010016726.1 coordinate 2,007,517, forward strand.
ATGGTTGTGTTATTAACGGTTTTTGGAATACTTTGCATCAGTAGTTATTTCTACTGTTCGGAAATTATTTGTAATATATATTTATTTTTCAATCAATCTTATCTACTTTAGCTATTAGTCTTTTAAATACATCTATTTTTTAAGGAAATTTTTTTTTTCGATTTTAAATTCTAGTTTTTAATTATCTAGAAGAAGAAAAAATCTAATTTAAGGAATTTACATTTCATATGGCAATTGATATTTATTTTGCACTCAGTTTAACAAGAAATCTTCACTTTGTATTTAAGATTATAGAATATTTTATATCAATAAAGCAATTTGATTTCTTTTTTTTTACTTTTTTGTATTGTTGATGGAACTCAACTATTCATAAATGGGAAACAGAAGAAACTCCACTTCTTATGAAGGAAAAAAAATAAAAGAAACAAAAATAGCTTTGTTTCTGAAAACAAATGATAGTTGTGCTTGATATATCTGTCAGAAATATCTGTCAATTGACAAATGAAACTTCAAATCCTGCTTTTATAATACATATTTTATCTGCTTTTAATAATATAATATTATTTTTTTATATTTTTATTTACATGGAAGTTTTAATTTTTTAAATGCGTAATTGCGTTTGAATTGAAAAAGCATACATACGTTACTGCTTTTGTTATTGTTGTTTATATTTTTCATTAAAATGGTATTTACTATTATCGCTTTGTATATTATTTATACTGGGATATATCCGATCAAAAATACAAAACCTAAATAGTTTTAAACATAAATTGCATTTAAAGATTAATGAATCGTGTTATAAATATTTCATTTGGAATAACTATTTAACTTTACCATCATATTTTACATCGGACAAGTTGCATTTTTATTTTATATGCATAAAAAAAGGCTCAATACCTATTTTATACTTTCTCATCAATTGAAGAAATCAATAAAAAAGTTTGATGGCATTTAATTCCAATCAAAATTTTAATTTTTCTAATTGTTCCTCGAAATAAATTTGTAAATGGCTCTTATTTAGCACAAACGGTTATAATTCTGTCAGCTTAAGGGGCAAAATTATAATGTGTTTTTTTTAAACTTACTTTTTAAAGTATAGACTATTATGTCTAAATATGATTGATAATACCTGTAATCAACACAAAAAAATTAAAATTTGTATTTTTTACAAAAATACATATATTGACACAAAAAACATAAAATATAATTCATTCTTATCATTTATGGCATTTATCCATAATGAATTATATGTATATTTTTAACGGCTTAAAAATTAACTATTGAACCACGAATACACAGATATACTCTAAAAAATTTCAGTTATTTTGTTAAACAAATTTTAAAACCTTGCAGATTTTCTGCAAGGTTTCTGAATATATTATTTCTCACAATTTCAATTTCCTTTTAGAAAAGTAAAAGAAAAACAATTTTGATTTGGATAAAAGGGTAAAATGAATTTTAAGTAATCACATAACAAGAGGCATATCATTAATATTAAGTTAGATTTTTATATGGTTTTCTGGTGTATTAATCACGTACTTTTTAATTTAAATTATTAAGATGCAGAAAGACTCTTAACTCTTTGCTTCTGAAGAAGGTTTTTACTGCATACCGGAAATTCCTTAAATAAATTTTCCTCGATAAGATCCTGAGACATTTTTAATTATAATAAGTAGAAATGAAAAATGTGAAAACTTTTCGCTTGACTTATGAAGCAAGTGTAAAAGTAGAAAAAACATAGTATAAGTAGATGCATGAGTCAAAAAAAAAATCTTGCCTTTTTATTCGTAGAAATGATCTCGCGGATTAAAACTCTAAACGTTGTTAATATCTTATCTGTAATTAGTTCTAAACTACTCTTTTGGGAAATAAGCTGAAATAATAAATTACTAAGTAATTAAAGCAGTACAAATCATTAAAGACGGATAAATTGAAGATTTAATGAATGATGTTTTCAGTAAAAGTGGTTTTCAGATTAAAATTATTAACATGAAACATCGAGGTTGTTATAAGCTGTATTAATAAGCAATTAATATTTTACGAGATTTTTATTTTCCGTAAATTAGTAATTCCACTTGCCGTTGATGGATATTTATTAAAGCATAATTAAATAGCGAGCTCTTGCTTTTGATGTGTAATTTTTTAAATTTTACTGTATATTTTTGATTTTTATAATTTTAAAGAAACTTTGAGATAATTTATATTGAATTCTGAATAAAACTTTTCATGTGTTGTTTATAAGGCGGGAATTAATATAGTCGGATTAAATACACATTTTTTAAAAAACAAATTGGAAATAATTACTAGTGTAGCACTCTCTTTTCTCCCTACACTATGATTCACTGATTACACGCCACCCTCTGGCGAGTGCTTCGAGAGACAGTCCGTTAAACCTCTGTTATCGTTATGTGTTGACGTGTTTTTTTGTCCATTCTCTGTTTGTGTTTGTGTGTAACGTAACTTTATATGTTTAAATAATAAATTAATGTTACACAAGAAGGCTTATCTTAATTAGGACCCACCAACCACCGGTCACACTAGTAATAATAAGGATGAATGTTTGCATATGTTGGTGCTCCATAAGCCAAGGAGATAATGTGAAATTCAGGGTTTTTTTCCCTTAAAAATCTTGGTTAATTAAAAATTAAGTTGAATTTTGGCATCATTTGGCAAAACTACGTAATTATTATGATCCAAAAATAAATATCAAGGAGGTTCAAATTTTGCTAAAATTGTCTTTTTAATTGCATAAATTTAAAAATCGTGAACATTTTTATTGAAACAGAGCAATTATTTAATTTTTTTTGGCCTGATTTCTAACATTATATTAAACAGTTGCTCAGAAATTCAAACATTTTTTATATTTATAATAAATACTTTGTCGCCTGATATCTATTGTTTCTTCCACTTTTGAAAACCAAAAAAATAAATATTCTGTTTAAATCTGCTTTATTTATTGGACTAATAAAAAAAGTAGTGTCTTACTGTTTTAATCATATATGAACTCGATGAAAAAATACTGATACGATATGTAAAAAAACACTCGAAATTTAAATGATATATGACCCCACTAGATAAATGAACCACATTTATAACTTTAACAGCATTGTGATGCCCAACAATTGTATTTAATCACATTTAATTGTATCAACACACGAATGAAGAGTCCATACACAGAATGATGAGAAGATGTAAAAGGCAATTATGGTAAGACGGCTTTTACATCAGAGGATTTCAGGAAATTACAGTCATAAAGTTATATTTAATTATTTTGATTGAAATTAAATATAAGAAATATATTAGACAAATTAATATGTCTCCTAAGAAATGGGGTTATCTCATAGAGTAATATAGATGTACATATATATATATATATATATATATATATATATATATATATATATATATTTAAATTTTAGAATCTAGGGTGCATTGCAACTTTTATTATAAGCTTATCAAAACTTTGTATTTTTCCGTTATACGGGTGCAAGATGTCCCCAATGTGAGTCAAACACGAGTCAAATCGCCAATCGAAGCGAATAACAAAACAAATGTCGCCAATGTGAACAAAACGAGAACAAAGTTTCTCTTTATGTAATTTTAAAATAAAGAAAGCAAGAACGTATCGTGACATCGCTATTTTCTTCATTTTAAATTAATATTCAATCATTTAATTCAATCAACAATTGATATTTTAAAAATATCATCAGTTCGAACTACCAGCTTCGTACAAATAT
>JAPMOQ010016726.1:2011263-2045590 GCA_026543055.1 Argiope trifasciata
GCCAATATGGCGAACTAATAAAGTTTTATGTTTATGCTGTTATAGGTTTATAATATGTTTCTTATGTATGTATATATGTTTGGTTTTTCTAAATAAATTTGTCAAAAATATTGAACTTCAACACACTTCAATCTTTACCTTTACTTTACCTTTGTATAGAATAGTTCCCTTTCCAAACTCTGTGTTTAGAATAGTTTACAATGGTGCACTTTAACCGGTTATCTTTTCACCAATGGTTTCACAAATTTTCTTATGGCATGTATTGTTTTGATAAATCACAATTGAAAATTTAAATTTTCGAGTTAGCTTCGATACCTGTTTTCTCCGAGCGGAGATCGGTCACCCGCTGGTTAAAATTTTAATACCAAAACCCTTAAAAAATATAAAAAATATATTTTTAAATACCTAATCTCTCAACAGCTTCTACTAACATAATCGCTAATTACAAATATGTCATCTCAAGGCCCCAAAGAATTATTGCTAGGATTGCTACCCTCTCAGGGTAAACTCGTGGAGAAGATATAGCAATTAATGTGCAAAAATACCTGGAAGATAATGGAATCGATGCAACTAAAATCGTTTATATAGCAAAGTCCAGAAATGCATGCATATCGCGCTGCACTAGTGGACAGCTCTAAAAGAAATTCCGCTAGTTGAGGCTCTCATGCTCGATGCTTGGAATAGTCTTCCAGAATGCTACAGTGAGGCGAAGAAGTTGACAAGTGGAGTGCTCACGATCTAAGGGAGAACATATTCATGTGAACAAGCGTTCTCTTGTATCAATAAAATAAAAGGCAAATTTAAAAGTCAATTAACAAATAAAAATCTAGAGTTATGCTTAAAACAACTAGGTATAAGTCAGATTGAATCAAACTTTCGAAAGGCATACAAAGCTAATACTTCCATTGATGTAACTGTCTATATTTGTGCTTTTATATGAATATAGATTACTTACTACTTAAAGCTGTTCATTTTAAATAAAAAATAAAATATATATAAGCAAGTAATATAATATTAATTCGGAAAATTTTAGTGAATCTTTAAGAACTGGAAAATTTTGTAAAATGTTGCTTTTGGCTCCAACGTTTCAAAAAACTTGTTCACTAAACTTGTTGATTTCTTTTAAACATTGAATTAAATTTCTTCGCGAGATATTTAGTTATCTTTTTTTAATGTTTAGAAGTGCGATGAATACCAAATTTAAAGGACCAGAATTATGAAATGCTGCGCATAGATTCAGCAATTTAAATACAGATTCACATCAAATTTTCAACAAAATAAAGCAATGAAAACTTTTTAAAAATTAATAATTAATTTTTGGATACAGGAATTAGTAATTTTTTTATTTTTTGGAATTGAATGAAAGTTCACAGGATATGCAACGGTTAATAACAATAATTATGCAATCGCACTAGAAAATATAATGTACTGGATATCATTCAAAAAATTAATTTAATTCATTTATATTAATGATATTAATATAATATTTATTGAATTTTAGCATTATTTGGTTGCCAAGTAGGAAGACATTCAACTATCAGATCTCTGCCTGTCTATTTCGATTATCAGTATTCATAATTATTATTTTAGCTGTCTATAACAAAAAACTAATATCTTAAAAAAATGATATAATCCTATTAAAGTAATAATCATATTTCTGAAGATTAAAAAATTATAAATAATCAGAATGGTTACACTCAAGTTCATAACTTCACTGGGCATAGTATATATACACGCCTTTATATATATATATATATAATATTTGTTGTGGAAGATCTTTTTAATGTTGCAATATTCCAAAAATAATATTTTGATTTCAAATAATTAATTTAATTTATTATTATATTGTTATTTAATATATTATTTAAATCATTTGGGTGTGTACTACGCATTTAAATATAAATCTGATATATTATAGTTTCTTATTAAAAGTTTAAAAATTATTAAATGATATATTATTAGTTAATATTATATATACCTTTAATCCTTATTATATTATTTAATATTTAATATATGTTTTATTTCTGTAATCATTAAAGTGGTAGTATATTTTTATTTGTTTGAACAATATTACATTAATACATTGTTTAGTAATTTATCGTATTATTTTAGTTATTTAAACAATATTATATTATTAACTTGCATCATAATTGAGAACAAATGAATTATTTCCAATTTGTATAGAGTACTATAGTAAATTTCGAATACAGGAAAGATTAGCTGATTATTGTTTTCTTGATTAAGATTAAATTCAAATTTTAAAGTGAAAATAATTGCATTTCGCTTTTAATAAAATTCTGTTCAATTCATATAGCTATTTATTAAAGCAGAAAAAAAATATAGGCTGACTTATTTCAAATTTTATACTGCATATTTTAATTTTTTAAAATTTAAAACATTAATTATTGTCATGAGAACTAAATATTGCTACATTTATTTCGCCTTTGAAGATGTTACAAGTTTTGAACAGCCTAATTTGTCGCAAGTGAGTGATCTAATTGAATCAAAACAATCCGAATAATCCCGCGAAACTCATTTGAAAAATGTCGCCAAGAAAGTGATAAAGCAAGCTTTCTGGCTCTTGCCATGCTTTCAGATCGCGGATCGATGGCGGAAAATTTACGTAAGCTGCCTGTCGATTGGCCGAACTCTGATTCAGCGCTCAAACGTCACACTTCATTGGTCAAGGCTGACACGTGACGTCACAGTCCTTGAGACAAATCAATGATGTGCTCGTTTTTGAAAAGTGTGAATTTGTTTATTTTTACTCGGATGTGAGAATTTATTATTACAGATAAACGCTTCGCTGACACAATTCTTCGATTTGACAAAACGAATCAAAGTTTATTTCACTTCTCTCGCGTTTCGTCGCACGCGCGAACTAAATTTTACTCATTCATTACCTTTTTCTGTTTTTGTTTATGTTTAGCACGAAAGATAAATAAACTTGACTCACTAACCCTTTTATTTTTTACCGTCTGGGAGTTTTTATTGGAACCGAAAGCACCTGGGGTGGTGGGGGAAGGGGAAATGAATATTTTTATAATTCATCCTATCATTTACTTAAATGATAATCGAAGAATATATATGGGACAAAACTTTTATTTTCTGTTTTTTTTAAATTATTTATATTATTTTGTAATCGAAATAAAAAAAATGTTATAAAAACATTAACTATTTTTTATCATGTGAGAATATGATATTGATTTCAATAAGAGGTTTTGAATAATTGAAGGTAACAAACAATTGAAGTTCGAAATCACGTAGGCAACGAATAGAACGTAAATGGCTATATCCATCAATATCTTTTAATCGCATACATTTTTTACCTGCTTTTACTAGTATTGCATTGTTATTATATGTTTCTTTGAAAGCAGATACGTTTTAAAAAGTTTGATCTGCTGTTACCCCTATTGCTTTATTTTTACGCATGCTTTTTTGACAGCAGATGCGTTTTTAAAAGTTTGAAGTAGAACTAAAACATCATGGCTGTTAGATTCATGGAATGGAAATTAAATAATTTTTTATAATATTTTCAAAAAAATCTTCAGTCGCATTCAGTAGCAGTTTTGATTAAAATATTTTCTCTTTCCTCCAGTGGAAAAATATTATTCTTAAGAAAGAAACATTAAAGGATTTGATTCCTGTTCTAAGATTAATCCATTATGAAACTGTTTTATACTATCAGAAATTAGAAAATAGCAGTTGGTGTTTACAAAAATTTTCTTTTTTTAAAACAATGCTACCACAGTTAAAAAAAATGTTTCAACATATCTTAATCTCTTTTTCTTTTCAATAAATTTTTATATATGCATTTCTGGTATCTATCTAATTTTAAAATTTAGGTTTTTTTAAATATATATTTCTGTGTTGGATTTAAAAAAAAATATTAATAACTATATATTTTTCTTTATTTAAACTGAGTACTGAAAATTAATTTCCTTGAATTTTATGATAGTGAGAAAAAAAAAACACCTTTCATGATATTTGGCAAAGTCAGGGAGGAAACAACTCTCCTTCTCTCCCCTCCCTTTCGTCCCTCTTTCAAGTTGTTAGAAAATTTTGATGGCACATTTAATCCTTCTAGGTGCGAAGAGTCGCTTTATAATCAGTTCGCTTGATTCGGTTTAGAGGTGTAAAATTTTATAGTGTTCAAAGAAACAAATTACCATTATATAATATAGAGTATGTCTGAATATCTGTATATATTATAGACATCAGTTATGAAATAATATAAACTATGAAATGGAAATATATGATTAATAGTTTAAAAAAAGGTCAAATAAATGTTCCCATCCCACAGTAATTTGAATTAAAAGCAAATCACTATTTTTAATGCTGACTGGAAAATATTTCTATCATTTTTTCTATTTGGTTATTAGATTATCAACGTATTGCAATAATCGGAAATTATGCATGTATGACCAATTAAGGAAAAAAATTATTAAAAAGTAAAATATGATTTTACAATTCTTTAATGTCTTCATCTAATTTAAATATTCACTTACATTAGATAAACTTTAAAAATAAAATAAAGTTATGGAAAATATTATTTTGATGCTAATTTTCAAATGCCCATTTTAGTCCAGTGCTCACCATTCATAACATTTATTTCAAGGCGAAATCATGTGATGAATACAGATTCTAAGCGAATAATTAATTCTTCCAATAGTATTTTTTCCTCAGATTTAATGTCTACCTAAAACCGCATGAATGAAAGGCTCTCTGGAATATATATTTTTTTTTTTGCCAATTTCAATTTTTAAATTTATTTATTCTTTATTCTGCAACATTAATTTTTATCATTATTACTCTGATTTTATCTACTTAATAAAGCTTTTCTGTTTCGATTAAATAAACAACAGAAATAAAATGAAACAAACATAATTTTATTTTATCATTCTGCATTTCTTTGTAATGGAGTATGAGTCTAAAAACTATTTTTTCCGTACCTCCTAAAGATATAGAAGGTTTCAGTTTCCTACAGAATGGAAATAATTCCACTGACTTCCAAGTTTGATGACAAATACAATAAGGCACGCTATCAAATATCTAGCTGTTCATGTATTTATATACTATTATGATGATAAAATTACTTTGATTCATTTGGTACATTTGTGTCATATGATAATTAATGAGTTTGAACCCACAGACGAAGACTCTCCTTGTACATGGTGGCTGGTACAGGATAAATCTGCCTTAGCCATGAAGTCCTCATGTTGAAACAATATCATTGGGGTTACTGAAATTAGAGGTAATCGTTATCTGATTCAGATCTAAATTATGATCTGTAGATGAGCGAAAGAAATGTATAAATGAAGTCTGCCCGTGAAAAAGCTTGTGACGTATGAGTAGTTAAAATGTATCTACACCTTAGATGGCGTTACTGAAACCTGGCTTGAACCATTACTGAAACACTAAACCTTGGCTTACAATCGTTGATTTCGTCAGACTAGTGTCATAAGTTACAATGATAACAGCAATGATGATAATTAATGGGACTTATTATAGAAACAGAATGGAACAGTTTGCATAATAATGGAATGCATAATAGATTTATAATTCCTTTTTATTTTCTGTTTTATTTAGTTTTCTGAGCTTTTGAATGAATACTTTTTTTTCTAAACAGAAAAAAAAAGAGTAAGATTTATTCAGTTATTTTCTTTGCGACAACGACAGTAAAAAAATGTGCAACATTTTATATTTGAAATATATTAGTCAAGAAATGTAATAATTACATTAGTAGACAATTTAACGTCTAAAAGTGAATACGATTTTTAAAAAAATATTAACTTCAAGTTTACCATTAAGAATGTATCATAAAATTGGGTTAAATATTTTGGTTTAGTAGTAGTCTACAGATCAAGACTAAAAATATAGTAAAAAAATCAGCTGGGGGAAGGGTCTCAAATCTCTTCCTATACTCTCTAAGCCCTCCGGGGGCATCTCGTAATTGAGGATGAGAATCTTCCGGCATGGTGGTTGGATGTCAAAACCTGGTAGGTCAATAATAGGTGGGCGTTTGGCCCTCCCATCGATGACTGGACTTTCTCTCTACGAGGATGGTTGAACCGTGGTCGGTGACGGCCATCAGGACTCAACCACAGTTCCCGCCAGTGTTGCTGTTGTGGCGGTAAGGTCCTTCAATTTTACGTGGTTTATCCATGTGCCTACAGGCTGGTCGGATTACAGTTATATGACTTCCTATACTCTCTAACAAAGATATCCCTCTTTTACCAAAATAAAATTTAGGAATGTTCAGCAAATCAGTGAATATTTGTTTCACATATTTATTTTCAGATTTTTACTGAAAATAAGTATTGATTGGTTCATAGTATAATGAACAGCTATCGATCGAAATTGCCTATCGATTGAAATTAAAATCTGGGATAAAGCTGGAATTTTAGTAACGAGATAAGATACCAAATTTCATTTATTTAAATCTTATCATTTTTACGTAATCGTTTTTTAGTACGGAATATGTACAGACTGATAAGCGATTAATCCGTTGATCGAAACGGTTTAATATTTTATACAAACCAACAATTTATATGTATGAACTGCGCACCAAATTTTATTTTACTCTTTAGGTTTTATACTCATGCTCAAATGTTATCAGACAAACAGACATTCTTTTGAATGGATTTTATTCAAAATTTAATAGAAAATTTCATGTAAAAATAACACAGAGTTTGTGTCAACTCTCAAGAGTTTCTGAATTATTGCGTGCTTACAGACTGAAATTGTGTTTTTCATACTTAACGATGTCTGAAAACTAGGAGTTTCATTAGTCTGGAGTACGAATTTATTGATGATTACATTACTATATCCATGTATATTTCTCAAACCAGAAAGTAAAATAAACGTTAAAAAATTTTTAATTAAAAAAATGTTTATAAGGTATTTTGTTATTGTTGTGCATCAGCTGGCAAAGAGAAAGAAGCTCAAATTAAATTATTACTAAGTATTAAAGTAAATGTTCCACCTTTGAGGGTTTTTTTGCAGCAGAAAAGTTTATAAAATTGATGAGTTTCAATGGAAAAAATAGTTTTAAATTAGAAGTTCCAGTTATGTTTAGTTAAATTTTCATCTTTTTTGCTTCAAACATCCGTGAACAAACAAAGAAAATTCAAACTTCAACTCATTTTTTAAGACAATGCGCTATCTTTATAAAGGATGCATCGAAATTCCTATTCATATTCATATTACCGCAAGCAAGAATATATCTTTAAAATACCCTAGGGCATAGAAAATTTCACAAAAAATATTATAATACTTATAAAACAGTCTTGAAGGAAGGAGTTGTATAAGATTTTTTTATTATTGTTGCGGTTCATTTGGTAAGGAGAAAAAGGTTTAATTAAATTATTATTAATGATTGAGTATCCGATTACGTTAAAAACACTAGTTTTCGACCACATTGGCGATTTTTTAAAATTGTTATTTCTTGTAGTTCAGACTTTATTAAGACTTTATTAATTTATATTACTTTATCTTTATTAAGAAAAGAAAGATCTGACATATCATTCAGGGTCACATATTTTTCAGCTAAAATTTCTCTTTAACAACAATTTTAATTTTCATAAAAATTCTTCACCATTAACATAATATCTCAAAAACTAATAGAGGTATTTGCATAAAAATATCAGCGTGTGTTGTAAATAATAGGGGCAATGAAATGAACCAAACGTTTCATTTTTGGTGAAACACTTATTCATTTATAGGTGTTTTTACAAAAATTAAGTTGTGAATTTATTAAAAAAAAAATGCATATATAAACATATTTTTAGCCATAACTTCTTTGCATCTCAAGATTTTTCTTCGATTTTTGTTCATTTCATTGATCATTGTTTTCTAGAGTTTGTTCACAAAAAAAAAATTAGGATTGATTCATTACAATTTTGAGTAGAATGATAACCGTTTTGGTTAAATTTCATTAAAATTTATAACAAATTTTCTATTTCTTAAAACATATTATATTTTCAAATAATATATATTTTTGTATTTATAGTGTTTATAATTGACAATACATCTAAAAATCAGAAATAGTTTTCAAAAAATCAAATTTTTCAAAAATTTTCCTTCGCATGTAGTTGCTTAACTTAAAGAAATTTTTCCATCTTTGAGGGATATTTTTGCAATAGAAAAGTTTATAAAATTGATGAGTTTCAATGGAATTTTTTTTTGATTAGAATTTTTATTTATGTTTAAGCTAATGTTTCATCTTTTTTGCTTCAAACATTCATGACCAAATAAAGAAAATTGAAACTTCATTTTTCAAGACAGTCAGCTATTTTTTTTTATTAAGGGTGCATCGAAAATCATATTCTCATTCATTCTACAGCAAACAAGAATATATCTTTGAAATACCCCAAGACAGTGTAGATTTCACAAGACATATCAGAATCCTTATAAACCAGTCTGAAGGAAGATGTCCAATGGAATTTATTTCGAAATGTCATTTTTTTTTTGTTGATAAAATGACATCGAAATATCTTTCTTGCCATCCTACAAGCTAAGATCGCAAACTTTGAAAGTTTACAGGAGTATACCTCCTTCATAAAGCCAGAGGGATTCTTGTTTCTAAAAGAATAAAAGTTGTATCGAACACGTCCAATAGTTCCTTATAGAACTTGGACTGAGTATTTTTTTTTTCGTACAATGTTTTCAATATTATGATCGAAAAACGAATATCAGAATTGACAGTCTCACAAGTCTCTTTTTTTTCAACAAAATAAATAAAATAAAGTATTTCCGTTATAAAATATAGAGGTCTCAAAAGTATCTTTTTTTTCAACGAAATAAATAAAATAAAGTATTTCCTTTATAAAATATAGAGGTCAAGCAGTGGTATTTTATTTAATTTTATAAAAAAAGAAGTTTTAAGTCCAGTTAATGAGAGCATAAGAATCACTGAACTACAAATTCAACTTTAAAGTTTTTCAGAAATTTCGCTTTCATTTGACACGTTTTAGAGGGAAAATGAAGATTGAGTCAATCACTAACATCATGGTTTCAATCAACGGTTTCCCAGAAACAATACCTAAATTCAACATTTAACCAGAGGTGTTTTGACTTAGAGGTTATTTTAAATCGGACCTTTTGCTAAATGAATAGAAATTCAAATGGCGGTATCTTAATAAGTCAGTAACCGCCACTGAATTTTGGTGATCACTTTTGTCTAGTAGATATGCTGCAAGGCTGTGAACCATAATGTCGTAATACTTAGAGGAATTCCATCTCCACAACAGTGAGTGACTATCTACTCTCAGCTAGAAAGTTGCCAGACTCACTTGATGCAACTGCAACAATTCACACACATTCGTCATAAAGGTTAAAGTATAATATACTATATAAAGCTACAATATAGTTCGTCTCTCCGCAAACTCACTGGTGGGGGAGTATTGCAGTGGTATCTTAATAAGCCAGAGACAGCCACTGGATGTTGGTGATCACTTTTGTATTGTGGACCCGTTACGCAGTTATGAATCATAACGTCGTACGTTTGATCCTTGGCTGAATTAAATCTCCACATTGGCATGATTCTAGGAAATTCAATCCGCTATATGCACTTCATTTTGTAGCATTGAGACGGAGACACAACATATAATAAAACATATCACTATAGAAGATTAACTGTAAGATAAATTGATGTCACGAGTTATTTTTTGAAGAATAATAATAATTTAAATATTCATTTTTGCTTAGAGAAATTTTTATCTTTTCAACAACTTTTGTTGAAAGAGGAATTCGGTATGTGATGTCAAATTATTTTTCTTACAGTTTATTTAACCAGAAGTAATGGTCTCTTTAAAACTACTTCGCATACTCTTTAATACATTTATCACGCAAGAGAATGCCTTACATGGCACTGACGTTCAGTAATCACGAAACACTTTTTGAAGTGAATTTAGCAGCTTTAATGAATTGATCATAGATCATTCTTGGCGAGTAATTTGGCGATTACTCCCTGGCCTACGGTAAATCGAATTTTTGTTTTAGACATGCTTTTCTCAACCCATTGAAACAAAATGTTGACACAAAACTGCACTTGTAATCATAGATAATCATACCAAATTGAATATATTTATTTCATTGCTTTCTTTGAATTATCGCACATACTTATTTCTGAAATTGCAGATCTACACAGTCAATCCATAGTTGGATTTGGTTCAGAATTTGACCGTTGTCTACGTCACATATATTAAATTTGCGCAACATATATTAACGAATCTTTTAAACAGTGCCTTTGAACTCTAAACACCATTATTTAGCTAGCTAGTATTTGTTTGAATTTTACATGTAGATGAAAATCAGATATTAAAATATTTCAGCTCGCTTTTCTTCCAGAAGCAATAAATTAATTTATTTAAAAAGTCTAAACCATTTTCTGAAAAGTTTTTAAATACTGTGAATATTTTGGGTCGATCCTATTTTAGCCCACCTCTGACGCCAATTTAAAAACTCGCCAAATTATCAGCAATAATGATTTTAAAATGGCAACCCTAACAACATCTAAAGAGAAATGCGGCAACCCTACGGAACCTCATTGGTTGATTTAAATTCCGTTAGAAAACTATTTAATCTTATTGGTACTTTCGATTACTTTCAAATACTTTCGATTTGGCGTAATTTTGAAAAATTGGCGAGATTTTGAAAAAGTCGCCAGAGGTGGGCTAAAATAGGATTTTACCAATATTTTTTATCCTTGAATATTAAATTCGTTATATGTAGCAAAAGCACCTAATCCTAAAAAAATTAATTATATATAGCTTTTTTTTGTTAAATTTAATTTTTAAAACTCGCATACACACACAAGGTTTATTATAAAATAGTTTGACATTTTTAATCTTCTAACATCTGTTAGACATCTTTTACTTTCTTCATCTTTTTCTATCAGTGTTTTCAATGCGGTGGATGAAAGAGGATAACAAAAGTGACAAGTCCATCCGGAACACCAATCTTTTTTCCCTTTTTTCTCTTCTTTACACTTCCGGTCTTCTTTCTTTCTTTTTATAAAAATATATAAAAGTTCGAGTTAAAAATGTTTCAGAGCTTAAAAAGTATCCTTGCTTGTATTTTTTAATCTTAATTCTGGTGAAACGTGTCTGAAAGTATTTAAAACAAAATTGTTGATGACATTCATGAAAGGAAAAAATGGGCATTAAAAAATAGCTACTGAATATTTTATATCATGGATTTGAATCTTTTTTTACTGCAGGTGTTTTTTTATACAGATACCGCTTAGTATGTTTCTTTACTGGTTCGTATGGATTAGTTAACTTGAAATAATTTTTCTTATTTAATAAATTTAGTTTAGTTGGTAGATCCAGTTTTAAAGCAACGTTAGAGCTGTTTTGGGATGGGCCTCATAATTTTGCATCAAAGTTAGACGAAGATGGTGACACCTGGGCTCTTACTGAGATTGGAATTTATTTAATTAACAATACAGACAGTGAACGTAATGCAAATTGATTCTAATTATACATTCATTATTCTATTCTGTGATGTCTTGAAAGTATATCAAGTGAACACGAATTATTATTAAAACATTGTTTTGAAGGTTGAGACTTAATTCTGAATTCCACTTAATTCTGAACCATTTTCAGATGACGTATTTAAGTTGGAACTAATTCCATAATATTTATACTGTTGCAGGTGGTAATGTTTGCTCTGCAAGAAGCGGTTATAATATGATGGAACCGTCAAGGCTAATGTATTGAAGAGTACTCATTTGAAACTAGATTATACAGGTATCACTAATGTGTGTGTGTGTGTGTGTGTGTATAGCATGTTGTTTTCTAAGGTATAAATTGATATTGGTTGTCGTAGCTGGGTTTAAGCCTTAACTGGGGATATGCGGTCTATGACAGTATGGACTTTCGATCTCCCCAATTCTATTTTTAGCTCAATTAAATGAATTAATTCTGTGGCTTCCTGTTTTGTGACCTTCAATACGCGTGCACTTTTTCAACCGGTTTCAGAAGATGTTTTTTAAAAATAATTCAGTTGTTTCTTTGAGCGTGGTTCCTGAGACCGCATCTCCCTGTTAAAGTCCTAGTGATAAACAAGGTGAAGCAGATGGCGCTAAAACTCGGGTGCCGATATATCATCCAATTTACTGATACTATTATGAAGCAGTGATCGTGTTATGAAGTATTTAAATGAAGAAGAAAGTGATATTAATGATAAGGATAATTGTACAGAAGAGTTTTCCAATAAAAGTTCGCCTTAGACTGATTCTGATATGCATGTTTAAGCATATTTCATTTTTCTATTGATAGTATATTTTGAAAATTTTATAAAATATATCAATATACCAAGAGAAATATATACAGTATTTATAGGTTGATTTTTCTACCAGTTCTTAACCTGTATGTTTAAAAGGCCCTAGAAAACAGTGCTATTAAAGTCACATAAGCCAATAAGAAAGGGCCAATTTTACCCATTGTCAATTTTTTTTATTTTTCATATAATTGTTGAATTTTACCGTATAGTTTTCTATATACCTTTATATACTCGAAAAATAAATATGACTTAAAAAGTATAAAGTAATATATTTTGCATAAAGTATATAGCATAACGCAATAGGTTTTTACAAGAATATTATTTATTGTAACATGTAATGTGAGAAGAAAATGCGTTCCTTTACTTTTTTCAATGATCCATTTTGAAAACATTCTAAAACACTTCTATATATCAAGAAAAATATCTGCAAAATATATTGGCAGTTTTTCATACTGATACTTTCATCAGAAAATTTAATTTGGGTGTAAATTTAATGCAGTCTCGTAGACCTCATCTCCCCAGTTCCAAAATTTCACCTCCCAGTTAAAGATGAACAAATTGTACTGGAATGATCTCCAAATTTATCAAAGAAAGCAACATTTAAATTCTTAGTTCGCGTAGCAGAAGTCCATGAATGGCAGAGGAAAGGAGAGCAAAAAATAAAGTATACTATATCGCGCTACAATTATTCATTCTACGACATTGACTGATAATCGTGATGCACTTAGCAAGATGAAGAATTCACATTCTTGCCGATTATTTCTGTGTTGGAGCGCATGACTATTTCTCGCATGGACGAATAAATGTGTAATCATGCATTTCCTTCTAAAGACTAACCAATAGTTTTGTTGCTGAATGCGATTATTGCAATTAGAGATGGATTTAATTTTTTATTCATGTTTATATGTGCAGGCTTCCTGGCATAGGGATAGCGCATCTTCCCCGTGATCTGGGCGTCTTGCGTTCGAGTCCCGGTTCGGACGTGGTAATTTTCCCTCTGTCCTGTCTCTGAGATGTGTGAATGTGCCCTTCTGTAAAAAAGGGTTGTGAAAGCGAGTGATGCGCGAGTGGCAAATTCGTACTCTTGGCCCTAGTTGGTGGAACTATAACCAGAGACGTTCCCTATTGGCTTAAATCGCTGTCTTCGGTACAATGGGCTTGTTCATGGTAAGTGCCGTAAGAAACAACACGTTTATTTGTTGATAATATATGATGTTATCACGATGCATTTTTCTGTAATGTTTATGCGTAAAAAAATACATTTTCTAGGCGATCTACAGCTAACATATCGAGAGAGTTATTGATTTTATACAATTTCTCATACATTATGTCTAAATCTATTATATATCTAAAGATATAAGGGAAAATGCTTTCCCCTTCAAGACATTTTTCCTATTTTACCATCTAAAATGAACTTCACACTCTTTCAGAGGTTTTCGTTTAATTTTACCAAATTTAAGAATAACTGAAGCAAGCATTTTGGTCATTGCATAGTTGCAAAAAATTTCTTCGAAATGAAGTTAAACTTTTTCATTTATAGGAAACCTTTTCCCATTATTCCCTCTACATTAAAAATTTAAAATTAAAAGAGAGTCTTCCTTATTGGTATATTTGGGTTAGATGGTGACTAGTGTAGTGTGACTGCTTATTTTTTACTCGCATTCTATAGTATGAATTATCTTTGGCTTTGAACATCTGAAAGATCATAGAAACGATGTCCTCATAGATTACATTAAATGATTACAGGAAATGATGAACAGAAAAAAAATTGAATGTAACTGCATCCATTGCAAATGAGGTATGAACAAAAACATCATATGAAAACGATAGACAATAATTAAAAACCGCCTTCTCACAAAAATTAAGATTTTGTTTCTTATCCTAATATTTATGAATATTATTATTTCCTTTTACAAAATTAAGGAGTTTGTTTTGTTACGAATTTTTTAAGATATGAAATGTCTTAATATATGATAGTTACACAAATAGTATTAAAAAAGTCTTTAAACTAAATTCTACTGAACCGTGGTATTGCAATTATTTAATTATTATATATCGCGGTATCGGAACAACAACGACGGACGTTTAAGTGCAATTGAAATTCCGAAGGTTATAGTGTTACTTTAGTGTAGTTTCATTTATATTAACGTCCCATTTAAAGCAACATGAGGGCTATTTTGGGACGGACCTCGTCATTTTAAACCACGGTCAGATGACGAGGGTGACACCTGAACTGGCACCCCCCTCACCACACCACACCAGTGGGAGGACGTTTGGCCTGACAGATTTAACAAGCAAGAGACTCCCTCACCCGACGGCTCTTCGAGCTAGAATCGAGTCTCGAACCAAAAACCCTCCGGATTTGAAGCCGAGACCTTACAACCATGCAACCGCGGCCTGTTATAGTGTTAACAAAACTGGAATGAGACAATGCCAAGACAGAATCTTCTTTTTCTATCAAATGGTCAATTCAAATGATCAAATGTCAAATTTAATTAGATGGAATCACCTCGGGTTTTACTACGAAACACTTACACTACTGGTCAAAAGTATCGCATATTTTAGAAGTTTCACATTTTTTCAAGAATAAGTCACTAAAAGGTAAAATCTTTTCATTTAAAGTCATGTTTTTATGTAAATATAATAAATTAGACTAAAGACAAGATATAATTAAGTTATCGAACAAAAATATTTCATTTCAAGAAGAATGAAATACAAACAAAATGTACAAGTTAGACGAGTCGGAATACATTTTGGTTTTCTGGAATAAAATGAAAAAAGGAAAAAAAAAAAAAAAATTCCAGTTCCTTTGATCAGAAATGATAAAAAAAAGAGTTCAAGTCAACTGAAAAGAATTCAATATTTGGGTGGCTGGGTATCATCACAAGGCTTTACAATACTTTTTTCATAATTCATATTGCCAAACTTTAATTATTATTTCCTGAAGTTCTCTTTCTGTTCTGGCATGATTCTCAGTTATTATGGGGCATAATGCCATAATGGCTTTTTATCAATAGTGTAATTTTACAACTGAGAAATCATTTGACTTAAACGCAGGATCCAAATTTGTGTCAAAATTCTAAGCACTTCGTAGCTCAAGCTGCACTTTATTAAATATTAGCCGCCTTTGGCGACCAGCTGGTTCACCATGAGTAATGCGTTCTAAAATTTTCTATTAAATCACATATTCATTAGCCTTGAAGTAATTCCGGACATCGATTGGCCTGATATTAATATTTTCTGAAAGATGACGGACGGAAACTTCTAAAAGAACACGTTTTCCTAATAATATTCTTTAATTTTATAAATCAGTCAGTTTTAATTATTGATTAGAAGACTGAAGACTTTTTATTAGCAACTTTTATTTAAAATATTAATAAAAATATTTTGTAAAATATGGCTCACAGAGAAAAGTATGAAGAAATCTAAAATTCATTATTCATAACTGCATTGTTTCACTCAATCTAATTAAAATGTATTATTTTCTTCATTAAGATCAAATTAATTGTATTAAATAATATATATGCCCATTAATAATATTTTACAAATTGGCCATTGGACCGGAAGTTGAATGCATATCCTGTATAAATAAAGATAATTTATTGAATTAATGATTTAAATATTGCAAACGATCATAGGATCCTTTGGCTTGCATTTTTTAAAGAAAATATCACATTTTATATATTTTTTATTCTATCCAGTCACGTGCTGGAAGTTATATTTCTTTAGATTTAATTTACAATGATAGTTTTTTTATTTGAACTTCCGGCATTTTCTTTTTTTTTATCCAGTCACGTGCTTAAAAAAACATGGTTAAAATATTTCTTTAAAAGCTCGTTAAAAATAGAAGCTTAAGTTATACAATAAAAAAGCTAAAAAAGAAAGCTAATTTTTTAATCTTTAAATATATGTAAAAATCATGTCTGTGCGACAATAGTTTCGGAAGTTATAGCGGAAAAACGTCGAAATTTCGCTTAAATTTTGATTAATTCAAATTATAATTAAAAATTCGATAAAAGGGCTCCAAAGTGCACATTCCTGACCTCCAAGGTATACATGTATTTAATTTGGTAGCTGTAGGTCCAATGGTCTGGCCTGTAGAGCGCCAACACACACACACATTGAGCTTTATTATAAGTATAGATATAGATAGACTAGCTAGTGACCGGCGCGTTGCTGCCGTCGAAAATAGTAATATTAAATGCAATCAATCAATAATTTGGCAGTGTTTTATCGGAATAGGATAAACTGTGTGACAGTATATAAAATATGAATAAATATTTATTTTCATATATTAGATTTATGTATTCTTTTAGAATTGTAAAACGAGGTGTTCTTTCAGAATGGTATTATAACATATTCGTTCAGAATTCTCAACTTTAATTTTAGAAAATGTGATTAAAGTAGTTCCTTTTAAAAATGATTAAACATAAAAAAACATATTTATACCATGAAATCTTTAACATAGTTGAAAAGATAATTTTTGAAAATTAAGATGGTGCAAAATTATTTACACTACAATATTTTTGATAATTACTGTGAAAAACGCTAAAATTTAAATAGAATTTAAAACCTCCAGGGTTGGTCTCCCCAAAATCTTCTCGCATAATCTCTAATAAAGTTGTTACCTCTAAGAATGAATTACATGACATTTGTGTTCTATAGATACAAAATATTAACCTTTAACTTGGATTTAGCAAGTCTACAGAATCTATTATCTCTTCGGCGAGTTATTTGGAGATTGATCCTTGGTAAATAGATGCGGTTGCGATTCATTTATTTTTAATTTTAGATAATAGTACTATTCCTATAATCATCCATTATTAAGCAATAAGCTAAGAAAGTTTCATCACAATCTGATGAACGGTTTAGGAAGACATACATACAAACATTCATTATTTTATATAGATATAGATTTATATAGATTTTATTTATTATATGGATATTATTTATATAGTAGTCAATTCAATTAGAATACATTTAAATAACATCTCAAAATGGAAAATTTCACATGCATCCTTATAATCTAGTCTAAAGGAAAATCGCAAATGAAATTTCTTCAGAAATATTATTATTATTTTCTTTTGGTAAAATGATATGGAAAAAAATATATTTCTCTACTATTCGCGAGCTATAAGAAACAGAAAAATAAGCCTCTAGTTCCTCTTATACGAGTTGAAAGAACTTGAGTTAGGCAGTTTTAGTTTTCACTTTTCTTTCTTCCTCCAGAATATCAGAAAGGAGAGAAACTGAAAGA
Source organism: Argiope trifasciata (assembly GCA_026543055.1). NCBI lineage: Eukaryota > Metazoa > Arthropoda > Arachnida > Araneae > Araneidae > Argiope > Argiope trifasciata. The sequence continues at coordinate 2,028,809 of JAPMOQ010016726.1, forward strand.
GAATATCAGAATTGACAGATTTCTTCTCCCCCCCTTCCCCTCTCTTTCCGTATTTTGTTTCTTTCCCTTATTATTATTATTTTTTCTCAAAATAAGGTATCTAGTTCGAACAGTAGAATGTTTTTAATATCTTCTAAATTATTTAGAAACTTGTTAAAAACATTTTGATGTAAGATGGACGGTACATACTAAAAAAGAGATAGTCTTTCTTAACTCAGTGCTGAATTTTCCGACTTTTTTCGATGATTTTGATTATTAAAAAGGATCAAACAACATATTTTTTTACCCCTTAACAGAGGTTCAGCGGTGATCGTTCTCTGATTCAGGTCTAAATTGCGATCCTTGGATTACTGAATGAAAATGCATTAATGAAGTTCTCAACGTGAAGAGGGTGTTGACGCGTGAGTAGTTAACTCGTACTGTTTTAGAGGTGATATATCTCTGATTCAGATCTAAATTACGATCTGTGGATGACTGAATGAATGAAATCCACCCCATAAAAAGGGTAGTGACGCATGCCTGGCAAAGTCGTACTCTTGGTCCCAGATGGCGCTACGGAAAAATCAAGAGCTGTACCCAATGGGCTTAAATCGCTGTCGTAAGTAAAAGCGGGTTTTCCATAAGAAATAACACATGTTTGTGAAAATACAAAGAAATAAAAAGAAACGAACTGAACGTTTTTTTGAATGAACATGAATTTTTTGAACATGAATTTCATTTTATATTTGACATCAGATGCTCATTCTGTATACCAAATCGTATTTCTCTTGCTGTCTTCATTTGAATTATTTGTAGATAACCAAACTAGCAATCATTTGAATGGATTTTGTTCAAAATCTGATAGAAATCGAAAAATTTGGTGTGAATAATATCTCGCACCAAATTTTGTTCTTCGAGATCTAAGCTTTTTTGAGTTGTCTTTGTCCGAGACAGTGAAACAGGCGTAATACAAATTGCATTTTTCGAATCCAGAAAAATTTAAAACGTGGTAACTAATCGAAATCCTCCCCGAGTTTGGATTTTTTGACGATTACAATATTTTCTCTACTTTTCGTGTATGAGAGAATGCAAATTATGTCCCCGGTTCAATTTAGAAAATTGATTGCCCAGATTCCACCATTGGTTCTTAAATTCAACCATCATTTTCTTTGAGAATGATGAAAGAAAATATTTATCATCACTATTATTATTTTCTGATTCATATAGCACACAATTATTACACATAGAACTGAAGTACGACGTTGTAAGTATGATATCAGTTCTCCTGTCATTGTTTCATCGCAGTAATATGCTACTTTTAACCTCCTGTTGTTGTTGCTATGTTTGATCACTTTTAACAACTTCACCTATACATTTTTTTGAAAAAAAAAGGGGGAAACGATAGTCACATTTTTTAATTTTATTATTCGACGCAAGGAAAGAAAGCAAAAAAAAAATATATGTAAAATAATTTGAAATTTTGATTTTTTATGGGTGTAAAAGTATTTAGTTTTAATATTAGTTTACTATCCCGAGTTATCTCGGGCGAATGAAAAAAAGGTGAATATCAGTCTTTATATAATAGTTTTTGAAATAAGGGACAAAGCAAAGTGATATCCTACTTTCTGTACACTGGTATCTCTGGTCTCGCGTCTTACTGGTTTACCTCAGGAATCTCTTAAGGAAGCACAGAGTACCCTGTCTGTTTGAATTTGATTCTTTTTTTCAGTAGAGGGAATCATTATCCAAAAAATCCTCGCATTCGCTATCTTGTATCATCACCATTATTTTACATTTTTTTTTCAACGCAACTATCCTTTTTCATACATTACTAATCCACTTGCAGACGTATATTATACACTAGGGAAAAAACGTGACCAGTTCCGCCAAAAGAACTGCGAAACCAACAAAATTTGGAAAGGTGCCAATCGAAGCTGAATATTTTCTTTCATTTCCTCAAGGCAGAGTAAAACCGTGATACCAATACAATCATCGGTACAAATACGACAATTCTATCTTGTTCTTTAGTGAAAAGATTGTGAAAATTATTTGCCCGTTTATCATATTGAGTCAAAATAAAATTTTGAAAAGTTTCTCCTCAGTGTTATCACATGAAGTATTTTCATTTTATTTTTCTTGTATGTAAAAGTGTAATGTAAATAAATGTCCTATTAATTTAGCCTAAAACAAATGTCCTATTAATTTAGCCTAAAACAAATGTCCTATTAATTTAGCCTAAAACAAATGTCCTATTAATTTAGCCATCATTATTAGAGCAAAATTGTACTCTATATCTACGAATTTTTAAAATTATGTCTAAAAAATTTTATTTGTGCCTCATTTTCCAAATATAAGGATGGATGTATTTGGAATACAATTACTCTTAAGTTTGTATTTAGTCTGCCCAATACGAGGGGCAGAAAGATGCCATCGTAAAATTGAAAGCTTTTATAATCTAATGTAAAGGCAAACACCGAAATAAATTTACTGCAGGGGGATATTATCTGTTTGGTAAAAAGATAATGATAAGAATGTTTTTATTTTTAATTCAATTCTTACTATTTATTCACACTCTTATTTATATATATAGTTCAAATTTTCAATCCTTTATAAAATACTTTTTATTCTTCTACTCAAGTTCAAATATATTTTTTAAACTTTTGTTAGATGGCACTTGATTTTAAGGCAGTTTATTATTTTCAAATATTAATTCATTAAATAAATTTAATTTATTTTGAATACTTTAAATAAAGTCTTAGCAGTTTGTAACGAAAATTCAAATGAACAGGCAGTAGATCAATCTGTAAAATGGAATGATTTCCGTATATTTCCCTTGAAGGTGAAGAATGCGAATTTAGTTCTTACGAAAATCAATATTTTTTTCATACTTAATAATTTTTTGATAATCTATACTTATAATAAAGCTCAATGTGTGTGTGTGTTGGCACTATACATGCCAGACCGTTGAACCTACAAATACCAAATTTGGTACATGTATACCTTGGATGTCGGGAATGGGCACGTCGGAGCCCTTTTTTAAAATTTTTAATTAGAATTTGAATTAATTAAAAATAAACGAAATTTCGATGTTTTTCCGCTATAGCTTCCGAAAATATTATCCTACAAAAATGACTTTTACATCAAATTAAAGATAAAAAAGTCAACATTCTAATGGTATCACTATTTTAACTTATAACTGAAGCTTCTATTTTGACAAATTTTTAAAGAAAAGTTTTAACTATATTTTTCAACAATATATTTCGAACAAAACAATAAAATTTAATTGACATGAACACGTTACGAGGGAAAAGGAAAAAAAATCTTTTATCATTATGTTGCCATCAGATTGACAAAACTCAAATTAAAAAATAAGTAATTACTGAAATGTAAACATATAAAAATGTAATTTTTAGCATGTGTCTGCATGGAATAAAATAGAATATGAAATATTTTTTTTTTTCACAAAAGAAAATGCAAATAAAAAAAATCTTGTGATTTCTACAATATTATTAATTAAATATATCAACTTTATTTAAGACAAAGAAGCTGATTGTATATATATATATATATATATATATATATATATTAAATTCAAGGTTCAATGGCTAATTTGTAAAACTTTAATAATAGAAATGCCCTTATGAATAGGGTCTAAATGAAGTAAATAATTATAATAAGTATTTAATATGATTCTATAAATGCTTCAGAAAATGAAGAATGTTTTTTTAAATAAAAAGAGATAAACTTCAATCAACTCAGTCTCAAAAACTGATTGATTTATGAATATTTGAAGATCACTATTCAATAAAATCTAGTGATTTTAAACTACTTCATTGGCGATTCCAAAAATGATACCCCAAAAACTTCCAGGATTTCTCAAGACTGACTGGCTTGAGAATGAAAATGTTGAATGATCCAAACATTTCTATTCAAAACTTCATAAGTCGATCAAATTTGATAGCAGAAGATAGAAACCTTCATTAATTTATTCGAAAGTTGAAGAGTTAAGAACATTTCGCAGAATCCTTATAAATAAAAGCATAAAATTTGGACTTAGTAATTTTTTTAATTATGTTTATAGACCAAAATAAAATAAATTATTATTATTCGCATTATTTAAATCTTTTTGAAAGTAAAGCTAAAACCTGAATTTTGTGATGAATCTAAGTAATTTTTGCTGAATAATTCTTGAAATATTACATAAATTATTATAATTATTCAGTAGTTCACATAATGACACTCCTTTTCTTATATTTAAAAAAATCCTTGGTTTCGGTAAGAAAATATTTTTATATCAATTTGAAGTTTAATCATTTCCACTTTAATTTAAGGTTCAAATTTTGATGAATCTAAGTAATTTTTGTTGAATAATTCTTGATATATTACATAAATTATTATAATTATTCAGTAGTTCACAAAATGCCACTCCTTTTCTTATATTTTAAAAAATCCTTGGTTTCGGTAAGAAAATACTTTAATATCAATTTGAAGTTTAATCATTTCCACTTTAATTAAAGGTTCAAATTTTGCGAGAGTTAACAGATAATTGAAGATATATATAGTTCGTTACAGGCTTAAGGCCTTTATAACTGCATGGGTGAATTATATGACAATCAAATTTGAACCTTAAACATATCTTGATGAAGTGGCTATTAAAAGACGTTATATAAAGTATTTAATTGACAATGACAAGTCACATAAAGTATTTAATTGACAATGATGTTACGCATTTAACTGACCATTATTAAAAGTATTAAGATCGGCTAACCGGCTGGTCACCAAAGGCAGCTGGTTATATAATAAAAAGTAACTAAAATAAAGTTTTCTTTATTAATCTAATAGGAATTGAATTGAATTTAAATTGAATTTTAAAAATTGTATTGCTCATTATTATTAGTTTTATTTTATTAATACTATTATTAATTTTTTTATTATTCTTATTAGTTTTATTTACTTATTATTATTTCATATTACTTGTTTATTTTTATTTTTTGAACTCCTTTCTACTAACTTAGAAATTTTGCAAATGTGCATGCATTCTTTTATCATAAGGGGAGAATTTCTTGTTTCTGAAGAAAAATCTCTCAAATTTATCCAATAGTTTCTTAGACAAGTTGAAAGGGCTTAAGTTCGACATTTTTAGTTTTCTAGCTCTTTCCGAATCATGCAGTGCTTTTTAGTTTGGTAGAAAAAGAAGAGTTCTGTTCCAGTAGTGACAGGTTTTCTCTAACCTTTCTACCTTTCTCTTTTTTTTATTTTCTTTTTTGGTAATGCCCAAAATTCAGTTGGGAAAAAAATATTGATTTGTAGAAAATTTATTTGCCTTTTCTGCTTTTTCAATTCAGAAAATATTTTTAGGTAAGAATTAAAAGAAAGCTATAGAAATATTTGAAAGAAGACTTTTCAAAAGATACTAAAAAGTTTCTACATATTTTTTCATTGTTTTTGTCCCATTGGTGGAATGTTTGAAGTTCCTAATGTTTTACAAAAATATCATTCGAATGATTTCGTCAGAAAATTGGGCAATAAACTCCTCGAATAATTTCTATTATGACGAAGAAAATATTCCGAACGAAGATATTTTATTTCTTCTTAGATCTCTCATTGAGCAAATGAGGTAGTTCAACAGTAAATTTCATTTCAATAAAATTTTCGCTTTCAACTTTCTTCTCTATAGATTATTTTTTTAAAGACAGATGCAGTGTTGGTATAGGGGCAGAGCGTCATCACCGTAATCTGAGCTTCCTGGGTTCGAGTCCCGGTTTGGGCGTGGTTATTCTTCCCCAGTTCTATGTGTGAATGTGCCCTCCTGTAAAAAGAGATTGTACAAGCGAATGAATGATGCGTAAGTGACAAAGTCATTCTTTTGCCAATAGATGGCGCTACTGAAAAACAAGAGATGTTCCCTATTTGCTTAAATCGCTATCTTCGTAACAGAGGACTTGAGCATGGCAAGTGTCATAAGAAACAACTCATCTTTCAAAGAAAGCTGTATATGTGAGATGGAGAGTGCGAATCTAGAAATGTAGTATCTTGAATAAAAATTACCATTTAAAATTTTTTTTTTACACAATATATTTTTTAACAATAGTAGTATTCTACTTTCTATTTTTCTTTGAAATATCTAATTTTAGTCTTCTAAAAGATAATATAAATTAATTATTTTTGATACTTGTTTTAGTATCCAAGCTGTTATCGTTCTTAATTCGTATCAATAATTAGATCACCTCATATTAGTATCATTAAAATTCATATTTTCTTAAATTAGGAAAACGTCTTTCATGATTTAAGGATGAGCATAAATACATTAATAAATTATATCCGAAAAAGTTGATTATTTTATAAAAAATAGGTCATCTTGCTTTTGTCCAATGTTAAAGGTATGGTCATTGAAGTTTATTATATTTTTTTCTTGTATACGGAGTATAAACATATCCTAACACCAAAAAATTTGAACTCGAGATTTTGATGGATCTCCACGTTTCAGATCAAGTTGAGGCAATGAATTTTTAGAATAATGTCTGTCAGTAAGCACAATAACTCAAAAATAAAATTTGATAGACAGTTAAAATTTGATATATATTCTTTAAATCGTGTTCGTGCATGTCTGTTAAATTTTGAAGAAAAAAAATCCATTCAGAGGAAGTTAGTTATCCGGGTCTCTGAATCCAAATACAAAACATCACTGCAAAACGAAAATAGCTGGTGGGAGGAATCTTGGTACATACATTTAACATATTCAATATACAGGGCGCTTCAAAAGGAGTGGTTCATAATACAATGGGTGATAGAACTCGTCAACTTGCACCATATAATGTTAGATCGGAAAGCAAACGTCAGGCCTGCGAGAGGTTCTTGTCCTGTTCACGGATGAACCACATTCACATGTGATGGCGTATACAATATGCAAAAAAATCATGTATGTGCTGCAGTTAATCCACATGGTACACGTTCGAATGGTAGCCAGTAAAGATTATCCGTGATTGTGAGGGCAGAAATGATCCCCGATCACTTAATTGGGCCGTATTTGTCACCAGACCTCCTAAATAGACAAAAGTACCTCATCTTCCCCCAACAGGTGTTGTCTGACTTACTGTAGCATGTACCAGCAGATGTTAGAAGTATCATGCGGTTCCAGCACGATGGGACATCAGCTCATTTTTCCAGGAATATCTCAAACTACCCGGATACTATCTTTGCGAAAAGATGGAGTGGCCGAGTGGAAGTCAGCTTTTCGGCCTCCCAGATCTCCTGGTTTATCCTGCTTAGATTGTTTTCTTTGAGGATAGCTAAAAGGTGCAGTGAAAGAGACACCGACCCTGTCACAAGAGGATTTCCGAATCAGCGCTGCAGTTGCAGAAGTTCGTGATATGCCAGGCATATTTCAAATGTGCATGATTCAATGCATCGCCAATATGGTCTGTTTTGGGGCCGCCAATTGCTCATTAGAGTATTTATCATAAATAAAGGTTCTTTGCCTTCACATTGTTATTCTTGATCTTAATTGTATTTTCCATTTCTTCAAAGTAAGCACTCTCTCGCGACCCGGCGTTTCCTTTCTGATCCTACATTTTATGGAGAAAGATGTTTGTTTAGGAGAGTTCTATCACCCCTTACAGTATGGACCATTAGTTTTGCAATACTCTATAGATATGCAACGAAACTCTCTAAGAAGTTGATTATTCATCGGTTTGTATTTTGAAGTTCATGTAAACGTGATCATTCGAAAATGCAATGAACTGAATAAATGAAATATGATTGATGATTTTATAATTGTAATTATATTTTATGCCATACTTTGATTAATTGGTTGGAAAAAGAAGTCCAAAACACGCAATCGTTTTTTTATACTTGTGTATTAACCGCATCACAAATTACCAAGAAATCAACGAATATGTGCACTATGAGGTTGTTTCGTACCTATATGACTAGTTAGAAAAGGGATTTCTTTGTATTATGGTATGCATACAAAGAAATTGCACTTTTGTAACTCGTATGCAAAGTAATTTCGGGTGGGGGCATCCATCCAAAATTTATGCATAATGAATGGGAAGTAGGTGCTTAGTTTTTGGTTTCCTTGAAGATAATGCAATGTTTTTATATCAACAGTATTTATATATATTTATATAAATATAGAAAATTTTAAAGTGTTTATAGATACAGGTCGACATCTGTTTCACACCGATTTTTCTTTCCTTTTAATGTATTCAAACTTTTTCTTTTCCTCTAGTCCACTATTCTATTTTATTGCAAACGACAACGATCAAATTAACCCAAACCCAGAGCTTCCGTCACGAAACAACCCTTTTTCCATGCATTTTCCATAAATAAGCAATTTTATCCCATATTGTAGGTGCACTTCTATACTTAGGCACGAAACACTACTATATATAGAAACTAACACGAATATACAATTTTTAAAAATTCATTCTCTTGTTCGACAGTCAAGTCCGTTGTTTTATTATTTAAAAAAAGATTATCCTTCGTCTCTTAGGGGGTCATAATAGGTGACATCACCTATTTGCTTTCTTCTCCATCTTATACACCATAGTACTAGCCCATTGGTGAACTAAATACCTAAATCATGTCAGATATAACTTGGTAAATCTCAAACCATTCATCATGGAAGCATGTTACGAAAAATTGTGCCAATGTGGAGGTTGAATTCCGCCAAAGATCGAACTTGCGATCTTCGGATTTTCAGCTGCATAACATATCCCCAATACAAAAGTGATAACCTTTGTTTAATGGCATTTACTGGCTTATGAAGACATCACCACACGTCATTGTCATCTTCGTCTTATATGCAGTAGAACATTGTGAATTCTGAACTGACATCGGACGTCATACCAAGGATAACTGAAAAAATTCAAGCTGACAGCCATGAAAATGAAATTTTAAAAACAACGAAAATATCTCCCAATTTAAAGTTAAATTAGAGAAATTATGTATGTGTATAGAAATTATAAAGTTAGATCATAGAAATTATAGAATTTATTAAAGCTAAATTATAGAAATTATAGAATTTATTAAAGTTAAATTAGAGAAATTATGCTATTATACAGAAATTATGTATGAAAGGTGGAAAAATTAAAAGAAACATTTAAATCATATTTTTTTCCTTTCTTTCCACTTGTTTTTTATATTTTTAATATTTTTCGTAGAATTAAATATATGATTGAATTTGTGTAGAATAATTCATTGAAGAATTCATTAAAATAATGCTTCAATGATCGTAACCTTAACAAATCAGCTCATTTTTTTAAAACATTCATATTTGCATATCCAGATTATCCTTATAATACATTATATTTCTGGGTAGAAATGAGTAGACTTAAACTTAAGATATTCTTTAAAACAGTGTCCTGGAATATTCCATGAAAAGAATTTTTTCTGTCCGAAAAAGGAATAGAAAAACAACAAGTTGAGAAAAAACACCTATCGATTTCTGAATTTTTAAGGTGACATCAGTATGCGAAATATTATAACGACAATAACCAACAATTACGCGACATTACTATGAAGAAATAAGACACGAAATAATTTTTTAAATAGAAGTATATATAGGATTAGTTTATTAGTTCAGTTATTTTTAGTTTGAAATGAATCCTTTTTACTTTTTTGCTTGTATAACTTACTATTGTTAGTCAATTCTAAAACCTTCCGCTCTCTTACCCACACATTAGGGTGAGTTTAAAACAGGAGGGAGATGAAAGACAAAAGGAGGGGATGTTTAAATTTAACAATAAAATAAACTTGGATAACATGCGGACTTAATCAGAGTTAAACGTTGTAGATAATTCGCAAGATTGTCGGGGGAAAAAGATACTAGTTCCAAATAAAATAGTTTAGAGCCCTTTTTATTTACTGTGAAGGATATAAACACGAAACTATCATCAATAAATGAAAAATTTAATAATAAAAGTTATTAATCTACATTTTTACAAAATAATATTTAATTTTTTAAAAGTTGAAATTTTTTTTATATGTTACTGAATTTTTTATCAATATTTTGAGATAATTGGGAGTTTAATCCATTTAAAACATTTTTTGTCATTTAAAGAGTTGGTTGCTGTTAATATGAAACATTTAAAGAATATTATAAATATTCCTTTTGACAGGTATTTAAAAAATATTATTCATAATAATTTTCTTTCCTAAACATACTTTTATTTTATCACAGGAAATAACCAGCTGAATTTTATATTATTAACTGGCTGGATTTTACTTTACTTATATAAACACGAAGGCGGAAAGTACGTATGCGTGAATAAAATGTAATTTCGATTTAAAATAAAAAATGTGGTCAGTAAATAATGCAAACATAAAAAAAACGAAAGAAAATGTATCTAATAGAGCGGAAATCTAGATCAAGATATTTGAAGAATTCCGGAAATGTGATCATCTTTCCATGTCCCCCCCCTCCCCCACTAATGAGAATCGTCTAAAAATTGTAGTCTTGTGAATACTGAAATGAACAGTACATTGCATTTCAGAGTTCCCAGGTTTTCCAACAAAATTTGGATATCATTCCTTTTAACGAGATATTGCGTGGTATAGATTTATTTAATTTAAGAGGACAACTTGATTCATTTATTTCACCTATAAAATAAAGACATTTAAAAACTGCCACGATAAAAAAGAAAAGTTGCAATCGATTATGTTAATTATACTGAAAAGAGGGTAAAATCGTTTTATCACACTTCATTGAGAGGGAAAAATCCAAAATTATATTTATTTGGAAATGTTTTCTTTTTTAAAAAATCTGGAAGAGAACAGGAAGTTTTTTAAACTTCTCACAAAGTTCGTTGACTCAAAAAGTTTGCAAAAATACAACATATTTGGAAACCGGAAAAATTCTTTTTATTTTTTTAACTGAAAAAATAGCAAATTTGTTCTTATCTTCTACAAGTTGTTGGTTCCGTCATGTTTCAGTTTCTTTTCCCGTTTTTTTTTTCTATTTTTTTCTCCTTTAAAATGCTTTAACATCATGAACTAAAATGGGTAAATAAATTAACAACTTTATTTCTCATTTCTGCCGTTTTTTTTATTGCCTCGTTTAAAAAGCAATCTGAAATTTTTTTTCTTTTTTGAGCTAACTAATTTTTTATAAAGATTTATTTAAAAGAAAATAATTAACAAGATTCAAAATTAGAGCAGTCAGAAAATTTTTGATTTAAATAGTTTAAATTTTGCTACTTTCATTTAAAAGTGTTTTATTAGAGTAAATTAAAATGTTTTGCTCTTCAAGTTATAATGGTTCTGGTTTTCAGTTTCATGACTTAATTTAAATGAGCTTTCCTATAAAAAAAAGTCAGTACAAGTATTTATAAAATTCGAGGTGTAAATACGAGATTGTTCCAATACAGCTTATAGGAAGATTAAAATCATTCATTGTGATATTTTTAATTTCTTGGAAAAAAAAACAACCTTCAATTAGAGAGCTTTGCGTTACTGAAAACTGTAATTCTTTCAAAAATTTACTAAAATTGCCGAAGAATTTTTCTTTTTTGTGTACTGTGGCCGGGAATGGTCGTACTTTAGTTCTCACCTGTGTTATCTCGGCGTCCACTCATTCAGATTTATTTGTGAATTTACGAGCTATCCGGAGTAGCTGTTAATGGTTATGCTTCCACAACATGACATATTTTTTGTTCATTTTTTGTATTCATTTAAAAGAATGGAATATGTATTTCGTGTCTTTAGCAAATAGGCCCAAAAATTTGACATATGAATGCAATTAAAATTATGAATTTTTACCATTTTAATTCCATTGAGTTGTAGCTTCTACATATAAATGAGTTCTACAAATCCCACTGTAGATTTGCCTTAAATGTAAGATTTCGTGAAATAAAAATTATATAAGCTCATTTTTGAAATTTATTTTTGAGTTATAGAGTCTACCTGCATAAGAACCAATTGGTTTTGTTTTATGCTATAAAAAGAATTCTAGGTTAGACACTGCTATTAAACTAGGTCAAATCTGAGTAAGAATCCAATAATAAATATAAGCTTATGGCTAGACAGTGCCTGAAAAATTTACAAAAGCATGTTTAGAGCAATATATTATACGATTAATTAACTTAAATTCAGTGGCACGGCAACCCATGTGGGTCAAGATCCCGGTTAGGTGATCAACCTAACACGGAGCCCCCTGTGAATCCACAGTTTGTGGACCCAATGAAAGGTTGAAAGGCTGATACTATAATATTGTAGACTTTAAATTCAAAATATCAATTCGTAAAATAGGAAAATCTATACATGGTATAAAATGTTTGTGAACGCTCCTGAAATGTCTGTGAAGTCTCCTGAACGCTTCTGTCTATTTAAACCTCAAAAACTCGAAAAATATTTAACAGATATTGGAGATATTTAAACCATTTTCTAGAGCCTTTATTGGGGAAGGTTTTGGTGCATTAAAGTCATATCAAATTTAAAAAAATTATTATTGGACAAGTTCATTTTCATTACACCGCGCATGCGCAAAAACTACAAACTGTCCATGCCAAACTGCAAATAACAAGAGTTGTGGTATGCATATACGATACAGTTCTTTATTGACGTCTGATTTTAAACAGCGTTTCAAATCTCATTGTACCCAAAAGAAGGAAAACCAACCTTGGTCGAACCACAATAAATGCCAAAATGTTTTGTTCTATAAAAAAAAGTTTTGTAGGTATTATCGATATTTTCTAAATATATTTTATGTTTGTTTGATGTTGCGTAACATGCCCATGTCATATCGGGTGGAGACTAGTCAAGTTAAAGTTAATTTTCTTCTTGGATGCTGTGCCACGGGTGACGCCATGCGGGTACTGCTAAAATTAAATAAAACCATGTTTAATTGATTGGAAAAATTTTGTACAAGAATAAATGAACAGAGCTCTTTTGGTTTAGCTCGTTGCACTAATTTTCCGATTTGAATAAACACTAAGCCCATATTTGAGATGGGTATCGTAGCTTCGAATTGTGTCAGGTGACGAAGATGATGCCTACCTAAGCTGGTATGATGACGTGCATCAGATTAATTTGAACAACGGTTCGTCAATGTGTTGAAATTTGAATCTAAAATTCTTCTGAGTTTCCACAGTATTTTAAATAGCCCGATTTTATGTTGTACATGTACTCAAAGACTAATGATTATTATACTTTCTACTACTCAGTTCTGTTGAAAATGAGTTAAAAATATAAATTCGATGTTCAAATATCTTCCACCGAATTTTTGCATTTTTAAGTAATTGTGTTTATAAACAAATATAAAACTTCAAAAAAAATCTGACTTAGAACGATTCAAGGTGTGCGTATACACAAGAAATTTTTTTACAGTAGGTCATTAATATATGCTTTAGCTCATATCATTGAGAAAAGAAGCCATAGTAAACTAATTATCAATAAATTAATTAATATTTAATGTGCTAATTAGCATATTTTTTGAAACATTATATCGTAAATCCTAATTTGTACAGACACACAATTCTACTTGGAAATTATGCCTAATAGGAGCTTTCATGTTACCTGCCTCAATCGTTATAAAAATATATATCGTTTTCGACAATTTTTTTCATCACCGAAAAAGAGAAAAAGCGAGCTTTTTTCGTTAATTTTTAAATAGCTATTAATATTTATTTCTATAAATATAACTTTGATTGAGGCGCAAAATTTACACTTTTTCATACGGATTATTTTGATACATAAGTAATTGAATTTGGTTTATTTATTGTTGACTTACGATTGTTTGAATGAAGTAACCTAGGGGGAAAATATTCTTCATAAAATGAGTTTAAAAAATAATCTAAACTTGAGTACCTCAAGAAAAAGCCTTATAACTGGAGAAATATTTTAATATTGACAACATCTTGGAATCGTTTGAAAACTTAAGGATCAGAGAACATTTTGAAGCATATAAAATATTCTATATTTTGAACGATAAAAATATTCTATATTTTGAACGATTTTCGAAGTTTCAAGTGCGTACTTACACATTAATTGTGTATAGGCATCTTGATTTTGAATTCTTCTACAATGTATATTAAAAAGAAAAAGACAGTTTGTGAATAGATATAAATTGCAAATGTTTGATTTTTGTTGAGTATTTATGTATCTAGATTTTTATTTATTTTTACAAAAATTAATTCTTGAATGTGCCCTTTCAAGCTTTAAATAATTTGAATGTAAAAGGTCTTTATTCATTAAAAGTTATTTAAAAAAATTTCTAAGAGCATTTAATTGTAAATTCATATTGACTAATATCAGACAAATTCCAGTTTCCCATGTGCATATGAGATTTAACGTTTTGTACTTGGAAGTGTAATTCGATGTCACTAATATAAGAACATGTTTATTGCTCCGAAAAATAAATCTATCTAATTGTTTTAAGGTGAATTTTCTTAAAAAATTACTCTCAAATCTTCTTATCACACTTTTCACATTCAAAATTAAATAAATAAATAGAAAGTCAAAATATTGCACCGCCTTGAATGATGGATAAGAAGACGTATTGAAGTGCAAAGATTTACAGTGTATATAAAATGCTATTTCAATGCATATTTCTATGTACTTTTTAGAAAGCAAAGACAAATTCCTTTTCAAAAAATTCAAGGCAGTAAAACAACAACAAAGATTATAAAAAAAGCAGTTTATTATTAAAAATATTGGGGAGAGTGAAACAGAAAGATAATGTTTTAGACATGAAAACGATGTAAAAATAATTTTTATGTGGGAATATTTTTGGAAGTTATCATGAATAAAAAAATGGAAGTTTTTAATTTATTAATAATTAAAAAAATCACTCTGAGGTGATTTTTTAAAAATATTAATACGCACACACATCTTTATTATAAGTAGGTATTGGATCTTAGAGATTGGATAAAATCAGAACCAGAGAAAAAAAAGTAAGATTTTTCTGGAATTCAAATCAAAATAATTATTGTCAGAGGCAGTTTTTTTTTCAGAGAAATATATTTAAAAGAAAACTAATGGTTAAATTGATTATTTGAATACACACTATTAAATTACAATTTGCGTGCAATTTTTAAAATATTATTAGTAATTCGATTAAAGAAAAATAGTATGCCTACCTTATTTCTATAGGTATACGAAGGTAGCTAAACAGAAAAATAATATTGTAAGCATACTCGAAATGTTTTCCTCCCTTAAATAAATAGAATTTCTTAAAACGAATAAAGTTTCTTGCCTTTAAAGAATTTAAATATTTAATCTTTTTTGCTGTTTACGTAAAGTTTGTGTTTAAACTGAAATGGATAAAAATATGTTTTAACTTAAGGGATATCCTTTAATAATTAATCATTTAAAATTAAAATTACTGATTCATCCCCTTAAGTTTTTTTTCTTTTGCTGTTTTCAGCATTTTTAATAATTTCATTTGGCATTTTCCGAAATGAATAACAAAGAAAGCATTGGAAATAAAGATGAATAATTTTAAGAAGAGTAAAAGAGAAACACGACAGATTATCTCACTGTTTATGTAGTGAATGCTAAATATTTAATCGAATATTTTATTATATTAAGAAATGTTTACTTTGGTACTTTATAAACTTTACATTTGGTACTTTGGAAAATGGGGCTTTAGAAATGTTTCAACATCCGATTTCGATCCCGAATTGATCTCTAGTAGGAATGCTTCTGAAAAAACATTTATTTTTTTATCAGACTGAGAGAAAATTAATTGAAATGACAGTTCGTTTCTATGTCTAACAGACTACATCGAGACTGAGATATTTGACACCATGAGCGTTAACCTAAAAAACCATTACAAAGATTAATGACATAGCATTATTTTGTTATTTGTGCCTTAATTCTTAATCACAAAATTAAGTTTGTGACTAAATGAATAGAGTTTTAAATGCAAAATCGTATCGTCATTGTTTTTTAAATTCTGGCCGCCTTTGAACACCAGCTTGTTAGCCCAAATAATTGACTTTTTAAGCTTTTAAGTAATTTATGCTGGAATATATATTTATAAACTGGAATATAATTTAAAAAACAATAATTGGAAAATCCTATTGTGAAATTAATGAAAGCAAAATACGCATATTTATCATAATATTTAATTTATCATATCTGGTGCACGTTAAATCCCTCGTTGCCAAGCGTTCTCCCACTGGTGTGGTGTGAAAATTTGGAGAGGGGAGTGATAACTCAGGTATCGTCCTCCTCATCTGACTGTGGTTCAAAATTACGAAGTCCGTCCCAAAATAGGCCTAGTATAGCTTCAAAACGGGACGTTGATATAGCGAAACTAAATTAAACCAAAAAATAATGCATCAAAATATTTTTGAAAACATTGAAAATCAGGTGATAAAAAAATAACAAGACACTGAGAAAGCAAACATTTAAATTTTAGAGAGATGTTAAAAATACTTATATATGTTAATGTTTTCTAACGCTATTGTTAAAAAATGCGAATAATTTCTTTAGTTCCATCAACAGTGCAGGGCCTCAAATATCCGTTAAAAGAATCTATGACGACGTTCAAGTCGTTACTGTGAAAATTACTGTTCTTTTTTTAAATGGGATTTATTGTGTAACTTGTAACACTTTGTTCGTTTAAGAATCTTGTATAATTGAATGGTTTGCTGCAAAAAAGATGTAGCTTCAATGAGGGGAATTTGGTGCTACATGTACGGTAAAATAAAAACTTGTTTGTTTAGTGCCAGAAATATATGTCTCCAATCGTTACTCTCGCTTTAACTCAAACTATGGAGCTATTTGTCTCATTAGTTTGTTGCAATATGGAGATAACTCCTGGTGTATATATGTATGTATATATATGTATGTATATGT